>PVHT021183668.1:1123481-1179682 GCA_004024745.2 Catagonus wagneri | reverse complement strand
GGGTTCGGGGGAGGTGGGCGGCTGGGAAGTGTGAGGGGGGAAAAGCAAGGACCCCGGGCGGTGGAGGCAGGGCGGGGAGGGAGCTTGGGGAGGGGAGGGTGTCGGGCCGGGAGCCAGGAACCGCCGTTGAGGGGAGGTGGAGCAGGAAGGCCACCCTTGGGTCCAGCAGCTCCAGGCTCAGGTGAGGAAGCAGACCCCCAGGCCAGTCCCAGGCAGCGCTGAGGGAGAGGGGAGACTCCCTAGCTTGGCTTTAGACCTTAGGCTTCAAAATGTACTTTTTCTGCCCTCGAGAGATTCGCAGGACAGAGCCTGCCCGGCCACGGCCGCAGCAGGTGGGTGGAGGGCGAGGGGTCTGCACATGCAAGCCCCTGACCTAGTGTGCCCTTCAGGTCCTTGGTGCTGGAGCTTGGGAGGAAGACCCAGCACCCTAGTCAATGTGAACAACCCAACCTTGATGACTGATGTCCCGGGGAACAGGGACCTAAAAGTAACAAATACAGCTATATAACTAATACAGCCTGAGGTTTGAGTGGGGAGTGAACTAAATCCACCTTCCCAGAAGTAGACTGTTTGGTTTTGCTCTTTAGGGCAGCATGTGCGTCATATGGAGGTTCCCAGGCTAGGGGTCAAATCAGAGCTGCAGCTGCTGGCTTACACCACAGCCACAGCAACAGAGAATCCGAGCCATGTCTGCGACCTACACCACCGCTCACAGCAACACCAGATCCTCGACCCACCGAGTGAGAAGTCAATACTGAACGAGAAGTTTAATCAGGAAACGATCAGAATTTCCCTTGAGGCTCAGCGGGAAAAGTCTCCCAGGTTGTCACTGCAACGCCTTCGGTTCAGTTCTTGGCCAGGGAACTTCCACATGCTGCAGGGCACAGAAAGAAAAAAAGGTGATGAAATCCTATTCGGGGTTATGGCCGTGAACTGCAGATCCAACCAGGGAAGGCTGAAAGTTGTTCCAGGGCCCACGGGGGTGCTGGTGGGTGGGGGGGTCCTTGGGCACTGTTTCCACGTGCAAGTATATTTTGGTAAATTAAAAATGTAAGGCACCAGCTTACTAATCTCACTGAAAGAAATTCCATGAGATACTCAATGCATTATTATAAAATAGGCTTTGTGTTAGACGATTTTGCCCAGCTGTGTGTGGGGGCCACAGTCAAGTCTGTGTGGGCCTTTTCAGCCCTCTCCCTGGAGCTCTACCTGCATGTGAGCCTGAAGTTGTCCTTACTCTTAATTTCATGGCTGGAAAAAAAATCACGTCTCACTGAGCTCAGTCGAATTCAGGGGCAGGCAGGACTGCGAAGGCAACTCAGGCTCGCCAAACTGTAGGGTCCAGAGGGCAGCTGATACAAACTGTAGAGCCCACGTGAAAAACCATGAAGAGCTTGCACAGCCTGGGAAGTACACCACCTGCCAGCCCCAACCATCCACTCATTCACACATCGGACATTTCTACTGAGCCGTTCCTGTGGGTCACTGTGCTGGGCACATCAAAGACCTGGACCCTTGTAACCCGCACGGTCCCAAGATGCTCTTTTGACCCTGCTGGATCGGCCAAGGCCAGTTCTGTCTTGTCGTTCAGGCCTCAGCTCAAACTTTTTTTTTTTGGTGGTTGTACCCACAGCCTATGGAAGTTCCTGAGCCAGAGATTGAATCTGAACTGCTACAACCTATACCACTGCTACACCAATGCCAGATCCTTAACACTGTGCCACAGCGGGAACTCCTCAAACCCATTTCTAAGTCAGCCTCCCAGAGTTCCTGCTGTGGCTCGGCGTGTTAAGGACCTAACCAGGATCCATGATGTGGCTTCAATCCCTGGCCTTGCTCAGTGTGCTAAGGATCCAGTGTTGATGTAAGCCTCTGCATGGGTTGCAGATGAGACCTGGATCTGGTATGGCTGTGGCTGTGGCACAGGCCAGCAGCTGCAGCTCTGATTTGACCCCTGGCCAGGGAACTTCCATATGCTGCAGGTGCAGCCCTAGAAATAAAAAAATAAGTAAATCAGCCTCCCTCCCACGCCAGCTACTTGGCTCCTCCCCCATATATACGCCTAAGAAACTTTAAGATCCTTTGAGGTTCCCTTTGTTCTCAGCTACCTCCCACTGGAATTTGATCTCCAGAACGTGGTGGGGTCCCCACTGTACTCCAAGTGCCTAGAACAGAGCTCCGCACACAGTAGGTGCTCAATAATAACTGTGAAGGAAACGGAATTCGTGTATTCGTTTAGCAAATATTTACCGAGTGCCTACTATTGTGTCAGGCACTATTGTAGCCCAGGGGCGAGGGCACGGACGTGCAGATGAACACAAGCACGACACGCAGCCCTTCCTGACAGCCACCCTTCTGCGTCAGGTGCGTGCGTCTAGCGGTGTTCACTCTGCCCAACCCGGAGCCTCTTCTGCACACGCCTGAGCCTGGTACCTGACTCACAGGCTCCTTATCAGGATAACAAAAGAGACAGAAAGCAACAGTGTGGTGGACTGGGGTTAATGTTTTTATTAACGATAACATCCATACTGCATTTCTAAGATTTACATCCAAAAGAGCATACTGTATTTACATGCAATGGCCCGTCCAGGATAACAAATTCAGACCACAGTTCCGTTAAGACTATGGCTTGTTCCAAATTAAGTACATACCACTCTTACCTCCCCCTTTCAACACGTACAGTAAAAACCCATTCTTCCCCCTTTCAAGGGATATAAAATTGCATTGATAACTGCACCGATTAGCAATGTTACATCTGAAACATTTAAAACCTGAGAGATAAGCCCCCAAACCTCTGAGTGCCAGCATGCCTGCACTCAGATTCGCTGGTGAGTCATACTGCAGACTGGTCAGTGGTCAGCAGCGTATGATTCCAGCGGCCTGGGCTGAGTGGACGCCGGACCGGTTGAGCAGCGGGGCTGTATCCTGCACCCTACGTGCCTCCTTGATGACAGACCACAGACGAACAGGGCTTTTGTCACCGTGGTGGCTGGAGCTCCCTTTTGCCCTTCTCTTCTCACTTCTGCTTGCTTTTAAGAGGGAAAAAGTCTTTGGCCCATTTGGGGGGGGGGGTTTAACATCACAACACAATGAAACACGCACCTGCTCTGCAGCGAGTGCCTTTCTCCTTTCCAGCAATTCAGCCTCGTGGCTCCATCGCCGGAGCGCAGAGCTCTTACAGAGGTGAGCCCGACCAGAATGGAGTGGTCAGGAAAACAAATAGGCAATTTAAAAATGGACAGCTAAGCTTGTCATTACAGCCCAGAGGCAGTGGGTCGGTTTCATTCCACGATCCTTTATTTTTGCATTAAATACTAAAGACAATTCAGTGCATCATTGCTTTTTGGTCGGTCACTCTTTCGATAAAGACACTCCCATCTGAGGGGTAAGCTCTGTTAAACCCAGCACCCATGACCCGTGACATCCTAGGAGGTCACCGAGACAACCCACCTCCCTCTGTCTCCCGGGAAACGGGAGCGGGTCTCCTCTCTCACCAGGTGGGATGTGAGACTGGTCCTCCTGGCACACTGGCGCTGCCCAACCCTGACCGACTCGAGGCTCCCTTTCCTCCAGTTTTGCCCCTTTCTCAGTGGCCAGTGTCATGCTCTCCTTGTCGTCAGCCTGCGTGAGCAGGAATCCCGAGGCACCCATGACGTTTTATGTTTCAGCCAGTGCTCCAGATACAAAATACTCCCCATTTCTGAGCCACGCCCATGTCTTCTTTCGTGGCTTGATGACGAAGCCCAAGGAAAGCAGTCTGATGGGGGAAGGCAGCGCAGCTGCCCTCGTAAGGGCACTGGTCCTTCCGGGATAAGGGGACACCACAGGAAAATGCTTACATAGGGTTGTCCTCTCGCTAAGCTGACACCACCATCCCCCCAAAGACTTTTAATCAACCTCTCAGGTGGTCCCCCTGCCATTTAGGACCCTCTGTTTTTAAGGCACCGGGTTTTGAAGACTTGCAAGGTCAGGAAAACTAAAAGATGGAACACACTATGTGCTTCGGACATGGAGAGGCAAATGCAGACAACTCAACTAGACCGTGACAGGATCACTTCGGGGACAGAACCGGTCCCAAAAGCACAGCGTTTCCCAGTTAGTGTGTTACGTGTGCGTTAGCACCTCCAACCCAAGTGGCGCTTTTCTCTCTGAATGAAATGAATGTTTATTTACAAAATGAAAAAGAATGTTTAATCTCTTATAAAATCAAGTGCCTGGAAGTACCCAGTACCGGTGGCTGCCGCCGAGGAAGCGAGCCGTGCAGTCCACGGCTGACAGGCGTGAAGTCACAACCCCACTCACCCCGCCACGCTCCACCCCAAGTTCACCCGCTGCTGGACACAGGTGAGCGGGAAGACTCCAGTGTCCCCAGGTGGGGACTGCCTTGGAGGAGCAGGGTTATACTTCACGGACTGGAGCCTGCTGGTCTAGAAAAGCAAAAACACCAAACCCTCGATGGAAGGAAAACGTCTCAGTGTTTTAGAACAATTTTTCATCCTGAACTACAATCAGGATTCATAGCTATTTTTAATCAGAAGAGCTCATTTTCCTTCACAGCAGAGCTAAGGCTTTTTTTTTTTTTTTACTTTTTGGAATTGGGGCAGAAGCTGAACAGAGCGATGATGTCACTCATTGCCTCTTTCAGGTGTTTCCCGAAGCGATGAGAATCCTTTCATTGGAAAACAAAAAACAGAAACACGTTACTATGTGGAAATCCTCACACTTCAAGCCTTGTCACTTGTAATCTGACTCAAAGAACTAACATTCTTTTTCTCTGCCAAATCTCTAAGCTTGGACTTCGTAGCTTAATCGTTAAGGTGTACAGTCTGGAGAAAATGTTACAGGTTAACCGAGCTAACAGCTTTCGTGGTTTGTGTCAGTGCGTTTTTTCCTTCACTTCTAGCAGAGTTTATCACAAGATACTGACTGTAGTTCCTTGTGCTGTACAGCCCTTTCCATTTGTCTCTTTAACACACAGTCTCAAACTCCTCATTGATCCCTCTCCCCTGCTTCCCCCTCTGGTCACCATAAATCTGTTCTCTACGTCTGTGAGTCTGTTTCTGTTTTGCAGATAAGTTCATTTGTATCTTTCTTTTAGATTCCACATGTAAGCGATAGCTCATGATACCTGTCTTTCTCTGTCTTCCTTCACTTAATATGATAATCTCTAGATCCATCTGTGTTGTTGCAAATGGCATTAGTTTGTGCTTTTTTCTGACTGAGTAGTATTCCGTTATGTATACACACTACATCTTCTCCCCGCTGCTCTGTGGATGGGCACTTAGGTGGCTTTGACTATTGTAAACTGCACCGCTAATGAACATGAGAGTGCACGTACTTTCTCGCATTAGAGTGAGTTGTCTTTGGATATACGCCCAGGAGTGGGATTGCTGGATCATACGGTAACTCTTAAGGTGAACCTGGCATTGCCTATCAGATGACGTAAATGTGGAAAAGAGTGAATACAGTTTGGGGTAAATGTGCTAGGAAGGAGGTCACGTATTCAGAAAACACCGGAGACCCCTGCTTCCTCATGTACATGTATTTCCTAGGAATTACACAGGAATCTTAGTTCACCTTCCAATGTTACAGAGTCTGAAAATTATAGAACCACTCCTACATTAAGGCTTTAAACCAATGCCACCAGCAAAGATAAACACTTTCAACCAAATAAGATAGATCCCTTTAAAACTATTAAGAGGATTTAAGGGAGTTCCCGTCATGGTGCAGTGGTTAACGAATCCGACTAGGAACCATGAGGTTGCGGGTTCAATCCCTGGCCTCGCTCAGTGTGTTAAGGATCTGGTGTTGCCGTGAGCTGTGGTGTAGGTTGCAGACGCAGCTCAGATCCCGCATTGCTGTGGCTGTGGTGTAGGCTGGCAGCTGTAGCTCCGATTAGACCCCTAGCCTGGGAACCTCCATATGCCGCGGGTGCGGCCCTAAAACGACAAAAGGCAAAAAAAAAAAGGAAAAAAGAAAATATCCAAACCGAATAAAAGTATGTAACTGAATTGAAGTTTTCCATCAAAACAAAGAGGTGATTCCCCCTTCAACGAAAACGGTAAAAACGCCGCATCCTGAGAAGTGAGAACTTTGTTTCATACGTACCGTCTCGGGGCAGGAGAACTTGGAGGATATGTGGAAACTGATGAGGTGATCACCCACAAGAATGTACGACACCCCATAACCATCATCAGCAACCTACGGAAAAGCACATTCAAACTGAACCCTGGGGAGCTTCCACTGTGGCCCAACAGGATCGGCGGCATCTTAGGAGCCTGGCACCCTGGGTTAAGGATCCGGCATTGCCCCAGCCGCGTTTCAGTTTGCAGCTGCGGCTCGGATCTGATCCCTGGCCTGGGAACGCCATATGCTGCCGGGCAACCAAAAAAAGAAAAATAAACAAGTGCATTGAACTGTGAGACGGAGTTCTTTGTGGCGCAGTGGGTTAAAGATCTGGCATTGTCCCTGCAGTGGTTCGGGTCACCATTGTGGTGAGGGTTTGATCCCTGACCCTGGAGCTTGTGGCATGCCGTGGACAAGGCCAAACGTTAAAAAAAAAAACAAAACCCAAACCATGGGAAATGAGGCTGTGGGATAAGGGAGTTTCGGACATTTAATTAATTTTTGTATTTTTGGCTGCAACGTGCAGTGGCTTGATGTGGGATCTCTGCTCCCAGACCAGGGACTGAACCTGCACCGCAGCAGTGAAAGCGCCAAATCCTAACTGCTAACTACACCACCGGGGACGCCCTCGGATGTTTTAAATATGAGAGCGCCAGTGACAACTGCATGAATAACCAGCAGGAGCTCCTTTATGGCGGGGCTCCGACAGGGTAGCGTCTCTGGCGCTCAGATCCGAGACAGGCGCCGCCCCTGGCGCTCGCTGCCCTGTGACCACAGGTGCCCGGCCGCTTACCGGTCCGAAGCCCCCTCCGCTCGACACATACTCCGGATTCCTCTCCAAATCGAACACCTGCTGCTGAGGGGTTTGGCTGGTGGATAATCGCCACGGCTCAGACAGGACCTGTGAGTAAAACAAGGAAATGTTCCAAGGACGTTTCCCAACCCACCCTGTTCCGTCCCCAAGAAGCCCTGGTGGGAGATGGGACATGGCTTGCTGGGGACCTGGACTTCCAGAGGCTTCTGTCCCTGAAGGGCTCACCAGCGAAGAGCAGCACTGCTGCAGAGAGGGACAGAGCAGGTGAAAACACCTGGACCAGAGGGGCCACCCCGGGCTGATGGGGTCTTGGGCAGGAAAGGGGGCAGATAGTGAAGTAAGATTTGGGTACCAGCAGATGGGTACCAGGTCCCATGAGCCAGCTGACGGATTTCCAGGAATTCCTCAAGCTTGTTACACACAGCCACTATTTTAAAATTAAATTTTATAAACTTCAAAGTAAATAAACAATGTTAAAAATGAAGGCAATAGGGAGTTCCTGTCGTGGCTCAGTGGTAAGGAACCCGATTAGTATCCATGAGGATGTGGGTTCGATCCCTGGCCTCGCTCCGCGGGTTAAGGTTCCAGCGTTGCCATGAGCTGTAGTATAGGTCACAGATGCGTCTCTGATCTTGCATTGCTGTGGCTGTATTGTAGGCTGGTGGCTACAGCTCCGATTTGACCCCTAGTCTGGGAACTTCCATGCGCCTTGGGTGCGGCCCTTAAAAAAAAAAAGACAAAAAAAAACCAAAAAACGAAGTCAACAAATAGCCCGTGATTATTTTAGTTCAAAAGGCATGGCGTTCTGGGGCTTGAAGACGTAAGGCTCAAGTTTCCCACTGTGAGGACAGTTAGGTCCCCAGAGCCATCTGTTGAGCCAGGTCCAAGGGCAAAGCTGTACTACTGGTTTGCCAAGAAACCCGAGCGGACTGCCACAGAAGCACTCACCTCCTTCAGGAAGGGGGAGTCGACGGCGAGGTACTTGGACACCACGTAGAGGCAGAAGAGGTGACGGTCGACCCCGGAGCCTGTCATCGCCAGGCGGTACAGATGCTGGTGCTTTTCGGCTGCTATCTTGAATAACTTGAGCTTCTGCTCAACCTAAGAAACAAAGGACAGGAGTTCCCTGGTGGCTCAGCGGGTCAAGGATCTGGCATTGTCATTGCTGTGGCTCTGACTGCTGCTGTGGCGCGGGTTCCAGCCCCGACCGGGGAACTTCCACATGCCGTGCGCGTGGCCAAAAAAAAAGAAGAAGAAATAGAGAATGCGGAGGTCCAAGTCATGAATCACACTCCAAGATGAGGGTCACCAGCCCTCCAAGATGAGGGCGCTGAGAGAGCAGGGCCCCTGGGGTGTGTGTCTCTGGGCAGCTGCCAAGGTGACCGGACCAGAAATCACACTGCAAATGGGGCAGCTGGGAGGCTGGGGGGATGGGGTGCTGGAGCAGTTTGGGGGTCCTGTGCCCACCGGCCATCCTTTCATCTTTTACACCAACGAGGCCACTGAGTGGGTAGGAAAGCTCCAGCCTCCAAGTCTCATGCTGCAGAAATGAAGTCTGGCCCCTCTCAGTGGACTGCAGTATTCTCGCAGGAAGTAGAGAGCCCTCCCAAGTAGGCTCAGTGGTTAACGAACCCGACCAGCATCTGCGAGGACGTGGGTTCGATCCTTGGCCTCACTCAGTGGGTTAAGCATCCGGCGTTGCCGTAAGCTGTGGTGTAGGTCGCAGCCGCAGTTCGGATCTTGAGTTGCTGTGACTGTGGTGCAGGCCAGTGGCTACAGCTCCGATTGGGCCCCTAGACTGGGAACCTCCATATGCTGCAGGTGTGGCCCTAAAAAGACATAAACAAACACACAAAAAAGAATCCTCCCAAGTGGACTGGCAGCACTGCTAAAAGAGCACTTCCGGGGCCTTTGATCAGACCCCAAAACACTGCCGCCGGTTCCGCTAGGCCCTGTTAGGCCAGTCACAGCACGAGACAACGCCGCAGACACGGAGGCCCGTCCAGGCTTCGGCCCGGTCCCTCTACACCTGGCCCTCAAGGCTGTTCTAAAGGCAGCTGCTGACAGGTCAGAAGAGCCTGTCACGACACCTACTGAATTCTCCCCGTAGAACTGAAAGCCTTTCCAGAACATTCTCCCCAGCAGAGCACCGGGCGGTGTCTCCTGGGGGTCAGCAGCAGGCACCCGTACTCCGGGTCAGGCTGACCCAGCACCGGTGGGCCTCAGCCCCTAGGCATGTGGCCTAGAAGTTTGCTGAATTCATCTGTGTCTCTGTCCCCTCCACTGTTTTTTTTTTTTTTAGGGAATTTGCCGCATATGCAAATTCCCAAGCTAGGGGTCAAATTGGAGCTGTAGCTACTGGCCTGCACCACAGCCCCAGCAGCACCAGATCTGTCACATCTTCGACCTACTCCACAGCTCATGGCAACACTGGATCCTTAACCCACTGAGTGGGGCCAGGGATTGAACCCACGTCCTCACGGATACTAGCCGGGTTCGTTACTGCTGAGCCACAACTGGACTCTGAGTCTCTGCTCTTTTATCTAGGAAAATGAGCTGGCAGCACGTCACAGGCCCCCGCCGGGATGGCCAAAGGCAGCGCAGAGCCCCCTGGAGCGCTGAGCTTGCGGGGGGGCTTCGGTGCGGGCAGCGGCCTCCGGAACCCCGAGCAGAAGGCTCCCGAGGACACTGAGCGTTTTGTCACCGGACGCTCCCTCCCTGCGGCTCCGCAGCGCCCACCCCCACCTTCATTCACCGGCTGTGTCCCGAGCTGAGGCACAGACTCTTGGGAAGATAATCTGACGTGTAGAAGTGACAGAATGAGACACAGACGTGAACTTTTGTGTCTGCCCGGGCCGTTACCTTCTTATACTTTCTGTCCCCCCAAGAGGGGTGGCGGGAAGGACAGGCTGGAAATGGACTCCCCGGGGAAGGGACACTCGCGATCTACCCAGCGACGCCTGCGTGTCAGCCTCGGGAGGCGCGGGTGGGCAGCACGGCCTCCGCGGCGCGCACGTACCGTCTGCGTGGGGTCCATCATGGCCAGCACGAAGTCGCACGACTCGGTGGTGCAGGAACGCACGGTCTCTGTCCTCCCCTCTCGGAAGAGCCGGGTCATGGAGGCCTCGTAGGTGAGGGAGAACTTGCCCATGTCCTGGGGAAAGAAAAAGACCTTGGCACGAGGCAGGGCACGCTGACAAACTCTAAGGCCTACGAGGGGACTGGCTAAGGTCAGCAAGGAAAAGCAGACCCCAGCTGCGGTGTTTAGTCAGTGTCAGTTCCCACACGGGCTTGTGCAGCAGGCAGGTGGTAACGGCATGAGCTCTGAAAAGGATGAGGGGGTGGTTTCCACTCCCAGAGGCAACTGGTGCCACGACCCAGGTTCCTGAGCGTCACACACCTGCCTGAGGACCAGCGAGGTTACGGAAGGAACTTGGTACGGGGCCAGGAGAGCCGCATGCAAGAGGAGGAGGCTATTTAACTTCAAAAAGGGGACGGGCCAGGGACGTCCTCCTCCAGGTGGGGAGAAGTGGGGGGGTGGCCGGAGCCTGCAGCAGAGGCCGGAGGGAGGTAACGCAGGTGCCGCGGGGCAGCGGGCGGGGGCTCTCTCGGCAATATTCTCATTTTTTCTGTGAAACAAGAAAGTCCATCTACTAAGAGTGAGGCTGGGGGGCGGGGGGCGGTGCTGGGAGTCAGAGTGGGTGTCATACAGGCTCTGGGGGAGGAGGGGGGGTCGTGTGCGGCCACCAGAGTCAGGGCTCATGAATTAAACGAGCCGAGCCAGGGATTCGGGGCCGCCCCCCGGCAGGATCAAAGCCAGTGGACACCTGGACTGAAGCGGGGGTTGGTGGCTGCGGTGGTTCTGCTGTGCTTGGGGCCAGGTCCGGGTGGGACACGTGCCCAGGGGGAAAAAAGGGAGGCAAGATGGTTGGAGGGGAGACGGGGTGGAGCCCGGATGGGGCCCGGGAGCGCTGGTGTCGGCAGAGGCCGGGACAGGGCCACGGGGGCCAGGGCCGCCCACCCCCGCGCCGTGGGAGGAAACCAGCTGCAAACCACCAGGTCGAAGACCACGGGTTCCCCACGGGGACAGGGACGGATGCGCAGCGGCTTGCGGACCTGGGCTACCACTGACCAGAAAACAGCCCTCTGGGCATCCAGGTCCTGGTGGCCCCAGGGTGACAGAGGCCACCCCGCAACAGGTCCCTGTCGTGAAGGACGTTCTGGAGGAGGCCGAGGGGGACCTCCTGGCATCCAGCTCAGCGGACAGCCTCACAGCGCTCGCTCCCGCCCCCCAGGCTGCTAGGGGACACTTCACAGTGGCTGTTCCCGCCATCCTGCATGAGCAGTGATGAAAGCCAGCCGGCTACGGGGTCTGTGAGTGCCACCCCAGCCGCTGGCATTCCCCTGTGCTCCCAACGCCCAGCTTAGGGTGCTCGTCCTTCGATACGCCGGTTATCAAAGGCCCCCGGGATGGGGTCTGGGGGTTCTAACCCCTCACTCGGCCTCGGTCAGCGGGGTTCCCAGGTCACCGGACAAAAATGCCTACGAGAGGGAACTCCTCCTACAGGAGGGAAACTTACTACGGGTGACATCCAGGGGAGCGGGGAAGGGACGAGCAAAAGGTACAAAGGTGGAGTTTTAGCCATTTAATACCGGTTAACTCGGGGAATACGATGCAATGATTTATTCGAAGCCAACACTCCCACACCAAACTTTAATTGTGTGAGTGATCAGCGCCATCATGCATCACACGCGAGTTCAAGGAACGATCCTCTAAAGCCCTCGGGGCCAACGCGCTGAATATTAGTCTGCTCGGACCCCTCTCCCAGCCAAGCCGGGTCACGCCTGCAGCCCCATCTAACCTGCTACGACCGGCTGCCACCGGGAGCGCGGCCCTCGCCACCGCCAAAACATCTCCAGTTTCTAATGAACAGGGTCAAAAGACAGTCTATAACGACATTAACACACACGGTGTGAGCACACAAACCTTTCGGACGCTGACTCGTCGTGGGTCGGCAGCACGCGGAGGGGTTTTCACCTCTACTTTCCAAGTGAGAAATGAATATGACCCCAAAGTGGTAAGCAAACAGCAGTAGCCTAAAATTCTGACCAATGCCTGGTGTCTTCACTAAATAGAGCATTCTCTGTATTATCTACTGACACCTCTTCCTGGTGGCTATCACGTTCCTCACCCTGGGATACAGTGGCAAAGACAGATCGAGGAGCTCCCTGGTGGCTCAGAGGGTTAAGGACCTGGTGTTGTCGCTGCTGTGGTGTGGGTTCGATCCCTGGCCTGGGAACATCTGCATGACGTGAGCACAGCCAAAAAAAGGAGCAAACACTCCAGTGGGAGAGACCTGATCTCAAGGAGCAAACACTCCAGTGGGTGTGTGTGTGTGTGAACACACATAAGACATCATGGAGTAACAGGTGCGCCGAGCAGCAGTAACGCACAGCAAGGGAAGAACGTGATGTGGAGCAGGAGACGGTGGCGCTTGAGCAGAGACCCAAGAACCCTGGGCCTGTCTGGGAGGCAGCACCTGCTGGAGCAGAGCAAGTGCAAAGGGCCTGGGATAGAAACGGGCCTGGCATTTTCAAGAGCGGCAAAAAGGCCAGTGTGTCGAAAGCAGAGGGAACGAGGCCCGGGGCAGCACGAGAGAAGGTCCGTACAGGGGCCAGATCAACAGTCACTAACCTTCGGGACGTATACACTTGGAGGGCAAATATATAGTTTTTAAATGCCGCCAACCACAAAGCGAAACGTAGCACTTAGAAGCACAGGCAACAGGGAGTTCCTGCTGTGGCAAAATGGGTCAATGACACGGCTTATCTCTGTGGCAGCACCGGTTCGATCCCTGGCCTGGCACAGTGGGTTAAGGATCTGGTGTTGCCACAGCTGCGGTTTAGATTTGATCCATAGCCCAGAAACCCACAAAACGTGGGTGCAGCCAAAAAAGAAAAAAAAAAGAAGCAGCAGCACAGGCAACGAATCACAGTAATTATGAGCAATGCCTGTGACTCTGAACAGACAAATTACAGCTATTTTCACAACAAATGACGGTTGTTGCAATATTCCAAAGTAGCATCTAAGCGTATCACTACTTCAAAATGACAGCAGTTACTAGACCTGCTACTTGAAATTCAGGGCATAAAGTATTACATCCGCTGTACCACAAGTGATGCTTGAGATTCCGACCTCTGCATGTTCATTAACTGGTTACCTCTGTAATAATGCCGGCTATTTCATTTCGTGCTTTATAAACACTCTGAGAAGGGGTCCCCAAGGCTTTCTCAGACCGCCCCAGGGGTCCAGGGCACAGAGAGGGTTCAGAAGCCTGGAGCAGACCCCCAGGGCCACCCAGGACATCTGGATTTGTGCAGAGCCCTTGGGAAGCCCTCCAGCCCCGGGCTGGGAGGAGATGGTCCGCGTGTTTTCTCCACAACGAGCCCTACCCCTGACAGAGCTGACCTTCAACCCGCGTGCAGGAAAGAACTCTGAGTGGATCACTCTGACTTACACTATTAATAGACGCCTCCGATCGATCATTCGTGGTAGACTGAGTGTGGAACAAGGAACTGGTGAAGAGGAGGGACAAAGGATGAAGCTCTGGTCGTTTCTAGCTTGCGGGAGTTTCCTGGTGGCTCAGTGGGTTAAGGATCCAGTGTTGTCACTGCTGTGGCACAGGTTCGATCCCTGCCCTGGGAACTTCCCCAAGCTGTGGAAGGGACCAAAACATAAAACTAAAAAGGCCTTGGGTTATTAAAACAATCCTAAACTTTGAAAAAGTAACTTGATTTAGGAGTCATTGCAACACATTTGTGCAAAAAATTAAAATCTAGAAAAATATAAGAAAATGAAGACTGACCTTTCCTGCACGGCCTCCCAAGATTTTACACCTGTCCTTTCTAGATTCTGCACATCATAAAGCCAGAGTGGGGAAATGTTTCCTGTAAAAGGCAGGCGGTAAACACCCTTGTCCTGTGGGCCAGGCGGTCTCTGGTGCAACTCAGCCACGGATGGGAGTTCCCTTGTGGTGCAGCAAGTTAAGGATTAGGCATTATGACTGCAGCAGCCTGGATTGCTGCTGTGGTTAGGGTTTGATCCCTGGCCCAGGAACTTCCACATGCCATGGGAGCAGCCCCCACCCCTCAAAAAAGCCGTGGACAATCAGGCAAAAAGTGGGCATGCCCATGTGCCAATAAATTTCACCGATGCTCTCTGAAATGTCACTTTTCACCTACCTCTTTTCATTTTTTTCAACTATTAAAAATGTCAGACCATTCTTCGCTCAAGTTCACCTAGGCTCTTTCCCCGCAAGCCAGACTCTGCAGGCCACTTGGAAACAATGCTTAACGTTCACATCTTGTTTTACGACTAAGCTTTGTCACAGAATGCACCACAGACATCGCTTAATAGTTACGTGACGCTCCACGGACAAAAATCGCCTAACAAGCTTCACGCTGAGAAGCCGTGAGATTGCTTCCCGTTTTCATGGCGGGGAAGCTGTAACACATCTCTGACCTCCCGTCCTTTCCTTGGAAGCAGTTCTCAAAGGAGAACGAGCCAGGTAAACAGGTGTGCTTCTCCAATAATCCTTCAGGCTGTGTGAGCCCCCCAGGTTGCTATCCCCAGCTGCGGAGCGCAGGCCCCCCCCTCACAGACCCAGAAGGCAGACAAGCTCTTTGCAGACCGCACAGCCAACAAGTCCGTCTGATTTGTTTCACTTATTAGACTCCTAGTGAATTTCACCTCTCTGTACCTTCACTGACTATTGGTATTTTTCTTCTCTTGGGAACCACTAATTTCTGACTCCATTTTTTTTCTTCTTCTTCTGTTGGGCTGCTTATTTTTCCCAAATGGAACCAGCTAGCCAGTTTTTCCAGTTCTCTTTACAAATCAGTACATTCCCTCCGGCCAATGTTAAAGGAATTGTTATGCCATTCCATGGAACTATTCTGGCACCAGAAGGACTATAGTTAATTACGCTAAGCTTCTAATTTCTCTGTTTTCGGCTTTGAGAGAGCAAGTCCCCACCTCACCCTGACCCATCTCCACTTTATGACTTTGCTTTTTTTTTTCAGAATACCATCGATTATTCTCAAATGTCAACCCTCCAGACGAACTTGAAGACACATCTGTCAAGCCCCTTTCCTAAAATCGCCTGCAGACCTCTCTCCTGCCCACGTGCGCCCTGGATCCGTGACCTCCACGGTGGCGTCTTTCTGTCCCAAATCGCATCCTTCTTCCTCTTCCCCAGAGCGTCCACCGCTGCCCCACAGCCCCGGGCCTTCCTTCCTTCCTTCCCAAAGGTCTCGTCTGCTTTAGAGACGGATGCCTGGAGAGCCCAGGTTTTTGGCTTCCAGTTCGCATCACATTTTCCCCCTATGCTTCCTGCTTGGCTATCGCTGCTGTATGAGGAAGACACCAGTCTCCGTAAAATTCTGCGCCGGGCCTCCATACAGAGCACACTTTTTCCCACTTTTTAGGACCCCACCCACAGCCTGTGGAAGTTCCCAGGCTAGGGGTGGAACTGGAGCCGCAGCTGCCGACCTACGCCCCAGCCCCAGCCACGCCAGATCCGAGCCGCATCTGCAACGTACACCGCAGTTTGCGGCAATGCCAGATCCTTAACCCACTGAGCCCTGAGGCCAGGGCTTGAACCCACATCTTCATGCCCGGAGCATGCTTCTTCACCGCGATGGCTTTTCTGCGGCTCCACCTTCTGGGCAGATGTGCACACGCTCCTCCTGCCCAGTTATCCTGTCGGCTGCACTCCCTGGACTTAATGCAAAGACAGTCAGGACAGTGGAGGTGCTGGAGGCAGCCTCATCCCCCGTTTTAATGAGGTTGCCACCTCCACCTTTGGAGTTCGAGTGACACACTAGCTACTGGCACAAGGTGGGGTTTACCGCGTTAAGGAAACAGCCCCTTACTATTTTTTTTTTTTTTTGACCTTGCCTGAAGCATGCTGAAGTTCCCAAGCCAGGGATCAAACCTGCATCATAGCAGTGACAACGCCAAGTCCTTAACCCACCGAGCCACCAGGGAACTCCCATGAAATAGCTCCTATTTCTAAGACTTAATGAGAAAGGACGTTACTTTTTTTTTTTTTTTGGTCTTTTTGTCTTTTCAGGGCTGCACCCGCAGCATATGGAGGTTCCCAGGCTAGGGGTCTAATTGGAGCTGTAGCTGCCGGCCTACGCCACAACCACAGCAATGCGGGATCCGAGCCGCGTCTGCAACCTACACCACAGCTCACGGCAATGCTGGATCCTTAACCCACTGAGAGAGGCCAGGGATCGAACCTGCAACCTCATGGTTCTTAGTAGGATTCGTTAACCACTGAGCCACGACGGGAACTCCCAGGACGTTACATTTTGAATGCCTTGTTAGTATCTGTCAGAATGACTGGTTTCTTCTCTGCTCCAGTAAAATCATTTAATCTATTATTAGCTTTACTAATACCAAATCGTCCTCCCGCCTCTGGTATTAATGCCTGCTGCTGCTTTTACTCCTCCCACGCTGGGAGACGGTATTTGCTATCATCTCATTGAGATTTTTCTGCATTTGCCTTCATGAGAAGAACTGGTTCGTGGCTTTTGTCTCTCGTGCACCTGTCAGCTGAAGCTGTATCACAGTGGTTGAGGACATGCGTTCTCGAATGAGCCTGCCCGGCTCCAAGCTCAGCCTTGACAGACGGCAGGGAGGATACCTCACCCACTGGAGTACAGGTGGAGGTGAGAGAGGGCCCTGTGAGGTGCTGCCGCGAGGATTAACCAGCTCCTGCAGTGCTCGGCCTGGCACCAGGTGGGCTCCGAGCCACCCACCGTCACGGCCACAGTGGGGCTGGTTCTAGGAGGCCATCAGGCAGCTTCCTGCCTTCCTGAAGCCTCTGCAGCCGCCCACGCTTCAAAGCCACAAAGCTGCCTCGGGCCAGTTCGCACGGGCGGGTGGGCGGCTCTGACCGCCTCTGTCATCCACACACACTGACCTTCTCCGGCTGTCCACCTTGTCTGCGGCCGACTTCACAGAAAATCATCACTTTGTCAAGATTTTCAAAGACACTTCTATGGAACCTGGGATTCTCTTATTAAAATCGTCTCTGTATCTGAAGGGTCACCTCTATTTTTTTTTCTTCTTATGGCCACACCCGCGGCATATGGAGTTCCTGGGCCAGGGACTGAATCCGAGCCGCAGCTGCGGCAACGCCAGATCCTTAAACCCACTGCGCTGGGCCGGGGATTGAACCCACGCCTCTGCACCAACCCGAGCTGCCGCAGCAGGATTCTCAACCCACTGTGCCACGGCCTCTCGTCACCATCTTTTATCATCCTAATCCCTGCATATGCCTCGGGCCAGTTCGCACGGGCGGGTGGGCGTATGCATTTGCTTATCAATTTTAAAAATCAGGATGATTAATTCTAAGACCCAATACCTCAATTCCATGATATCCTGTAGTCACTGGACTTGCCAAAGTTAACTTTTCCCACAAGGACTGGGCTTCTTTCCAATTGCTCTGCGTCATGCATTTCAGGGAAGGTGGTATTTAGGAAAAGAAAGCATTGCAGAGAGTGATCGTTTTTATTAAGGGCCGTATTAGACTCAAGGACAACTGCGGCCCGTCAGCTGTCTCTGGTCCGGTACTAGCACCGCCTCTGCTGCTGTTTTCCTGACCTGAGTTCCAGAGTCGAACCTACAGGTGCGGACTCTGAGCCGCCACCCGGATCCGGCCCTGCCATCTGCTCCACGGGTCACCTCGCCAAGTCATCTCGACTCTGTGAACCTCAGTTTTCTCCCTGTAAAATGGGTCGACAAGAGTGCCCTCAAGGGGAGCGTGAGAGTGATGTGTGTCAAGCGCCTGGACCAGTGCCTGGCACAAAGCACCAACTCACAACAGCAGAGTGTCACCCAGGGACCCTGCACTGCATCTGTGCCCAAAACTCAAGTTTTGGAACACAAGTTCTCCGCCAAAAACAGGGCCTATATTGAGCCAACGCCACAAGGACGTCTGCTGGCCCTGGAAACCGCAGGTGCCCTCTTGGGCTGGAATGCCCTCCCCGATGGAAAAAGTGCCGCTTAGGTCCTTCTGGGGCCTGGGCTGTGCCTCCAGGGGAGTCGTCACACGCCGCCAGAATGCACCTGCTACCCAGAGGGGGTGGTGGAAACACCACGAGCTTCTGCACCTACAGGGACCCCGTCCATCCCAGAACACCTCCGGAGCCTGGCACACCCCACTTTTTGGAAGACGATGTCAAAGCTAAGAGACACCCAGTCACAAGCCTAAAGTATTTCCGCTTTAACAGACTCTAGGCCCAGAAAGGTTCAGTTCCCGCTGTGTGGACGAGACCTCCCTCGGCCCCCATCCCCCACACTCTCGCTCTCCGGCTGCCCCTGGGGCTTCTGCTGGACACACTGCCGTCCAGGACAGGGCGCTCCACACGGCGAACAGGTGCCTGCTCCCGGGATGGGTCCTCCCCACCTGCTGGGCACACGGCCTCGGGCTTGGGTTTACGGAGCCCCGGAAGCTCTCAGGACGAACCCGGCCGCCGGCCTCACCTTGTAATGAGCCAGCTGGAGGGAGAGCTGCACGAAGGCGTCCGGGCTGGTTCTGCACTTCTTGATCAGCCCTTTACCGAAAGTTGTGAACGGAAAGGAATGGAAATCCACGTCGTCGGCCAGAAGGCTTGCGCTGCTCAGGGACGACTCTATAACCTCCTGACACTGGAGAGAAAGGAGAAAAGGTTTCACTGAAAAACGGGCAGGAAAGCACGGACGCCCCCTCGGAAGACAACAGCGGGCTGGCTTTCAGCGCAGCCAACAGCGCTGTTGCGCGGAAACACAGCACGTTCTCTTTAAGTTTTTCCCTCTTTTTTAAAAAAGAAATCAAACTTTATTATTTTCAATTAATTAATGAATTAATTTTGGGCCGTGACGTGAGCGGCTTGTTATGGGACCTCGGTCCCCAGGATCAAGGACTGAACCCGGACTCCAGCAGTGAAAGCGCCAAGCCCTAACCACTAGACCACCCGGGAACTCCCTTTTTCAATCTCTCTAACCTAAGAACAGCAGTGAACCAGCCATGCTGCACCCCCTCCCCGGCCCCTTTAAGAGCAGTGGGGTGGGTGGTCCAAGCAGGAGGAACTCCTGGCTCCCAGCGGGACCCCAAAGGGTATTTCAAACAGTCACGGGTTTTGTTTTATGAGATCCATTGCTACTAAAGGCGGGCCATCAAAGAGCTAATTTTAAAAAGAAAATGGATGGGAGTTCCCTGGTGGTCTAGTGGTTAAGACTCAGCAGTTTTACCGCTGTGGCTGGAGTTCCATCTCTGGCCTGAGAACTGAGATCCCACATCAAGCTGCTGCACGCTGTGGCCAAAAAAAAAAAAAAAAAAAGGGAACTGAACTGTGGTACAACCACACAATGGAGAGGAGCCCTCAGGCGTGAAGTAACAAGGAGGAAATCTTTTTATTTTGCTTTTTAGGGCCGAACCCGAGGCATATGGAAATTCCCAGGCTAGGGGTCGAACTGGAGCTGCAGCTGCCTGCCTACGCCATAGCCGCAGCCATGCCAGATCTGAGCTGTGCCTGCGACCTACACCGCAGCTCATGGCAATGCTGAATCCTTAACCCACTGAGAGGGGCCAGGGATGGAACCCACATCCTCACGGATGCTAGTCGGGTTCATTACCACCTAGCCACCACGGGAATGCCCCCCCAATTTTTTAAACATATAAAAAAAAAATTCTTCTATGAACATAGAACTGTTCTAAAAAAAAAAAAAATCCATTACAGCAACTTTTTTTTTTGGCCACCTGCAGCATATGGAATGCCTGGGCCAGGTATCAGATCTGAGCCGCAGTTGTGACCTGTGTTGCAGCTATGGCAACACGGGATCCTAATCCGCTGCGCCGGGCCGGGGATGGAGCCTGCATCCCAGCGCTCCCAGGATGCTGCAGATCCCATCCCGCTGTAGATCCCATCCCGCTGCAGATCCCATCCCGCTGCAGATCCCATCCCGCTGCAGATCCCATCATGCCACAGCAGGTACACCCATGAAAAACTTTTTTAAGACACGGTAAGTGACTCTGTCAGCTCTAAGGACACTAAACCACACTTCAGCAGAAGCCACACCTCTCTAAGGAGCACACACCAGCCCCCGGGACTCAGGCTGAACACAAAGGCAGACACGGAAATCCAGCAGTCCTTGACCCCGTATTTTCCACATGGAACTCGACTTCTCAGGCCCCTAGAATTCCCGCTTGGCATCGATCGGCCAGCGTTCAGTGATTCCAACCCTAAGGGTCCTTCCCGAGAGGGCTTCCTGGGAGCGAACTGCGCCCGAGACCACGCAGAGGGCCGGAAACGACAAATGCGTGACTTCCAGCATGTCTGCCCCAAAGGAAAGGATTTCGGTTTCAACTTTTTCATGGCTGGCATCCAGCCGAGGTTAGGCCCGGGATCTCGCTGACAATCTTAGCCAAAAGCTTTAAATGGGAGAAGAAATGTTTGGGGGGGGGTTTCCAAGGCTGGAGCAGCCCTCGGCCCCCGTAAGAGCCCCCCGGGCAGACGGGCTCCCGTCTTGTGGGCTTCCGCCAGGCGGGTGGCCGCGCAGGCAGGACCGCTGGACGACGCCCTCCCCCAGGTAATGAACGTCTGCCTGTTACCGGGGACTCACCTCCTCCGGGATGTCCCACTGCAGCCGGGTGGGGTACGGGATGTTGGGGTTGGTGTTCCCTTTACAGTGGCCGTCCTCCGCGTAACCCAGCTGAAAGCTGTCGGTGGACATGACATACTGTCGGAAACAAACAGAGGTGTCTGTGAAGTCAGAGAGCAACACTGCCAACAGTGTCGCATACAACGCACCTGACCTGCCGAAACAGGCCAGGCCTCGCTCTTTCTAGAGCTGCCACGAAGACTCAACAACAACCACGCCAGCCACGGCCGTTCTGTCGCGGGGCAGTTAAGAGCTAAAACCTCACCACTTCAGCTGGTCACCCCGGTCTGAGACTAAACCCCTTTCCCCTGATCTTATCCAGGGGACTGAAAAAAATAAGCCTGACCTTGTCAGTCAACACCCAGCAGGTTTTTTCTGCTTGGGAAACATGCGCTGTGCCATCCAAACTGCTATGATTCAGGCTTTCTCCTTGACCAGGGAGCAGCTCTCAGGTACTTATTACTCAGAGAGTCCTTGGCACAGGGTGTTAACAGGCCTGGACCATCACACAGAACAAAGAGACTTAAAGCATCTCGTTATGCCTGGCGGTGCCGAAGTGGGTTTGATCTTGGCTGGGTTTTCAGCTGAAGGGATCTCTAAGCCTTTGTCAGCATCTGCCAAGTCCAGGTGGTGAAAAGCCGTTCTGATGCCTGGTTCCTTCTATCACAGACAAACATCTTAAGAGCACACCACCGTTTTACAGACTACAGAGATTTTTTTTTTTCTCTCTGTCCTTTAGCCCCACATAGGAAACCTCCGTCAGTTGAAGGAATCGGCAGGTTAGGTTTTGCCAAGACCTGAACCAGAGGGGAGACGGTGCAAAAGTGCAGAGAGGGTCATGGAACCGCCCCAGTGGGTGTTTTCACAAATTTACTACACAATCTGATTTCAGGCACTTGCCCCGGGCTCCACGCCCCGCACGCGGACGGCGATCGGCCTGCAGTCGCGGGTCTCCCGCACGGGCAGTGACAGCGGGTCACTCTGTCATGCCAAACATGACACCGATCAGACAGCTCAGGGAGTAATGAAATTTCAAACATTTGAAAAGGTGGCAGGGCCAATCCACACCATGTTTGTTTTTGCCTTTTTTTTCTTTTTTGGCCACCCTGAGGAGTTTCTGGAGTTTCTGGGCCAGGGGTCAGATCTGAGCCTCAGCTGTGATCTACGCCGCAGCCACAGAAACGCCAGATCCTTAACCCAGATCCTTCCTCGGCTGCAGAAGAGCCAGACCCGGTATTAAACCTGCCTCCCAGCACTGCAGAGACACTGCTGATCCCACTGGGCCACGTGGGAACTCCTGCCCTGTACTTTAAAATGCCAGATGGGGGGAGAGGATGACACAGATCTGGACTCGGTATTCTAAGAATTAAGTGAGTTGTAAAAGGCTGCCTTTTTATAAACCAAGATTTTAACACATCTGCTTCTATTTGGCCTAGAACTTGGCAGAGAGGAAAATCTAAAAAACACAGCAAAGTAGGGGTGACATTTCAGAATAACTGAGCTTCACTTCCACCCTGAAGTCTCCGTGTCAGAGCCAAGGCCAGCTCGTTGTTTCGGCTCCACCAGGACAGGACATTAAACGTGTTACCACGCAAGGAAGCTCGTCGCAGGGAACAAAGACAGGAAGGCCTTTCGTTACTGACTTAACTCTACGTGAGGCGCCGACCCCTATTGCAAATGCTTATCGTACAACCAGACAGACACTAGGAAATTAAATCCAGTCCGGGCTTGGGCTTTCCTGCAGCAACCTCCACACCCAAGTTCAACCTGCAAACACTCACCTCCCAAAGGTGAGCGACGATCGGGGCGTCGGCCCAGGAGTGCTCGGCGTTTATGCCCATCTTGCCGTTTTTGAAGACGATAAACGTGAGCGATTTATCAAACCACCTGCAGGAAACGGAAATGGTCACAGACGTTCACTTTGCACCCAGCCCCGCCTCCCAGGGACCGACAGATTCCCATGGGAGACAAGAAAGTACAACTAGGCTCTAAGGTACTTGTCTCCCTGCTCCTGACACGCAGAAGCATTTAGGAGCTGACGACCAGCATGTTGCTGTAACGAAAAAGGACGGAGGAGGCAGCTGCGTGGAGAGGAGAGGCTGTGCGGTCATCCTTTGGTATTTTTGGGGCGGGGGGGTAGGGGGGGCGCTGGGTCCAGGACCTGCTGCTGATAGCAAGGTCTGAGGACGCTCAAGCCCCACAGTCAGCCCTGCGTATCCAGAGATTCTCAACCAACTATAGCTCCTTTTTTTCTTTTTTGGACTATACCCACAGCATTTGGAGTTCTAGAGCCAGGGATGGAATCCAAGCCACAATGGCAGGGCCGGATCCTTAACCCGCTGCACTGCCAGGGAACTCCCAGTCACAGCTCTTCAACATGGCACATGAACCACGGCTGGCGGAACCCACAGGTCCCGGGACCGACTGGGGTACCACCCTCTGCCCCCACCTCAGCCAGCCCTCACCCCCGACCCGCTGGCAGGCAGGTCCTCACCTCACAGACAAGGAGCAGGAGGCTCCAGGAGGTGGCGTGGACCCGTGGAGGCAGGTCCAGGAGGTGGACCCACTCACCACAGTCACGCGACCGGTGACCAGACAGAGTTGACATGCAGGTCAGGCCCCTTGGCCCTTCTCCCACCTGGTCCCAGGTGACCTGCAGCCGCTCCTCACTAGCATCTCCAAACGGAAGCGGTCGTGCACGGAGAGGAAGAATCTCAAAGCTGCTGCTTAAACTGTGTGCATGCGTGTGTGTGTGTGTGTGTGTGCGTGCACGCACATGCCCGCACAAAAGCCTATCTACGTGTGCACAACAGTTTTGCTGGAAAGAAGAAAATTATCCTTTTTTTGGCGCAACTGCGACATGCAGAAGTCCCTGGGCCGGGAATGGAACCCGCGTCACAGCTGTAAACAGAGCAACAGCAGTGATAATGCTGGATCCTTAATCGCTGGGCCAGCAGGGAACTCCACTAGTTCTATTTCCCCACTAGCCTTATTCCTGAAGCGCACAGACATGCGGGGCTGGGTGTCAGCCACGTGTAACACGTCTCCGGAGCCCACAGGCGACCAGAGGCTCGCAGAAGGTGAGGCGAATACCTGTCGAAACACTGGCCGTGCAGCAGGGACTTGGCGTAGCTGTCCATCGACCGTTCCGGGTCTTCCTTCCTGTATCCTTGTTCCGTCTCATCTAGCGTCACGAAGAAAGCTGCTTTCTCCACCGCATCAAGGGACTGCTTGTTCTTCCCATGTCCAAAATAGGCCTGGCGACACCTGGCCCAGGGGACCCTGCAGGGTGGATGAAATACAATTAAACCTGGAGCGGTTTGGAGACGTCTCCTGGCGTGGGAGGTCTGAAACGACAATGCGTTTCAGTTTTCAGTGCCTTAAGGACTTAAGGGAAACCAGCTTCTGCGATTTTCTCTGCAGTCACCCGCCTGCCTGCTGGCTGGGCTGCTTCACTGGCAGGCTGGGGCCTCACCTCCTCCTTGGGTCTGCTCCAGAGCAGCCACGGGCCCAGCTCCTAACTCTGTTCCACAAATGCTGAGCAAAGGAGAAGAAAGCAGGCAGAGCTCGGCTGTCCCGGGCAGAGAGCCACAGGCAGGGCCGCCTCCCGGGCCCCCTGCTCCCTCCCAGCTCCCACGTGCCCCCCATGGGACCACCCTGCGGCAGTGCCGGGAGCAGAAGCCACAGTACTTCCTTTGGGCCAGGTAGACTCACAGCTCCCAACACCGGCCCCATCTTTCAGATGAGGAAACTGAGGCACAGAGATGAGTCATGGCTCTAAGCCACAGACTGGGATTCACAGCCGGGCCCGCCTGCCCCAGGTCCACGAGCCCACGGGACTCCATGACTAGGGGCACCCCCAGGACCCCAATTCACAGGATTCTTGTCCATCCTGCCCAACACGGAACACCTGGAGCTAAGGCTGCACCCATTTCCTTTTTTTTTTTTTTTTGCTTTTTAGGGTCGCACTAGCAGCATATGGAGATTCCCAGACTACGGGTCTAATTGGAGTTACAGCTGCCGGCCTACACAACAGCCACAGCAACACCAGATCTGAGCCGCATCTGTGACCTACATCACAGCTCATGGCAACGCTGGATCCTTAACCCACTAAGCGAGGCCAGGGATCGAACCTGCATCCTCATGGTTCCTAGCTGGATTCATTTCCGCTGTGCCATGACAGGAACTCCACATTTCTTGAGAGTCGCCCCAGCCATGGTTTCCTGACATCACCGCGGGCCCCCTCACTCAGGCCCTGCCCCTCTTCAAGGTCAGGGTCGTCTGACCTCTGTCTCTTTCCCCCACACAAGTGCTCTGCCCAGGCTGCCCATGGGGCCAGAAAGCCCGAGAACAATGAGTCCCATCCCAGGTCCAGCCCCAGCTGCTCTCCTCAGGGCCTGGGGACAACGGGGACCACAGGAAGGCAGGTATGCGCTCAGCGCTCCCAAGGCAGGATGGGGTGATGCCCCACAGGGCAGCATGGCGGGGGCATCACTGAGCCTGCGCCCCGGCCGCCTCTGCCCAGCCCGCTGCCCCCATGACACTCAGTCACCCTCAGGACACCCGCCACCTCTGTTCCATCCGAGTCCACCCCCTCAGGGACAGCCAAACACTGCAGCTTCCCGGACTGAGCCTCGGGTCCCGTCCACACCGCCTGCCTCCGGTCCTCAAGCCATGAGGACTCTTGCTTTCAGGAGCCCCCAGACCAGGATAATCTCGTCATCCTGCTCAGATCACTCCAGCTTAACGCGGCCCCTTCCCGGGCCCCGGTCACAGAATCAAGCTCAAGTGCAACTGCGTTCTGGCGCCCGACCCACTCCGCCCCAGACACCTCCGCCCGTCTGTCCCCCTGGCTCACAGCCACCCTCTGCACGCCCTCGCCGGGGCATTTTTCTCTTCTCTGCAGAACAGTCACCCACCACCTCACCCCCCGTGCTCCCCAACCTCGGGGGTCCTCGAGCAGGGACCACACAGCCCACAGCGAACACGGGCAAAGCCTGAAGACAGATCGGCTTGTCACACCAGGGGCTGTGGCATCGGTGAGAGGCCAAGGACGCTGCTCATCATCCTACTGCACACGGAACGGTGCCCTCTCTGCCACCCAAAACAGACTTGTCCAGCCCCAATGTACCAGAGCCGAGGGTGACCGGCCAGGGCCTCGGGCTTTAGATGAGGCAGGAAATTAGCCCCAACACAGGGGCCTTGGCTTAAACTTATCTATTCCCCCTTTTTTTCTTTTCCATTTAGGGCCATACCTGCAGCATATAGAGGTTCCCAGGCTAGGGGTCCAATCATATCTATAGCCGCCGGCCTACACCACAGCCACAGCAACGCCAGATCCAAGCCACATCTGCGACCTACACCACAGCTTACGGCAACACCGGATCCTTAAGCCACTGAGCGAGGCCAGGGATCGAACCTGCGTCCTCATGGATACTAGTGAGGTTCTTAATATACTGAGCCACAACGGTAAGTCCTGTTTCCTAAATTAAATACGCTGCAGCCCCGGGAAGACGCCTGCCTCCTTCTTTCCACCCTATGCCCTGGGAGCCGTGCACACACACGGCGGCCGGTCACGCTGAGACGGCCAAGAGGACACGAGGGCAGGGGCGGGAGCCCTCCCTGGGGACAAGGCCGGACCAGCCGCCGCGGGAGCCAGCCAGGCCTCCTTGCAGCGGGGTCCCTGGTGAGGAGCGCACCGTGAACCCCGCACGGCGCCCGGACCCGACGCCCCCGCGCACCTGTCCCCGGCCGTCAGGGCGGCCAGCTTCGCCTCCCCGGCCTGGGGCTCTGACGGGTCGTCTAGGATCCTCTGCATCTGCTGCTCGAGCTCCCGGGGCCTCAGCAGCCGGCCGTCGTAGTAGAGCCAGACCTTGAAGTAGCGGCCTCTGTGGAACACGACGATGTGCTTGCTGTCGCGGAGGTGCTGGATGGTGTCTGCGGGGACACGCGGGGCCCGGGGGCACAAGGTCAGGGCGGGTAGAAGGCCCCCAGCTCCCCGCCCCGCGTCACTCCGCTCAGCGCGGGGTCTGCGTCCCAGAGGAGAAGGTACGACA
Source organism: Catagonus wagneri (assembly GCA_004024745.2). Taxonomy (NCBI): domain Eukaryota; kingdom Metazoa; phylum Chordata; class Mammalia; order Artiodactyla; family Tayassuidae; genus Catagonus; species Catagonus wagneri. The sequence goes on along the minus strand of PVHT021183668.1, from coordinate 1,152,972 downwards.
GCCGAGCTGAGAGCTTTGGGGTGGGGCAGGCCCGACCGCTGAGCTCCGCTCGGCCACTCGCGGGACATGTCACCCTGAGCGGACGCCGTAACCCTCCCTGAGCCTGAGCGCTGGCCGGCCCGGGACGGTCCCCCGTCTCTCCCGTTCATTCCTGACTGTCCCAGCTTGGATGGACGTGGGCCCCCTGCGCTGGGGTGGGGGGAGGGGTCCCCGGCCGGGGTGTCCCCCACACATCTGGTTTCCTGGAGCCCCATCCAGGGCGTGATGCACAATCAACCCCGCGAGGGCGCCAGGGCACAGCGTCCCCGAGGGATCCAGGTAAAGAATGAGGACTGGTCCTAATCCCGCCAGGAGAAAGCGCTCTAAGATGCCTTTGGCTGAAGACAAACTGAGCTCTGAAAATAAGGTAGCCGTCCAGGCCTGCAGAAAACAGGAAATTCATCAGACGGAAGGTTCTCGAGAGAGGTAAGCGGGCATCAGTGTGGTCTCCTCCGCCATCCCCGGAGCCTCAGGATGGAAAGCGCTGATTCCAGAGTTCCCGTTGTGGCTCAGCGGTAACGGACCCGACTGGTATCGGCTCGGTTTCGAACCCTGGCCTCGCTCAGCGGGTTAAGGATCCAGTGTCGCCGCAAGCTGTGGTGTAGGTCTCAGATGTGGCTCGGATCCCACGTTGCTGTGGCTGTGGTGTAGACTGGCAGCTGTAGTTCCGATTCGACCCCTAGCCTGGGAACCTCCACATGCCGCGGGTGCGGCCCTAAAAAGCAAAAGAAAAGAAAGACAGGGTTCCCCCACGGAGCCCCCGGAGTGCACGTACCTGTCTCCTCCCCGGGGATGCGGGACGTGTTGAACATCCGCTCCCACTGGGCGGAGCAGAGGGGCACCGTGGAGCCCAGGAGCAGAATCTGCAAGAGAAACACCTTTCAAGCACGGACTGAGGAGCACGTTAACATCTAAGGGCTGGGGAGTTCCCATCGTGGCTCCGCGGAAAGGAATCTGACTAGGAACCATGAGGTTGCGGGTTTGCTCCCTGGCCTCACTCAGTGGGTTATGGATCCCGCGTTGCTGCGGCTGTGGCGCAGGCCGGCAGGGGCAGTTCCGATTCAGCCCCTAGCCTGGGAACCTCCATGTGCCGCGAGTGCAGCCCTAAAAAGCAAAATAAATAAATAAAAATAAAAAGCAGTTTGCCTACCGGTTTGATTTCCTCTCGGTCCAGTCTGCGTCTGTAAAGCAGGATGGCGTGGATCCCGTTGCCCGCCCGCGCTGCCTGAATGTGAGTCGGTGTGATGTACAGCAGATCCTAACACGGGAAGACGAGTCAGCGGGGGGAACGCTCCCGGGAGGAGACAAGCTAACCACCCTACGCAGGGGAACCTTCCCGCCATGTGTTAGTGACACCTGCTCTGCGGGGAAAGAAGCTGTTTTCATCTGCTACACTTGCTCTGTCTTCTTTTGCACATGTTGTATAAGAACGCAAGCCCCCAGGTAATTCCTGGGCCATGAAAGACAACAGCATGTTTTTAAGAAAAATTGCAAATAAATACGCTTCAAGTCTAAGAAAAGATAACAGTTCTTCACTCCCATTATCCTCATACAATGCATAAAAAGAAAAGCCAAAAAATAGGAGCTCCCTGGTGGCTCAGAAGGTTAAGGACTTGGTGTTGTCACTGCTGTGGCGCAGGTTCAGTCCCTGGTGCGGGAACTTCCACATGCTGCAAGAGCAGCGAAAAAAAAAAAGAGGGGGTTCCCGTTGTGGTTCAGCGGTAACAAATCTGACTAGTATCCATGAGGATGCAGGTTTGGTTCCCGGCCTCGCTCAGTGGGTTAAGGATCCAGTGTTGCCATGAGCTGTGGTGTAGGTCGCAGAGGCAGCTCAGCTCAGATCCGGTGTTACTGTGGCTCTGGTGTAGGCCTATGTCTACAGCTCCGATTCAGTCCCTAGCCTGGGAACTTCCATATGCTGCAAGTGTGGCCCCCCACCCCCACCAAAGGGGGGGAAAAAAAAGAAATTAAAAGGAGCAATTCAAGAATTAGGATGTCTTCTGAATGAGAAATAACCAAAGGCTAAAATACCCTTTCCTACAGAGCAGTGTTTGCAACTCTCTACATTTGGGGACATGTTTCTAAATGTCTACACTTTTCAAGTCCAAAGGGCGCCTGTCTCAACTAGACTGAGAGAATGCATGTGCAGGACTGCCCTCAGTTACATGGGACAGTGTCTCTTTCAGAGGAAACAGACACCAAAGTCTTTGGGAACAAAAGGGCGCCAGATGGACAGCTCACTTTCAAAAGCAGTTTTCTGGACCACACCAACCACTGCTCTCTCAATCTCAGATTGTTTCCAATGGGGGAAAAAAAAGAAGTTAAAAAAAGAGAAAAAAATTTTAAGGATTAAAACAGAAAAAGCAAACAATAAAATAGATATAAGGACAAGGCGGGTGGAAAAAAGGGACGTTCCCATCATGGCTCAGTGGATTAAGGATCCAACACAGTCTGCGAGGACGCGGGTTCAATCCCTGGCCTTGCTCAGTGGGTTAAGGATCTGGAGTTGCCATAAGCCGTGCTGTAGGTCCCCGATGAGGCTCAGATCCCGCACTGCCGTGGCTGCGGTGTAGACCAGCAGCTGCAGCTCTGATTTGCCCCCTCGCCTGGGAACCTCCATATGCCGCAGGTGCGGCCCTAAAAAGACAAAAAATTCCCGCCGACCACAGACCCTGCGCTCTGGGCAAGGAGAGCCCTGAGGCCTGGCGGTTACTGAGGCTCAGATAGGAAAACAGAGAGAGGAGAAGTTCACGGCTCTGAGGAATCCACTTGCCACCAGACCACTGCTGCCATCGCGCTTTCTCTGCAAGGGCTGGCGCGTGAGTGCTTCGCCCTTCTACGGGCTCTCCGATGGGGAAAGCAGGCCTCTGGCTAGAGCGTCCCCAGGCGGCCCGCAGGCCCAGGAAGAGGGTCCCCCCGGGGTACGGGCACCATCAGACGCCATGCGGGCCTGCGGGACTCACCATGGCGTAGTAGTTGCTGTTCACCATCAGCGGCCCCCGTCCTCGTAGGTAGATGTACTCTTCCCACCAGTCGCTCACCTGTCAGGGACAAACAGGAGACACCCGCCGCCAGGCTGAGCAGGACGGACCCAGGCTGCCCAGGCCCCGGGGCCGTGTGTGTGCGTGCGCGTGTGTGCACGTGTGCCTGTGTGCGCACGTCGGCTTTGTCAGGCACGTCTGACCTCACTTCTCTCTCGTGGGGCCATCCTGAAAAAGACGGCCCCGACCCGATGGAATGCAAAACCCTGGGAAATGGGAGTTCCCGTCGTGGCTCGGTGGTTAACGAATCCGACTAAGAACCATGAGGTTGCGGGTTTGATCCCTGGCCTTGCTCAGTGGGTTAAGGACCTGGCGTTGCCACGAGCTGTGGTGTAGGTCGCAACGGATCCCGCGTTGCTGTGGCTGTGGCGAAGGCCGGCAGCTACAGCTCCTGTTAGACCCCTAGCCTGGGAACCTCCATATGCCGCGGGTGCGGCCCTAGATAAGGCAAAAAGACCAAAAAAAAAAAAAAGAAAACCCTGGGAAATGGAAAGTGTTTATATTCAAGTCACGGCCCACCTGGAAGGGGGAGCGCCTTCAAATAGAGACGGTTAAAAAGAAAGAAGAACCGAATGCCAAAAGAAGCTGACTGTGACATTTCTTACAAGCACCGCCACTCCAGACTGCCCCGCGAACGCCTTGCCCCTCTGCTGCCCGTGTGTTCCCGAGGCAGCGACTGTCCCCACCCGGCTCAGTTCCCTTTCAGGGCCTCACGGGGCCCACGTGTGTTGTGGGCCAGTGTCCCCCAAAGGCCAGCAGTCTCGTCCTCACCGCAGCCACCACCTGCAGGACCCAAGGACCACGACTTTTTCACTTCGTGTTGAACTACATGTACACACGGAAGGTGCATCTAAGAATCTAAGTGGGGGGAGTTCCCTTCGTGGCTCAGCGGCTAATGAACCCGAACAGGATCCATGAGGATGCAGGTTCGATCCCTGGCCTTGTTCAGAGAGTTAAGGATCCGGCGTTGCTGTGAGCTGGGGTGTAGATCACAGACGCAGCTCGGATCCCGCGTGCCTATGGCTGTGAAGCAGGCCGGCAGCTGTAGCTCTGATTTGACCCCTAGCCTGGGAACCCCATGTGCCGCGGGTGCGGCCCTAAAAAGCAAAAAAAGAAAAAAAAATCCAAGTGTACGTGTGAAAATGTTCACAAATTCAACACAGCCATGTAACTGGCTGCGGACCAACCGGGATGTGACCTGCCCCGCCAGGCTTCCCCAACCCCGCTCGCCAGTTCTGCGGGCTCTCCACTAACACCTTCTCTTCCACACCAGCTCCGCCTCCAAAGCTCCACGTCCCCCACTCGTTTCACCCGCCACACGTCTTCCTGTACCCGCCAGGCACGTGGACGCTCAGCGGGTCCCGCACAACCGATCATATCTGTGCAAACAGTCCCACCGAGAAAAACAGCGCGTCTGTACACTCACATAGTTTGTCGCCCACCAGGACTTCAACTTCAAATACCACTGCAGCCTCGGTCCGAGGCTGACGGCGAAATCCTGCGCCAGGGCCGTCATCCGTTTAAAGTCTCCTTCCTTCATAAGAGGCTTCACGGATTCCAGGTACTGGGATTAATGGGCGGAAAAGTAAGCCTGGTTAAAACAGAAGGCTTGCCTTGTGGTGCCTTAGAAGGAGGCTAGGCCTCCCCCAAGCTGGCCCACTCCCCAAGGCAATGATAGCTCAGCAATTCAACTTCTTTGTCCTTCACTAGCACGCCAGCTCCCCGGGTCATCAAGTCACCAGAGTGGATTCCAGACTGACAGTGTCGTGGTTTGGTGACTTTCAATGTCTTTTCTCTGTTGTCTGGTCCTCAGTAAGATTCTGAACTCTGGAGTTCCCATCGTAGCTCAGTGGTTAACGAATCCGACTAGTCACCATGAGGTTGCGGGTTCGATCCCTGGCCTCGCTCAGTGGGTTAAGGATCCGGCGTTGCCGTGGGCCGTGGTGTAGGTCGGGGAAGTGGCATGGCTGTGCCTGTGGTGTAGGCCAGCACCTGTAGTTCCCATTAGACCCCGAGCCTGGGAACCTCCATGTCCTGTGGGTGCGGCCCTAGAAAAACAAAACAAATAAAGTTTATTCCAAGCAAGGCATGTGTTGGTGAAAATGAAAATCACACTCTGAACAAGCTCCAGTCAAAGACCGAGTGACACAGGAAGGGCCTGGCTCGCCAGCTGATGAAAATCACACTCTGAACAAGCTCCAGTGAAACACTGAGTGACACGGGAAGGGCCCGGCTCGCCAGCTAATGAAAATCACACTCTGAACAAGCTCCAGTGAAACACTGAGTGACACGGGAAGGGCCCGGCTCGCCAGCTGCCCGAGACGCCTCCCTGGGTGAGCCCAGGCATCACATCCACCCCCGCCCGGCTGACGGGTTAGGATGCAGGAGAATGCAAAAAGGCCCAGACGGACTAAATAAGTCTGGAGTCAAAAACGAAGACGTCCCCTGCTTGTAGTTTTTGTTTGTTTCTTTGTGGCTGCACCCACAGCATATGGAAGTTTCCAGGCCGGGGGTCAAATCCAAGCCCAGCAGCAATCGGATCCACTACAGTGACAATGCTCGATCCATAACTGGCTGAGCCACCAGGAAACTCCCCCTGCTTGCAGTTTTTAAAATGGGACCACGCGATGTAGAAAAACTGGAGCCCTCGTACGCTGCCGGTAGGAATGTGAGAGGGTGCAGGTGCTGGAGAAACCAGCCTGGCGGCTCCTCAAGGCAGGCAACACAGAAACCCCACGTGGCCCTGCAATTCCGCCTCTAGGTCTGTGCTGGAAAGCAGATCCCAATCACCTGTAAGTGAATGCTCACAGCAGCACATTCACAACAGCCAAAATGTGGAAACAGGAGTTCCCTTTGTGGCTCAGCGGGTTAAGGACCCCTGACTAGTATCCACGAGGATGCAGGTTTGATCCTTAGCCTCACCCAGTGGGTTAAGGACCTGGTGTTGCCTTGAGCTTGGTCATAGGTCACAGAAGCGGCTTGGATCCTGCACTGCTGTGGCTGTGGCGTAGGCTGGCAGCTGAAGCTCCAAGTCGACCCCTGGCCTGGAAACCTCCATATGCCACAGGTGCAGGCCTAAAAACACACACACACACAAATTCTGCCAAGCAGGTTCTCTATCCAATACGATGCCTTTTTTCAAAATGCCTAAGATGCGCTGATACATTGGGGGGAAAAGATTTCACAGACCTTTTACAAGCCCACAGGGTGCGCAGCTGAGAGCTAGCACAGCCAAATGACAGTAAATAAACTTCCACTCAGCCTCAGGTCACAAGCCTGAGCTGCAAAGGTGCCGGTGTGGCAGGGCAGGTGCCCAGGGGTGGGGCGGCGCCTACCCTGCTGACGGTGTCCTGGACGGCCGGGACCGGCAGGCGCGGCAGAGACGTCTGGAAGCTGTACAACATGGGTTTGCGGCCTGAAAAGATCTTGACCATACCCTGAGAAAAGAAAGGAAAAAAAGGGGACTCTGATAAGGACCCAAAACCAGTCCTCCAGTGCTCACGACTTGCCGACTGCTGACTCGGTTTCCGTGGTGGTTCATTTTCCCTCTAGTCCATCTTCTGCCCCTGTACTTGCAGGCCTCAGCCAACAGGTAACCCCAGTAACTCCTGGGACAGGTGCCTCGAGATGCTCTGCCCGGTCTGGGAGGCGTCGTTCCGCGGACACCCCGACACTGGGGCTGACCGTGCACCTGCACGAGGGGCAGGTCCCACCCGCCTGCTTCCGCGAGGCCCTCGGTTTCGGGGTTGGCTCCAGGCTCTGGCAGCAGTGAGGAGGGGCTAGGAGAGGGTCCTGGGCCTGAAGCCAAGCCCGGCAGAAGCAGTGAGGCCCCTCTGGTCACTGACCAGCCCAGTGGATGGCACACGCGTGCCGGCTCTCGGTCTCTGCTTTAGTCTGAGATGATCTGCACTTGGTGTAGCAACTGGTGATCTCGTGCTGACGAGACATCGAAGAAACTTCTAAGGCTCATGGGGCGTGTGTATGTGTGTGTGTGTTGGGGGGTGGCAGGGGTGGGGAGTGGCAGCTTGATTCTTATTTTTGTTGGTTGGTTTTTCTTCTTTTCATGGCCACGCCTACAGCATATGGACGTTCCCGGGCTAGGGGTCAAACCTACGCCACAGCAACACTAGATCTTTAACCCACTGAGTTAGGCCAGGGGTCAAACGCACATCCTCACAAAGACAATGTCAGGTCCTTAACCCGCCAAACTGCAGCGGGAACTCCGGGGCATTGATTCTCGATGCTGACGAGCCCTGGGACTCAACTGACACCAGCCGCGAAGGCCACCCTAGCGAATATCGTCTATCTTGCTTTGTAAAGTCTCGGAAGCTCTCCTGGGTGTTGTTTTCTACTTCTCTGGAGATCAGGACTCTCACATCCAAGCTCACAGGAAGCCGGTCTGGGGAGGAGTGAAGCCCAGGGTGTGTGACGGGCTTGGGCACAGGGGCGCCCACTCCTCTCGCACGAAGCCCCCGGGGGTGACATTCAGCCACAGACGAGCCATCATGCGGTGAGGTCAGGACAAACATCCAGGCACAGGGCAGCCGGACTAGGGACCAAGGTGAGTAGGTGGAACATGCCAGAAGCCAAGCGTGAGTCTGGGAGTCCTGATCACCCTGGTCGGCTGGAGGACCCACTTCGCCCAAGTTAGAAAAGCTACAAACGAGTGGACTTCGTGGGCGCGTTTTTCGGACGGGTGACCTGGGTGACAAATCCGGCAGACATCTGTATGGCATGTTCAGAACACACTGCCACCGAGAAAGAAAAGCAGTCCCTGGCCCAAACTTATGAGTCACAGTGAGTCACACCTGTCTGGCAATAAGACAGGGTCGACATCCAGGTCACCAACTCGGTGTCAGGGAGAGAAAAGGTCCCGGGAGGAACTTCCTTTCAGAAGTAAAAGCCACCCACGCCAGACACGGTGCCAAGTGGGACAGGCCAGGTGCAGGACGACACGTGTCAAGAGACTCGCAGACACAGCGTAGAGAATGGGGGCTGCTGGGGGCCGGGGTGGGGCAGGGTGCGTAGGGTGAGGATGGATAAAAGATATAAGGCTTTGGAGTTCCCTGGTGGCTCAGCGGGTTAAGGACCCAGCACCGTCACAGCAGTGGCTCATGTTCAGGCCCTGGCCTGGAGAGCTTCTGCATGCGATAGGTGCGGCCAAGAAAGAAGGTACAAGGTTTCAGGAGAAATAAGTAGGTTCTGGAATCTACCAGAGGACACCGGAACTCTGACCAACACCGTGCTACGCTCAGAGGGCGGGACCCTACCTTAAATGCTCTCACAGCCAAAGGAAAAAGGCCTGGGGGCCCGGACATCTGGGGGTCGGGGGAAATTGGTGGCTCTGACAACAGCGAAGCCTGCCCGGGTGCGTGTCTCCAAACGCAGCGAGGTGGGGACCGGCCACGGCCGCCCGTGCCAGGCCAGCCCCAGAGCTGTCACAAACCGTCCACCCGGTCCTGCACCAACAGCGACGTTGCCTTACCACCCAGATCTTGGTGGCGCGGCTTATCTTGCCGTGCTTGGCGAACATCCAGCCGTGGTAGGACAGCAGCACCTTCAGGGAGTACCGCATGGTGACGATGAGGGCGACCCACAGGCCCGTGCCGAACAGGACGCCGCTGACCACGTTCCGCGTCCGGCTGGACAGGCAGCCGCTGCCGAGACAAGAGCAGACGCGGACCGTCAGCGTGGAAAGGAGGCAGCGGGCAGCAGCGCCCGGAGACGACGCCATGTGCTTCGGGCGAGGCGGCCTCCTGTGGATGCAGCTGAGGCCAGACACCCCGATCTGAGTCCAGCCTGATCCGACCCAGGACAACCCACATTCATCCAATGCTCTGAAGACTCGGCCATCTTTCTTTTTCTTTTTGGTCTTTTTAGGGCCGCACCCGCGGCATATGGAGGTTCCCAGGCTAGGGGGTCAAACTGGAGCTATAGCTGCCGGCCTACACCATGGCCACAGCAACGAGGGATCCAAGCCGAGTCTGCAAACCTACACCACAGCTCACGACAATGCCAGATCCTAACCCACTGAGCAAGGTCAGGGATCGAACCTGCATCCTCATGGATACTAACCAGGTTTGTTTCCTCTGAGCCACAACAGGAACTCCTCTCTTTCTTTTTTGCTGCCCGTGCAGTCAAAAAAGCTCCCAGGTCAGGGATCGAACCCACGCCACAGCAGTGACCTGAGCCACAGCACTGACAACGCTGATCCTTGACCTGCTGAGGCACTAGGAAACCCCTCTCTTTTTGATTCGAAAGAAATCAACCCTGTCTTCTTCTCTGATGCACAAACAAACCAAGGGCAACCTCCTCTAGATCTCAGGATGATGACGGAGGTGACAGGGGAGGTGGCGACCGCCCGCAACAAGACCCACGCCCCAGGCTGACTTGCATTCTCCTTGGCTGGGAGCCGGCAGCAATTCTGGGCGTCCCTTTCCTGCTGCTTAGGATTTTTTTTCTTAAACATACCTTTGGATTTCACCATGACTCATGAGAAACACAGATCATTTGGCAAAACTAGTCCTTCGAGTCTTTATTCCAAAAGAGCTTGTTTTTTTATCAAGGCAGGAATATTTATCGTGAATAAATACAGAAAATGATGTAAAATGATCGTTTAAATCCAAAACTTGGAGAAAATGTTTTCATTTGCTAAGGAGAGTGATATATTTTCCCAGTAAAGACGGGACTTAAAAAACGAGAAGAGGGAGTTCCCACTGTGGCTCAGCAGTAATGAACCTGACTAGTATCCATGAGGCTGCAGGATCGATCCCCAGCCCCACTCAGTGGGTTAAGGATCCGGCGTTGCCGTGAGCTGCGGTATAGGTTGCAGATGCAATTCTGATCCTGCATGGCTGTGGCTGTGGTGTAGGCCGGCAGCTGCGGCTCCGATTGGACCCCTAGCCTGTGAACCTCCATATGCTGCAGGTGTGGCCCTAAAAAGACCGAAAAAAAAAAGGAGGAGTTCCCTCATGACTCAGCAGGTTAAGGATCCAGGCGTTGTCACCACTATGGCTCTGCTTACGCTGTGGATGGGGTTTGATCCCTGGCCTGGGAACTTCCTCATGCTGTGGGTGTGGCCGAAAAAAAAAAAAAAAGGAAATGCATCTACTTATACATATTCATGGGCTATAGCTTTAGTTGTTTTGGAAACTACAAAATATTTACAAAATGAAAACAATTTAACAAACGTTAGCAAGGATGTAGACCAAAGGGAACCTTTATGTAAATTGATGCAGCCACTGTGAAAAACAGTACGGACAGCCCTTAAAAAAAATAAAAATAGGAGTTCCCGACATGGCTCAGTGGATAACGAATCCGACTAGGAACCAGGAGGTTGTGGGTTCGATCTCTGGCCTCGCTCAGTGGGTTAAGGATCCGGCGTTGCCGTGAGCTGTGGTGTAGGTTGCAGACGCAGCTCAAATCCCGCGTTGCTGTGGCTGTGGTGTAGGCCGGCAGCTACAGCTCCTGTTAGACCCCTAGCCTAGGAACCTCCATATGCCGCGGGTGCGGCCCTAGATAAAGGCAAAAAGACAAAAAAAAAAAAATAGAACTACTGTTTGATCCAACAATTGCATTATTGGGTATTTATCTGAAGGAAATGAAATCACTCCTTTTTTTGTTGCTTTTTTTTAGGGCCACACCCAAGGCATATGGAGGTTCCCAGGCTAGGGGTGGAATCAGAGCTGTAGCTGCTGGCCTACACCACCAGCCACAGCCATGTCGGATCTGAGCCTCGTCTGTGACCTACACCACAGCTCACGGCAATGCTGGATCCTTAACCCACTAAGCGAGGCCAGGGATCGAACCCACAACCTCATGGTTCCTAGTCGGATTCGTTTCCGCTGCGCCACGACAGGAGCTCCTTGAAAGCACTATCTTGAAAAGATATTTGCATCCCCATGTTCGCCACAGCATTGTCTACAACAGCCAAGATACGGAGGTAACCTTAGTGTCTGGGACCAACAAGTGGATAAAGAAGTGGGAGATACACAGCGGAGAACTACTCAGCCATAAAAAAGGGAGGAGGAAATCCTGCCTTTGGTGACAACCTGGGCAGACCTTGAGGGCATTATGCCAAGTAAAACAAATACGGCATGATCTTAGTTATTCGTGAAATCCTGAAAAGATGAGAAATGTGTGAATATACTGGTGGTGGATGTTAACTAAAATTGTAATCATCTGCAATATATATATGTCAAATTGTTATGTTGTACGCCTAGAAACCAATAATACATTGTTCCATGTTTATCATATCTTTTTAATTTTTTGTCAGTTTTTGGGGGCATATGGAAGTTCCGGGCCAGGGATTGAACCCATGCTACAGCAGTAACCAGAGCCACAGGACTGACAACACCAGATCCTTAATCTATGGAACCACCAGGGAACTCCACAATTGTATCATTTTGTAAAAGTTAAAAAATTATGTAGGTGCACTTTAAATTATTAAAGCAACTATTACACCTAAACTAAAGGTACCTCCAATGTTTGGAAACCAACAATTAAACATCTTCTACTACTTAAGTAACACAGAAACAAAAAATAAATACTTTTGCTTCAAAATCTGTGTCTTTCTACATGCACCCCTATGTTCCCTTGCAGCAGCATTCACAACAGCCGAGACGTGGAAACCTGAATGTCCACCGACAGATGTATGGATTAAGAAGATTTGGTGTATATACACAATGGAATACTATTCGGCCATGAAAAAGAACAAGATAATGCCATTTTAATGCCATTTGCAGTAACAGGTATACAACTAGAGAGGCTCATACTGAGTGAAGTCAGAAAGAGAAAGACAAATATCATGATATCACTTATATGTGGACTCTAAAATATGTCACAGATGAACCTATCTACAGAACAGAAACAGATTCACAGACATGGAGAACAGACTTGTGGGTGCCAAGGTGGGGGATGGACGGGGAGTTTGGGGTTAGTAGGTGCAAACTATTACATTTAGAAAGGATAAGCAATGAGGTCCTGCTGTACAGCACAGGGAACTATATCCAGTCTCCTGGGACGGGACGTGATTGAAGGTAATACAAGAAAAAGAATGTACGTATATGTATGACTGGGACCCTTTGCTGTAGAGCAGAAATTGACAGAACACTGAAAATCAACTATAATAATAATAAAAAACTTGTATCTTTTGGAGTTCCCGTCGTGGCTCAGCGGTTAACGAACCCAACTAGTATCCATGAGAATGTGGGTTCGATCCCTGGCCTTGTTCAGCGGGTTAAGGACCCGGCCTTGCTGTGAGCTGTGGTGTAGGTCGCAGATGCAGCTCAGATCCCACGCTGCTGTGGCTGTGGCGTAGGCCGGCAACTGTAGCTCCGATTGGACCCCTAGCCTGGGAACCTCCACATGCCGTGGGGGTGGCCCTAAAAAAAAAAATAAAAATGCTAAACCTTCTTTTCTGATAGTCTACTCTATAAGCAACCTTGGATTTAGGGATTTAAGAGCCAATGTTTCACCATGACTCGAAAAGACACATGTACTCCAGTGTTCATTGCAGCACTCTATGCAATAGCCAGGTCATGGAAACAACCTAAACGCCCATCGACAGAGGAGTGGATAGGGAAGATATGGTACATACACACAATGGAATATTACTCAGCCATTAAAAGTAATGAAATAACAACATTTATAGCAACATGGATGGACCTAGAAATTATCATGCGAAGTGAAACCAGTCAGACAATTAGACAACAACATCCAATGCTACCGCTTACATGTGGAAACTAAAGAGACACAGTGAACTTCTTTGCAGAACAGACAATGACTCACAGACTTTGGAAAACCTTTGGTTTTTCAAATAAGACAATCTGGGGGGTGGGGGGATGCACTGAGGGTTTGGGACGCAAATCCTATCGAATTGACTTGTGATGATTTTTTGTACACCTATAATTGAAATAAAATTCATTAAATTAAAATAAAAAAAAAGAAAGAGTCAATGTTTCAGATAATCTATGTTTCCAATATCTACATACGATATCACTGATTTTGGGAAAGACACACATACTTGATTCACAAAAATCAAACCGTATTTCACCATTAACAAACAAATGACACGTTCCGCTGTTTCACATATGTTTCTATCTAGACACCTCGACAATGAGCATCGGTAGTAAAGAAGCTCTCCACTAAAGAGCGCGCTGCTTCTGCGGCTGCAGGGATGGGCTGACGGCACGATGCTCACCCCACGAGGGGAAGCTCCAGCCTCGGGAGCTCAGGGTTCCGCCCCAGGAAGAATTTCCAGACTGGCCCTTGAACCTGGTAGAGGCTGGCCCTTGAACCTGGTCTTTCTAAATTTGGGCCCGGGATGGCCCAGTTTACATCCATCGGTTTAGAGGGCTGAAGAAACAAATCTTATAAAGACCCAGATTATAAAGAGCTTTAAATAGCCAATGTTTCTAAGTACAATGCAGCGTTAGGAAGACAGCCACACCTGCGAGTAAGTTAAAAAGTCTGAAAGGTAAGCAGGAATGCAGCGGGGAGCTGTCTGTGGAGGGGCAGACCCGTGGCTCCTGGAAACGAAGAGAAGACAGGGCCCTGCCCTGCTCCCCGGGCCCCCAGGCCAGCTTGGAGCCTGGCAGGCACCCAGTCCATGCATGCGTCCGGTGCAATGACAGGCATTTGCATCCTGGGCCTTGCAGACGCTTATAAAGGCATGAGCCAGCGTTCCTAGGCGGCTGGAGGCTGCGAGTGACTCAGCTGGACTCGGTGACTCCCTGCATCCCAGGCTTTGCGCACAAGGAGCAGCCACAGGATTAAGGGGCCCCCACTCAAAACAACAGAAGGAGTTCCCGCTAAGGTGCAGTGGGTTGAGAATCTGACTGCAGTGGCTCAGGGTCACTGCAGAGGTGCAGGTTCAATCCCCAGCCCAGCACGGTGGGCTAAAGTATCCAGTTTTACAGCCGCAGCAGCATAGGTGAAACTGTGGCTCGGGTCTGACGCCTGGCCCGGTAACTCCATATGCCATGGGGTGGCCAAAAAAGAAAACAAAAGCAAAAACAGGTGTTCCCATCGTGGCTCAGCAGAAATGAATCTGACTAGTATCCATGAAGACATGGGTTCAATCCCTGGCCTTGCTCTGTGGGTCAGGAATCCGGTGTTGCCGAGATCTGACGTGCCTCGGATCTGGCGTTGCTGTGGCTGTGGTGTAGGCCAGCGGCTGCAGCTCCAATTAGACCCCTAGCCTGGGAACCTCCATATGCCCCAAGTGTGACCCTAAAAAGCAAAACAAAAACAAGAACAAAAACCCAGAAGAAGATTCAGCCCTTTCAGTTAAAACCACGTAACCGTTTTTGGCATGATCAGAAATTCAGTCCTGAGCTGTGAGTTTTTGGCTCTTTTTGGTTCTTTGGTTTTTTTGGCTGCTCCCGTGGCATGTAAAAGTTCCCGGGCCAGGGGTCAAACTCGAGCCATAGCACTGATCCAAGCCACAGCAGGGACAGTACCGAGTCTTAACTGCTAGGCCACCAGGGAACTCCGGAAATTCCGGTTTTGAAGGTCCAGCAGCAAGGCCGGGTGGCCTGTCACTACTGTCCCCCGCCTCGGGCCCAGACACGTCATGACGGGTACCCCAGACCACAGCTTCTCTGCTTACCCGTAGTCATCAGAGAAAGGGCCGCCGGGGACCACAAACTCCCCGGGAAACCTTAACACCAGCCCAGGACACGGGGAGAAAACTGGCATGAAAACCAGCAGCATCACACTGAACCCAGAACAGCAACAGTTACGTTTGAAAAGACACAAAAACGCCAGCGACAAACAGCACCAGTAACCGCCCAGGCCACTGGAGATCTGAAAGGGTTACTTACGTCCTGTCAAGGGTCCGACTGATTTTTGCAATTATTCCCCAAGAGGGGTCGATCCTGGCGTACATTGTGGACATCACGCCCACAACCACGATGAGCCAACTGGAGGGACTGGCCGGGTACACGCCCGTGATGATGCCGTTCTACGAAGAGACACGGAGAACGTGAGTGACAGTCCCGGCGGGTGGGGGTGCGGGAGCTGTCGGGAGGAGGGCCGGTTCACACAGGCGGGCGACGACCACGCTGCCGCTACCGGAAACCTTCCCCGGAGCCTCCAGCCCCCAGTCCTTCCAACCTCTGCTCCTTTCCTTCCTCTGCTTGTGCATCAAAACCCTCCTTAGGAGTTCCCGTCGTGGCGCAGTGGTTAACGAATCCGACTAGAAACCATGAGGTTGCGGGTTCGATCCCCGGCCTCGCTCGGTGGGTTAAGGATCCGGCGTTGCCGTGAGCTGTGGTGTAGGTTGCAGACGCGGTTCGGATCCCGCGTTGCTGTGGCTGTGGCGCAGGCCGGCAGCTACAGCTCCTGTTAGACCCCTAGCCTGGGAACCTCCACGTGCCACGAGTGCGGCCCTAAAATGACAAAAGGTAAAAAAACAAAACAAAACAAAACAAAAACCTCCTTAAAGTCGCCCCCCCCCCCGAGAGCGGCCCCAGGAGCTCAGGATCACCTCAGGTGCCAGCTGAACACACAGATCCCGGAACGCCACCCAGGCCGACTCAGGACACTGGCACTCAGACAACCATCAAGTCCCCCCCACCCCAAAGCCAAGCCCCCTTCGACTGGGCGGGGGTGCTGTATGGCACAAAATGGGCAAAATGCTGACAGCTGTCGCTTCCCCCAAAATGAAAACAAATACAGTTCTTGGCGTGCGGCTGTGGCACAGCGGGTTAAGGATCCGGTGTCGACACAGCTGTGACGCAGGTCCCAGCCCTGGCTCGAACTCAGTCCCTGGCCCAGGAACCTCCACGTGCCGCAGGTGCGGCCCTAAGAAGACAAAAATAAAGTAAAATCAAACGGAGGGAGGAAGGTTCTAGAGGAAATGTCTCCACTCTCGGCACCCCGCAGCGGCTCTGCCAGCCCTGCCCCCCACGGAGCCACGAGGTCAGGACGGCCCGTGACGTCATCTAGTTCTTCCTGTGTCTGTGAGCCTGGTCCCCTCGGCGGCACGACAAGGCCTCGAAAGTCCGGGGACAAGGTCTCCGCGGGGTCGGATGGCCACGCCCGTAAACCCAGACTTCTATCTTCCTCGGTCTGAATGTAAAAAGGCATCTGGGCAAAGTCAGGGGCGAACACGGCACCTCCCCTGCGGAAGGTGCCACCTCCACCTCGGGGGCGGGGTCACGCCGCTGACGCCCGCAGGGACCCACGTGACTGGGCCACACACCTGGGCCCCAGAAGCTTCCAGCGGAGCCCTGGGACACCTGTCCAGCCAGGTGGGACCCGGGGCCAGGCCCACCGTCAGCCTGGTCACTGCTCTCACACGCTCTAGCTCCTTGCTCACAGGCCTTTCCCCTGAAGGGAAAACTGAACAAATACACAAACTGGGGAACGGGAGGGTGGGCCCTTCTGATGCACTTTTATCATGTTTGAGTTTATTTGTGTGCATTTATCATTCCGGGATTTTTATTTTACGTGATTTTTTTTTTCAGGAAAAGGGAAAAAGTCATTATTACTTGCAGAACACGAGAAATCTTTCCCAAAGCAGTGTCTCCCTGAACAGCGAAAGTGGGGAAGTTTTTTTTGTCTTTTTAGGGCCACACCAGCAGCATATGGAGGTTCCCAGGCTAGGGGTCTAACAGGAGCTGTAGCCGCCGGCCTTCGCCACAGCCACAGCAACGCAGGATCTGAGCCGCGTGTGCGACCTACACCACAGCTCACGGCAACGCCGAATCCTTAACCCACTGAGCAAGGCCAGGGATCGAACCCACAACCTCATGGTTCCTAGTCAGATTCATTTCCTCTGTGCCACGAAGGGAACTCCAAAAGTGGGGAAGTTTTAAGATAAGGGTATATGCCTATCCATGATGTCTGTGATTTTTAAAATAAATTAACATGAACTATAAACAAGATATGTGCAGAGTTCCCGCTATGGCACAGTGGGTTAAGGATCCAGTGCTGCCACAGCTGTGGTTCGGATCTGATCCCTGGCCCAGGAATTTCCAATGTGCCATGAGTGCGGCTGATAAAAACAACAACAACAAAAAAAAACCAGAATGTGGAGTTCCCGTCATGGCTCAGTGGTTAACGAACACCACAGCCACAGCAAGTCAGGATCCAAACCGAATCTGTGACCTACACCACAGCTCACAGCAACATCGGATCCTTAACCTACTCGGGGGTGGGGGGGGCAAGGGATCGAACCAGCATCTTCATGGATACCAGTTTTGTTCATTACCGCTGAGCCACCACGGGCACTCCCAGCACTGGACTATTTTGCCGGTGAGATACCTCCTACATACACGTGCTGCAGTCTCACGGGGCGGGGAAACAACCCTTTTTCTCCTACCAGCTGTAAAGGGGTCTGGACTTGGAGGCGTGGTTTCTAGCCTTTACTCTGCCTCCACTGAGCAGATCACTAACCCTCGCTGAGCCCCAATTGCCTCGCCTGCCCTCACAGGGTCCCAATTTGCTCTACCTGCCTTACAGAATATCTCCAAGAATTTAGTGAGCCAATACACGTGTTTCCAAAGCCTTAAGGACCCCGGAAACGTACAGGATGAGCCAGTTACCGCTCTGACGTGCTTCAAGCTTCAACTGCAAGGGAACCTGGGCTTCTCGAATGGAAAAGGAAATACTGCCCTCCCTTTTTTTTTTTTGCTTTTTAGGACTGCACCCGCGGCATATGGAGGTTCCCAGGCCAGGGGTCGAATCGGAGCTGCAGCTGCCGGCCTACACCACAGCCACAGCAACGCGGGATCCGAGCCTCGTCTGTGACCTACACCACAGCTCACGCCAACGCCAGATCCTTCGCCCACTGAGCGAGGCCAGGGATCGAACCCGCAACCTCACGGTTCCCAGTCGGATTCATTTCCGCTGCGCCACGACGGGAACTGTGGAAATACTGTACAGACTGAAGCGAGTGTCTGAAAACCTTGAATCTGATGAACTTCTTCTTCCAGGAATGAAGGCCAGACAGATAGATCTGCTTGAGGGCCTCGTGGCTCAGCTGCAGGTCGATGCCGTCCGGGGTGACCGTGAACTGAAAGGCCACGGCCTGGTGAGCCTCCGCCATGGTGAGGGTTATCCTGGGAAGACGGGGGAGAAACGCATGTTCACCGGGCCTTAGAAAACACCCCACTTGTGCAGACATGAAAAGTGTTCTGAATTTAAGCGCTTCCTCCCATCTGACAGACTGAGCGTTTTTCATGATCGATCCGATTCTGTCATCGCCCCTCCTCGGCCTGTCCTGAGGGACACAGACAATCGCTGCTCCTGCCTGGAGGCCCTGGGTGACCAGCAGAGTCCACAAGTGGGACCCCACCCCCCCCCGCTTCACTCCCCACCCCCACCCCACCCCTGGCCTTCCCACGGAACCCTGCCTCCAGGCGGCAGCCCAGGCCACAACCGGCTGGCACCGGAAGCAGGTGGCTGTTTAGCAGCTTATATTACAAGTAAATTCCATTCCTGCCGGCCAGCCAGCCTGGAGGCTGGCACAGGAAGTCCACAAACAGCCCACAATGGACCTGAACCCTCATCTTCAGGTGCAAACACAGACCGCCACAGACCGCCCTGGCCTCTGGCGCGCACGTGGGGCTGCTGCTCAGAGAAACTGCTTTAGGCTGCACAGAAAAGTCCAAGAAAACCAGACGCCCGGAACCCTCGGGCGGGGGAGGGGGGGGACGACAGGACAGCCCCACCTGCCTCCCCAGAGACGGCTGAAATCAAACTGATGTCCACAGCCCGGGGGCAAGTCTGGCCCCTCGGTTAAAGCCCCTTTCAGTTCACCTCGGGGCACGTTCTGTCTCCCGCCACCCCCCAACCTGGCGGGATCCTGACCCACCTCTTCCCGCTGTCCTTCCCCGGCTGGCCCCCCACCACCATCCCCTCCTGAACTCTGTGCCGAGCATGTGTGGATAAAAAGGAGCTAAAAAAAAAAGGCCTTTTTTTACCGATTTCAAAAGCCTACTGGGTGCAGATGCCGGACCCATCAAAGTCAAGGGGAAGGGGCTTCACGGACACCCAGTCGCAAAAGTCAAACTTAGTTGCACCACTACTCAGGACAAACAATCCTGACTTTCAACCATTCGCCTGTTGGACAAGGATGTGTTGACTGCCCTGGGAGAGTACAGGACAGCGTGAGGAGGGTGGAGACACAGGCGCTCCCTCCCCCAGCTGGGGCGGGGCGGGGGGCAGGCGAAAGAAGAGGGGGCGAGAGAGGGGACCTCCCAGGTCACGGGATCAACCAGAAGGTGAAGCCAGAAGGCACGACTTTCAGGCCTGAAGGCAGACCTGTGAAAGGACTGGAGTGGACTGAGGGTGGCAGTTTAGGTGAAAGGCGGGGCGGCTGGGGTCAGGGCAGGGGTCAGCTTCCGAGAGGAGGGCCCCAAGGCCCCCAGTTCCTTGCCAAGGACAGTGGACAGTGTCCAAAGGCTCTAAGTCCGGGTTATCAGTTCCTGTTTCTGTTCTAAAGTCCACGCGGGGAGTTCCCGTTGTGGCGCAGCGGACGAATCCGATGGGATTCCATGAGGATGCGGCTTTGATCCTGGCCTCACTCAGTGGGTTAAGGATCCAGCGTTATCACTGCAGCGGCTCAGGCTGCTGCTGTGGCACAGGTTCGATCCCTGGCCCCAGAAATTCCATACACACACACACACACACACACACACACACACACACACACACACATTCCCAGTGGACAATTTGTTTTTCTAGTCTTGCAGAACCCAAGATGGCTGTCGGAGCCAGCTGGCCTCTCCTGCTTTGAGCCGGAAGCAGGAATTAGTGAACCAGACAAGGGCTTGAGAAGCTCCCTTTGTATATCTAAAGAGAGAAAACTCCACCTTCCATCAGCATCCACTTGAAAATATTTATAATTGTATTACTGCCCCCTGCAGCCATCAGCTGCAAAGCTTCAGCAAAATACAACTTCAAAAAATAAATAGTAAAGTCCCCGGAGGCACAGTGAGTTCAAGATCCTGCACTGCTGCAGCTGTGGCATGAGTTCGATCCCTGGCCTGGGAGCTTCGACACACCAAGGGTGCAGCCAAAAAAAAAAAAAAAAGCAATCAATGCTTTTAGGTGTCATATAATACTGTAGTTATTTTCTAAAAGAGCTCCTGTCTTTTGGTGACACATACCGAAATATCCACCAACACACTTTCATCTTTTAGCCTGTCTCTGATTTGCTTCAAAATACTTGGGGGTGGGGGGAGGATGGACAGATGAAGTTGCAGTGGCCAAGTGGAAGGTCCCTTTTTTTTTTTTTTCAAGCTTTTTAGGGACACACCCTCGGCATATGGAGGTTCCCAGGTTAGGGGTCCAATCAGAGCTGCAGCTGCCGGCCTACACCACAGCCACAGCCATGCCAGATCGAGCCGCATCTGCGACCTACATCACAGCTCATGGCAATGCTGGTTCCTTAACCCACTGATAGATGCCAAGGATCGAACCCGCATCCTCATGGTGACTAGTTGGTTCGACTCCGCTGTGCCACAATGGGAACTCCCTCCCAAATGAAGGTCTTCACGCCTGCTTCTCTTCTGCATGTTTGTGTTATTCTCTAGTATCTTCTTCTTCTTTTTGGCCCCATCCACAGCTATGAAAGTTCCAGGGTCAGGGATCAAACCCTTGCCTCCACAGCGACCTGAGCCGCTGGAGTCAGATTCTTAACCCACTGTGCCACAGTGGGAACTCCTCTAATAATGTCTTAAAATATGTTTAAAGAAATAAAACACCCATCCACCGCAGTCAGTGCTAAATCTCCCACTTAGAGACGGACTTTTTTTTTTTCCTTTTTAGGGCCACACCTGCAGCATAGGGAAGTTCCCAGGCTAAGGGTCCAATCAGAGCTGCAGCTGCCGACCTACGCCACAGCTTGTAGCAACACCAGATCCTTAACCCACTGGGAAAGGCTGGTGATCGAACCTGCATCCTCATGGATGCTAGTCGGGTTCTTAACACACTGAGCCACAACGGGAACTCTGAGAGCAACTTTCAAAGCATCCTCAGACCCTTCATATGCTCCTGGGTGCCGGCCTCCTGGGAAGCCCCAGCGGTCAAGCCAGTCCGTCTCCCGAGCAGGTGCCCTTGCAGGGTACGGCCCCAGCTCCGGCCTTCCACCCAGGTGGGTGTTGGTGCAGCCCCAAGGCACCTCTCCGCTGAGTCACCGCCTCGCAGCAGCCACCACCATTTCCGACAGGCTGACCGTGGCCCGTGGCTCCGCCAGGCATCTCCCTCGGGGTCACCGTGCCGGAGGGTTCCAAACATCTCAAACGGGGGACTCTTCTCTTCACAGGTAAACACCCGGGCAAGTTCAGAGGACGAAGCCTTTCAACCCCCCCGCCTCCTGCCATCGGCCCTGGGGCCTGGAGGCTCTTTCCCACTTTGTTCCCACTTTGATGGAGGCCTCCTGGCCACCGGGCGGCCAACCCGTCCGTCAGGATATTTACTGCAAGTAAATCAGGTCAGCAGCGCTGGCAGAGGTGCCGGAGCTGAACCAGGACCCCCCCCAGCCAGGAGTGCCCTCCCGCCGCGGGGGAGCCCGCCTGCAGGTGGAGCGCCTGAGGCTGGGGGGCGGGTAATAAACTCATGGACTTGAGAATTACGAGGACTTTAATATACAGAAAAAGCAAGGTCTTTTCTGCCTGAAATCGAGAGAAACCGCACGGAAGACACCTACATACCCCTCCCTGAAGGCACAGACACCGACACTTTGCCATAACGATCACCCGGTCTCCAACTCTCCCTTGCCGGTCACCGCCCCGGGGCCCCGCGGCACAGCACCCAGGCAGGCACGGCTGTCCTGTTCCCGTCAGCACAGCTGAGAGCCCTGGAAGGCCGTGAGAGGGAGGGCCCCGGGGCCAGCTGGCAGGCCGGGCCTGTGTCTGGATCTGGGCCACTTACCCCGGGCAGCCTTGTCCCTGGGCCCCTCCAGACTTTCAGGATGATGGCCAAGAGCACGGCGGGGGCCCCCCAAGGGTCAGGTGGGCGAGCGGCACCCCCTCCCGGCCTGCCTGGGCTGGCGGGGGCTCTGGCACGTCCCACACACAGTGTGCAGCTGAACTGCGAATCTCTCCCCTCCCTCCTGGGTAAGGTTACCAGACACCCAGACGGTCCCACCAGTGCACCTGCTGTCGCCACGTGTCCCTCTCTGGGCTCCGAGCTGGGGGGGGTGTCACCATTCCTCCTGCAGCCCCTCTGCGCCCCGGGTGTCAGCCACCCACAGGGCTCTGCCCGGGGCTTCCACGTGCACACCAAGTTTCGAGCTCATCTCCACTGACGCCAAAACGAGTCAACTCATCTGAACTCACGCTGCGTCTTTCCCACGCCCGCCCCGCCATCTCTGTCCTTGAAACCCCTCCTCTGCCGGCCTTGCGAGGATGGGCTACAGCGGTCCTTCCCCCATCCCTCGGCCTGTGCGGCACAAGGGCGCCAGAATCTGCTGATGTTGGCACGTGTGCTGCCCCCCCAGTACCCCCCCAACTCGGGTGGAGGGAGGCGGCTTCCCCAGGGACCAGGTTTACTCGCAGGACCGCTGGGACCCACCCGCAGAGCGTGCACCTGTGCCCCGGCTTCTGCGGAGGCTGGAGGAGGAAACACGGAAACCGCCTCTGCTCCTGCCATTCACTTGTTCCTGGAAACCACCCCTGAGCGACTGCTGGAGGCCTTTGTACAAGAATTCTGAACTGGAGGGAACAGACGGACAGGCAAAGCAACTTGCTGGCTGCTCGGCCCCGAGCGGGTCTGGCTGGGTACAGGACATGGCCCCTTGGGGGCTGTTCTCCTTGCAGGGCCAACCGCGTGCAGCCCAGACCAGCTCAGCACACTGGAGGCCTCTGCTTGTGGCCGCAACCCCCACCCCCAGGGGCGGGCAGACAGCCAGACAGTGACCCAACGCGCTGGGGGGCTACGGATCCCTGTGTTTCCCTGGGCAGGGCAGAAACTGCTCCTGGTCCCACCAGGCGGCATGTGCCCACCTGCAGCCCCACCTGACGGCGAACTCGCACAGACCTCCCCACCTGGGAAGCACCTGGGCGCTGCCCCGGGCTCCACCGCAGGAACCACGCGAAGGTGCCGCTTTAGAAACCAGAAGGGAGCCTGGCATCAAGGTCTGTGCCAGGGCCCGTAAGCACCTTACGCTAATCTGCTCCAGGAAAAAACACCCAGATCCACAACAGGACGCTTGGGTTGAGAACGATGACCTATTTAGGGCAGTTTTTAAAATCCACACCTCTGGTCTCTCGCGTGACCGTCCCCGAGGCCCTCCCAAGCCGGGTCTCCTGGTCACCTCCGCGTCCACCAGGCCCATCAGTCATGCCCGAGGCCTTCGAGCTCCAACTCCCAGTCCAGAACCTTCTGCCCTCTTGCAAGGTCTCTTTTCCAGCTTCACACCTGGCCTGAGGCTCGGCGCCCCCCAAGCGAGGGCCCGGGGAATATTCTATCAGAGACTTTTAGCAGTTTCTTCTGCACTGGCTGGCAAATGACTGCCCCTCGTCAATTACTCGTTTCATCTCCCAACAGTGGCCACAAAGCTCCCAGGACACCAATCCTCGTTGAATTCTTTGAACGAACCACGAGCCCAGAGATGCGTCAACCCCGCACATGTCAAGGGAACCCCCTGGGGGAGAGACGTTGCAACATCTCTTCCAATTCTGGTGAGAGTACCTTAATTTTAACAGCTTTACCCCATGCCACCCCAAATTCCTTGGCCGATAAATTGGTCTGTACTTTTGTTTTTCAAACGTGTTCACTCTGCCCTCTTTCTGCACAGTCAATTCCTTTTAACAAAAACTTTTCACTCCAGAGGTCGGCAGCCTGCACAGCACAACAGTGGTCACGGGACCAAGTCGCTCCTAAGACGCCCTCTTTCCCTCAAGGGCACCTGCCTTCCTTCGGTGCCGTCCTCCCCCACCCTAGGTTCCGTGCAGGGGAGCAGGAAAGGAGGCGAAGGGTCATCTGATGCAAAGGGCAGGGGGCCAGACTTCAAAAGTGGCCCCGGGCAAAACTGAGATGTGGACATCAACAGGGAAACTTGCCAAGTGAGGGAGCTCCCTTCACGGCTCGGCATTTAAGAATCTGACTAGGATCCATGAGGATGCCGGTTCGATCCCTGAGCTCACTCAGTGGGTTAAGGATCCTGCGTTACCATGAGCTGTGGTGCAGGTCGCAGATGAGGCTCGGACCCCTCGTTGCTGTGTCTGTGCCGTAGGCCAACAGCTGGAGCTCCAATTCAAGCCCTAGCCTAGCAACTTCCATGTGCTGTGAGTGCAGCCTCAAAACGAAAAAAAAAAAACCAAAAACTTGCCATGTGACACCAGACTTTCAAGAAAACAGTCTCTTTTGTCTTTTCAGGGCCGCACCAGCGGCATATGGAGGTTCCCAGGCTAAGGGTCTAATCAGAGCTACAGCTGCCGGCCTACACCACAGCCACAGCAACGCGGGATCCGAGCTGCGTCTGCGACCTACACCACAGCTCACGGCAACGCCAGACCCTTAACCCACTGAGCAAGGCCAGGTATCGAACCCACAACCTCATGGTTCCTAGTCAGACTCATTTCCACTGCTCCACAACAGGAACTCCCCAATAAAACAATCTTTATAGGATTGGAGATATATGTCAGGTCTTGTTAGAAGTCTTTCTTGAAGTTAACTGATAAACAGATAAGTCTTGAAATTAACAGATAAGGAGAGAGACAGTTAGTAGGTGGGAGGTAGGCAGGGCCTACAGATTAATTTTTGCATTATCAACAATGAATCTACAAAATATTCTTTCTACCAAAGCTTCTGGCACATGCCAGACAACACGATCCATATTTTACCTGCATGAACCCATTTAATTCCCACTAGACTCCGAGGAAATGAGGACTATGGCTACTCCATTTACTGATGAGAAGACCAAGGCTTGGATGTTAAGAAGCTTGCCCAGGAGTTCCCACTGTGGCTCAGCAGCTTGAGAACCTGACTACTCTCCATGAGGATGTGGGTTCGATCCCTGGCCTCGCTCAGTGGGTTAAGGATCTGGCATTGGCACAAGCTGCGGCATAAGTCACAGGTCCGGCTCAGTTCTGGCATTGCCATGGCTGTGGACACAGGCTGGCAGCTGCAGCTTCAATTTGACTCCTAGCCTGGGAACTTTCATATGCCACAGCGGAAGAAGAAGAAGAAGAAGAGGAAGAGGAAGAAGGAGAGGGAGAAGGAGAAGGAGAAAGAAAGAAACCTGACCAAGGTCACAGCTAGCAAACGACAGAGCTGGGAATCAGACCCAGGCCCAACTCCAAAACTCATCCTCTTAGCTACCAACTGAAGCAGCGAGTGCTCAACGAAAAGATCTACTCAAGGTCCCTGAAACTGGGGAGTCCCCGTTATGGCGCAGCTGAAAAGAATCCGACTAGGAACCATGAGGTTGCGGGTTCGATTCCTGGCCTCGTTCAGTGGGTTGAGAATCTGGCATTGCTGTGAACTGTGGTGTAGGTTGCAGATGTGGCTCGAATCTGGCGTTACACAGCTCCAATTAGACCCCCTAGCCTGGGAACCTCCATATGCCACGGGTGCAGCCCTAAAAAGCAAAAAAAAAAAAAAAAATTCCTGAAATTACAACACGGATATAAAATTAAGTCACTCTGTCGCAACCTCAATGATGTGATCACCACCAGCACTATAACTACAGTAACTCCAAACACGACGGGGGCCAACTCTAAAATCATTCGCATGCTCCAGTCTTCCCGCTGGAATTGCACAATTCACAGGCCCACGTAAGCAGGCCTGGCCCTCTATTAAAATCCAGCTGACAGCAGCCCATCTCCTCCAGCCGTAAACAACTGAGCTGGAAATCCTCTGCAGAAAGGTTACCCACAGGAAGTGACAGCTTAGAGCAGCATGAGGACCAGACAGGGTCCCCAGGAGCACAGCCCGTGACCCTCGTCAGGGAGAGAGCGAGGCCGGATGACACCCGGGCCACCACGTCTGCAAAACCTCTCGACAGAAGACACGGCAGGCAAATATCCGCAGCGTCACCCTCAGCAGAGGGCCGAGCAACTACCGCCTACAAATGTTCTCCTGTGGTCTGGTGACCGATGCCTGGGAGGGTTCTGCTTGGCTGAACAAAGCTGGTTCTGCCCTCCAGGACTGGCTCCGACTTGGGGAAACCTGTCGTGCTTGATGACCAAGGCGGCCTCAGCACCGCCGCCCGCAGCACTTCAAGGAAACAGTGCCAGAAAGGTTCTGCAAAGCTGTCACCAGCTCAGGGGTTCAGGTCTCTTCTCGGGTTTCTTTTCGCTCTTTAGTATTGAGTATTGCTGCTATTTCACTGACGATGAGCGTGAGAGGTTAGGTGTGGGCAAAAATCGGCAGTGAAGAAAAAATAAAAGAGGGAGTTCTCTCTGTGGCTCAGGGGAAGTGAATCCGACCAGTATCCATGAGGATGCGGGTTCGATCGGCGGGTTGGGGATATGGCGTTGCCATGAGCTGTGGTGTAGGCTGAACACGATCAGGGCCCGACTCGATGCGGCTATGGTATAGGCGGGCTGCTGCAGGTCCGATTCGACCCCGGGCCCAGGAACTTCTATATGCGCCGCAGGTGCAGCCCTAAAAAAAAAAGGGAAAGAAGAAAAATAAATAAATAAGAGTTCCATTCCACTTGACTGCGGGCGCCCGACCCCCGTGAACCCCCAGACACATCCTTATCCGCTGCAGAGGTGACTGACTGCAGTTATGCTCTTGTTTTTTTTTTTTTTGTTCCAATAAACGCAAATGCAAACAAATACAAATTATTCTTGCCCTGATCTGATGGAGGCAGCCTAGAAGCAAGACCACGAGGCTAAAAAGTCACTTTTCTTTTGGGGAGGGTTTCATGTACAAAAGCAGAGGAACTTTCATTTACGAAGGGCTGTATCCTGAATGCGTGACCGAGCATCTAATATTGGCCTTACTGAAACTGGCCTCAGTTCACATCTCGCAGTGAAGTCTATCAGAATGAACCATTCACGTTTTATTAAATAAAGACGCTGGGTCAAAGGCAGGTCATCAAATTCTGAATCATCGCCCTGGTTTCTACAGCTTTGGAAAAACAACACAGCTTCTGCCTACCGAGGTACTGCAGAAATAAAGCAAATTCAAGCCTCCGCCTGATGCTGCGCCAGATCAACGGGTGATGCTACGGCAGGGAAGTGCAGAGAAACGTGACCTTAGCAAGAAAAAGGACTGAGGGAGTCCCCTGGTGGCCTAGCAGTTAAGGATCCAGGTTGTCACCGCTGTGGTGTGGGTTCGATGCCTGGCCTGGGAACTTCTGCATGCAGTGGGCACAGCCCAAAGGCGGGGGGGGGGAGCAAAAAAAATGGAGAAGAAGAAAAAGAATTGAAGAAAGGTCATTGAGGTCACTTTTTTTCCCAGCTGTAGAAATTTCTAGACCGGGAATCAAAACTGCGCCACAGCACGACCGATCCTTAACTCGACACGCCACAAAGGGTCACATTTTTATAAAGAAAACAAAATATCCTGGCAGGCCCCAATTATCTGCACCAACTATTCGGGTGTTTTCCACCCACAGGGACCAATGTCAGCAAGACAGCCTGAGCATGGCAGGCCGGGAGAGACACAGATCCGCCCAAGAAAGGACCCTGAACCTCCCTTCCCCACCATGCTGTGAGTCACACCCAGTGTCCCTAAAACCCTGGGGGAGCCCCACGCACTTACTTCACCTTTGCGCCCAAGTGCAACTGAACTTGACCGACCACATGTTCCAATTTGGGGTCTACAAAATGCAGCCACATCCGCAAAAGCTGCCTGCAGCCATGGTCTTGTTTGCTGGAAGCTGTCGTCACATCACACCGTCCAAACTACTCTCGCATCTGGCCTCTCACTGGATCCTCGTAAAACCCCAGTGAGACAGAAAGACAGGTGTCAGAAGCACCCTTTAGAGAGGAGGAAGTGGAAACCTGGAAACACGCTTGGCTGATTCAGTGTCACATCCAGTGGGGGTGGGGGGGGGCGCCACCAGCCAGGCCCTCTGCCTGCACGGCGGTCTGGGAAGCAGCCAGTTTAAAGGGAGCGGCTTAAGCTTTGGAGAACCCAATACTGGTTCAAATTCTGGCTCGGCCACTTAGTTCTGTTTATACACGTGCGTGCTGTCCTCGCCATCCATAGGACGTTTCCTGGTGTATAAAGTATGTACGTTAGGGAGTTCCCATTGTGGTGCAGCAGAACCGAATCCGACTAGTATCCATGAGGATGCGGGTTCGATCCCTGGCCTTGCTCGGTGGGTCGGGGAGCTGGCCTTGCCGTGAGAGCTGCGGTGCGGGCCAGCAGCTGCAGCTCTGATTGGACCCTTCAGTGTGCCGAAGTTCCTGGGCCAGCAATCAAACCCGCGCCACAGCATTAACGAGACCACAGCAGTGACAATGCCAGGTCCTTAACTAGCTGAGCCACCAGGGAACTCCAAGGCAAGGTTTATTTTCTACCTACTTTTTTTTTGGCTTTTTAGGGCCACACCTGCAAAATATGGAAGTTCCCACGCTAGGGGTCAAATCATCAGAGCTGTAGCCACAGGCCCGCACCACAGCTCATGGTAACACTGGATCCTTAACCCACGGAGCAGGGCCAGGGATGGAACCCATGTCCTCATTGTTACTAGTCAGGTTTGCTATGGCTGAGCCACAATGGGAACTCGTGTTTGCTTCTAATACAAACATGTATTACTTTTTTAATGGGGGGTTCGTTCTAAAGAAAAGCAATTAACCCCTTAGAAACTCAATGTCCCCATCCTCAAGGAATTCACTCCCCACGAAGGTATCATAATACAACATGCTGAATTCTGTGTGCGCTGGGGGTCAAGAGCCGTGGGGCCCAGAACAAGCCAGTCTAACTGGTGGGAGGCTTGTGGGTGTCAAGTCCAGGAGACCCTGACCACAGTAACGAGGCGGCGGACGGTGGCCTCCCCTGCCCCTTCCTTCCCATGAAAACTTCCCGTGCCCAGAAGGAGCCTCACCACACCAGGAGGCTGCAGCCACTTGGGGCAGAAAGGGGCTCAAACACTCAACAAATATCTGAAGGCCTGCTCTAGCTCACGACAAGCGGGAGATAAGCAAGTTCAAGAGCCATTCACAGGAGCTCCCGCCGTGGCGCTGCGGAAACGAATCTGACCAGGAATCAGTCACGAGGGCGTGGGTTTGATCCCTGTCCTCACTCAGCGGGTTAAGGATCCGGCATTGCCGTGAGCTGTGGTGTAAGTCGCAGACGCGGCTCGGATCCCGTGTTGCTGTGGCTGTGGCGTCAGCCGGCGGCTACAGCTCTGATTCGACCCCTAGTCTGGAAACCTCCATATGCCACGGGTGCGGCCCTAAAAAGCAAAAAAAGAAAAAAAGCCATTTCGGAAACAGAAGTCATAGGTGGGTAGTAGCAGCTTGGAGAGGCTAATCCAGGGTGACCCTCAGGTT
>PVHT021183668.1:1102929-1123381 GCA_004024745.2 Catagonus wagneri | reverse complement strand
CCCACCCCCCCCCCCCCCCCCCCGCACAACTGCTCTCAATTATTAACGTCCCCAAACATTCCTGGACAGGAAACCAACCCACGCATTAAAAAAAAAAAAGGAAAGGAAAGGACATTCCTCGGAACTGAGGTTCCCAGTCACCTCACCCCAAAAGGTCAGTCTGGCCTCAGCCCAGGGCCTGCTGGGAATGCAACGTGAACAACACGTCCACCTAATATTTGCTTGGGGGAAAAGATAAAGGTCACAAAAGGTAACAAAATCAAAGGAAAGGTCACAAAATCAGGCATCAAGCAGAAAATATTCCTTACTTGGGTTAAGTAGCAGGTTTCTGGAAACAGCAGCAACCGTGCCCTGTACAATCCAGACTATTCTGCCTCCTCAAAGAAACTTAATAGCGGTGACTTCTGCAAAGGGGCCCGGAGGGAGGGGGCCAGCCCGGAGCTGAATTCCCGTTTCTCCGGGCGCTAGCATTACTTAGTTTCAAAACTGAAAAGTGCTTGCAGAAAAGCTCAAGACGGGCTCAGACCATTCACAGAAAGTAGAGGCCTCGTTAAAAGGTTCTCTGAAATATCCCCAGCTTGAACAATTTTTTATTCTTAAAAGCAGCAGTCTTTCCAAGTTCCCGTCGCAGCTCAGGGGAAACGAATCTGACTAGCATCTATGAGGACACAGGTTCCATCCCTGGCCTCGCTCAGCGGGTTAAGGAGGATAAGGATCCGGCGTTGCCATGAGCTGTGGTGCAGGTGGCAGACAAACACAACAGCTTGGACCTGGTGTTGCTGTGGCTGTGGTGTAAGCCAGCGGGGACAGCTCGGATGCGACCTCTTAGCCTAGGAACCTCCATATACCGCGGGTGCGGCCCTAAAAAGACCAAAAAAAAAAAAAAAAAAAAAATCCGTCTTTCCGTAATTCAAAGTGCAGGCTTCCACCTGCAAGAAAACTCTGTGTGGTCTGCCAATAACAACCATGCAGAGTGACTAAACATTTTTTCCAGCAAAAGGAAAAATGCACCCGATCAAAGTGCACAGCCAGCCCGGGGCCGAGCGGGTACGCGTTTCCGCCTCCCACCTTCCCACCGCCTTTCGACTTCAGGCTGTGTCTTTAATAGCTCGCTTGGAACGCGTCCTCACCAGCACCGCCAGCAACTGCGGTCGGCGCGCCCCTCCCCTCCCCCGCGGGCGTCACGTGACGGCTGAGAAAAGTAGGGGAAAGGTTACCGAGAGCCCCGCCCCCGGCTTGGCGCGGCCCGGGCGCTCAGATCCTGTTCCACCCGCCAAGCCCAGAGAGACCTTCCGGAGCGAGCTGGCGCGGGTCGCCAGCGTTGCCACCCCAGCGACAGCGGGCGAAATGCTGCGCCTCTCGGTGGGAAGGCCGGGCCCGGCGGGGTCAGCCTTGGAGACAGTTAAGAGCTTAGTGGCCCGAGGTCAACCCACACTGAAAACGCCGCATCGCGCCCTGCGAGCCCCAGAGCGCCTCGGGAAGGGGCTCACTGCGAAGCCCAAGGGGAAATTAACGGTGTTTCCATGAATGGGCGCGCGCAGCCAGGCTTGCGTAAGCCGGGCCTTCGCCCCAGGACTCCTCGGAGACCCAGGCGTGACCGCTCGGTGACCACTGGGCTGGGGCCGGGGCCAAGGGCGGCAGCGACACCAGGTTTATTCCCTTGATCTCTGGGTTTGGCTGCTTGTTTTCAGTACAAACTTAAAAGGTTATTTTGGTCTGCGCATGACGCCAGTTTCTGCCACTCTGCTACAAAGTATGTGCACGCCTTCAGATGGCCCTTTTTCTGATGCCAGCAGCTGTTCAGACGGCGTTCAGTGTGCAAGATCAGGTCTAGGAACGCATCTTGGGATGGAAACCGGTCATTTACATGAGAAAAGGAGCCCCTGGGCACTCAGGGGCCGAACCATCCCAAACTCTATCCGTGAATGCTGCATTCAGCTACTGTCTGACGCGATGGTCCCAGATGATTTCGAACTAAACACACCCTCGCTTCCACGATAAGCATTATCACCAGCATTAGTGTCCTCATATTTAAGCCACACTCACTAAAAGTCACTTTAAATAATTTGGAAAGGAGGGTGATGCTTGCTGGCATAAAAGAGAGAAAAAAAACCCTAGTTCGGCCATCTTTTATTCATTTGGTTTGTGGTTTAGAAGGAAATAAGCATGCTTGAATATCTGGAATGACCAGAAACCGGAGGCTTCTGTGAGAAAGTGGTGTAACAAAATATACACGTTTCAAAAGGTGAAACTGATTTTCATTTTATTTGGTAACTTATAAAGTTACCAGTTTCCTACCAAAATCTGCCCTTCGATATTTTGATATCACATGGAGCCTAGAGGAACCGAAAGCAGTTCCGAGCTGGGAATATTAAACTCGTTCTGTACTCAACCTGATTACTCGTGATTTTTAACCCTCCGAGTTAAAAAAGTAAGATCATCTTTGTTCCCTTCGTTCTAACGAAAGCCAGCCACCGACTTACATTATAAAGACGCTGAACTACGGTCTTTCCAAACAAAACGAAAAGAACCGACTGTCGGCTCAATCAGGGTGTCAGGGTTCGGGGGAGCCCGAGGAGAGGTCGGGAGCCCGGGGTGCACCGCATCCCTGACCGCGCCGCCGGGGCTCGCAGGCCAAGTTGGTCCAGGCCTGGTCACGTGACGGCCCCCTACACCCTCCCACCTCCCGCGAGGCAGCTCCCCCACCCCGCTCGACCTTGGGCAGACGGTGCGCGCCCACCTGCCCTAGACCCCGCGCCGCACGCAGGGACGGAGGGCGTTCGCAATTGGGGACCCAGGTCCGGCGCCCCCCCTTAGCATCCATGCAGGACGGTCGCAGGGCGCGGGGAGTCTCAGGGCCAAGGGCGTGTCCCGACGGCTGCACTGCGGAGGCGGGCGCCGCGAGGGGGTCGGCAAGGCTCGGCTGAGGGCCGAGCGTCCCTCCGGTTCCCGCCTGGGACCCGCCTGAGACCCCGGGGCGGACCCCCAGACCCAGTCCACCCTCGGGGAGGGGTGAATGGAGCAGAACGAGGGAGGATCGGCGGCGCCCTGCCACGTCCCGAGGGCTGAGCATCCCTCCAGCTCCCGCACCGCACCTGCCCGCAGGCCGACCGACGCTCGGTCGGACCCCCAGACCCAATCGGTCCGCTCCTGGGAAGTGAGGGTGAGATGGGGAGGGGAAGGGGGCCGGTGGCCCTGCTCTCCCAGGCCGGAGGTGTCCTGCTAAGTCCGAAGCGTTGAGCATCCCTCCCGCAGCCGTGCGGGACCTGCCGTCATGCAGACCGAGCCCGGCGCGGACCCCCCAGACCCAGTCCACTGCAGGGGATGGGGAGTCTCGCCCCGCTCCGGTTTCGGGCTCTCCACGAAATCCCTTTCCCCGAGCCGCGTCCCGGCACAGGCGTCGGCCCCTACCGACTGTCTCGGTCGGGCCCCGGTAGTCCCCATCCGCCCCCCGCCTTGTGCCCTGCCGCAGCCCACACGGGGCGCCCGCCTCCCTCGGCCCGGCCCTACCGAGTCGGCAGACGGAGGAGCGGCGGCGGCAGCAGCGGCGGCGACGGCAGCTGCGGACTGAGCGAGCAGCGAGCGAGCGCCGGGGGCGGGAGAGCTGCGGGCGAGGCCGAGTGCACCCGACGCCGGCAGCGACCGATTGGCTGATGCGCGCAGGGCTGCGGGGCCGGCGGGCGGTGACTCCCGGCGCGCCGGGCCAGGGGCGGGACCTGGACCGGGCGGGGCGGGGCGTCCGGTGGGCGGGGCGCGCTGGGGAGCGGGTCCGGTGAGGAAACTGAGGCTTGCCCGGGTGCCGGTCACCTCCGCCTCTGCCAACATGGAGCCTAAGGGGAGATTTCTCTCCCTGCGAGCCTCAGTTTCCTCATCTGAAAAATGGGCCAACTCCTTAGGGCCATGCCTGTAAAAGCGCTTAGCCCATGCTCGCCCTCCGTAAGCACTGCCCCTTTTAATCCTCGTGGCACCCCTATAAATAATAGCTGATCCTAGCCGGGGCGAGAGAAAGGATCACGAACCTGCTCAGGATCACACAACTAAGACGATGGATCCGACACTGGGGTCTGACTCCACAGCCCACGCCCCAAATCAGATCTTATCCCCAGACTGACAGCTGATACGACCTGGAGACAGTGTAGCTCGCAGGGCCAACACGTAATGAGGATTCCGGTGATCCTTCTGAGCCTCCTCCTCATATAACTGGGTAAAAATTCCTCCCTTTCGGGGATTTGGTACGGTTTAAGTTTCTGGCTCCTAAAGCAGAGTAGGTACCAGGGAAGAAATGGCTGGGGGTGGGAACAGAGTGACCGACCCCCCTTCTGCGGGTCACTGAGTTCGCACCAGCAGATCCCAGGGTCTCTGTCGACACGAGGGCAGCTGCTGCGGGGGGGTGGGGAGGGGGCTCCGCGTTTCCCGCGGGGTGAGCCACCAAGCCACCGTTTCCTCTGTCTTTGCCGGAAACGCTCCCCAGGCCCCAGCTCGTGGTCCTGCATGCAGCAGGTGCTCCACAAGAGAAGCAGTTTTATGAACAAAAACCGGCTTTCTTAAAGGTCAGCCACTCTTGGGCTACGAAGAGTCCTGCTGGCCTCCCCCTCTGTCTGCGCTGTTTGGTCGTCACGGGAGGAAGGGTTTAGAAAAGAAAATGAAAGTCTGCGCTAGTTCCCGCCTCCACCACCACCGCCGCCACT
The DNA here is from genome assembly GCA_004024745.2 of Catagonus wagneri. NCBI lineage: Eukaryota > Metazoa > Chordata > Mammalia > Artiodactyla > Tayassuidae > Catagonus > Catagonus wagneri. The sequence goes on along the minus strand of PVHT021183668.1, from coordinate 1,118,693 downwards.
GCTCCGCTGAGCTGTCAGCGGTGCGCTGGCTCTCCAGGGTGTTTTCGATGAAGCCCTAGGAACTGGGCTGTTTGTGACACTCCTTTGTGTTTACCTGGCTTGTGTCGTGGCCAGGATCCTTTGTGGAGGCGCAGAGATGAGGCTTTCACAGTTTTTAACATGCCTGGTGGGCACTTAGGCTTCTCCTTTCCAGCGCCCAGAGACTTCAAGCTGCCTTGGCCGTCAAGAGTGCATCTTTGCCTCTTTGTAGATCCCTGGAAGTCAAGCAGCCGGGTCAAAGGACAGGTTGATGCGACGTTTTGGTGCCACCTGCCCGGCTGCCCGCTGCAAAAACCTCCGCTCCCATCTGTGCATGGCGGCAGGGCCTCGGAGCTCCTCCGCGCTGGCGGTCAGTCCACAAGGGGTGGGAGCGGGCAGAGATAGCTAGCCCTGTTTTAATTTGCATTTCTTTGAAGTTAAAGGTTGCAGATTTTGGCGTTCCTGTTGTGGCTCAGCGCAGATTTTGGAGTTCCTATTAGTATCATGAAGATGCGGGTTTGATCCCCGGCCCTGCTCAGTGGGAGAAGGACCCGGCATTGTCATGAGCTGTGGTGTAGCTCGCAGACACGCACAGCTCGGATCTGGTGTTGCTATGGCTGTGGTGCAGGCTGGCAGCTGCAACTATGATTAGGCCCCTATCCTGGGAACTTCCATATGCTTCAGGCAGAGCCCTCAAAACCAAAAAAAAAAAAAAAAAGAAAGAAAGAAAGAAAGAAAAGAAAAAGAAAAAAAATTGCTGATTTCATTCCCCCGCGGGCTTCTGCCTGGCCCATGAGCCATCCCAGGCTGCGACCCCCACCCCAGGATCTCTGCGGCCCCAGAGGGCACGTGGGCCGGGCTCGGACACACCTGCCGGGGACTGGGCTGCGGTGCCACTGTCCTGGCCGCTCCAAGGGCACTGCGCGCCTCTGCCTGACTGTGGGGCTTCCCGCTAGCGCCTCAAAAGTTGGACCCGTTATCCTCACCTCACACGCTTTTCCCTCCTCTTCCTGAAATCCCAGCTGTCTGCAGGTCCCTGTCCCAAGCTCACTTTCTCCTTCACTCCTGGTCTTGTCGTGTGCCCTGCTGAGACTGACCTTGCGCCTAGTCTGTTTCATGGCCTCTGCAGCCTTGATGCACCCATTCCTGCAGGACGCCTCGAGGCCATCTGCAGGCAGGGCGCCTCGGGCTCACCTGTGCCCCAGTGGCCGGACTCCCTGGGGCGGCGGTAATGAGCCTCCGCCCTCAGCATCTCCAACCCAACGGCGGAGGCCCCACACCCTTCTTGCTTCTGTTCCTGGGACTGCAGGTCCCCACGGCGGCTGTTAATAAAAGACCGAGGAACTAGGTCCCTGGGGAGCTCTTGCTGGTCCTTCGTTCCCTTGTGGCCAAAAATATCCCAGAATCTGCCTCAGTAAGTGGTCTTTCTCAACTCTGTTTCTTTCAAATTCTTCCCCAGTGTGATTCCAACATACAGTAGCAACTGCCTATTGTAGCCATAAGGATCTTTAAAAAATTTTTTTTCCTTTTTTAGGGCCCCACCCGGGGCATATGGACGTTCCGAGGCTAGGGGTTGAATCAGATCTGTGGCTGCCGACCTACGCCACAGCCACAGCAACACCAGATTCAAGCCTCAATCTGAATCACTTGTCAGTTTGCGGCAACACCCAATCCTTAACCCAATGAGCAGGGCCAGGGGTCAAACCCTTGTCCTCATGGATACTAGTCAGGTTCATTTCTGCTAAGCCACATTTTTTTTTTACTCCTAAAAAATGTAAGTAACGTTTTTATTATTACTCGGACATCATCTCTCTTTTTTCTGATTTCTTTAATTCAATCCAGGCATCTTATCATTTTGTCCACAAGGTCTTGAGGATGAAGCAATAAAAAATAAGGGTTCTTTTTAAAAAACAGACAAAAAAAACATAACGGCCATGCCAATGTCCAACCTAAAATAGAGGAACACTCTAATACAAAACTGCAGCACCTTCTTGGCCTGCCAAGAGCACAGCTGAGTCCCACTGGCTCTTGGCAGCCTCCTTTCTTGCTGGCAGCTCCTAGCAGGTTCTGATCCAAAAGTGTGTGAGATTTTTGTGGGGGGAGCTCAGCTCCCATTTCCCGCGGGAAGCAATTTTATAAGCTCATAGTCCTGTACTTCTGAACGTGAACCTTGAGCCCCTGTAGGCAGTGGGTCAACAGTGGCAGTTCCACGTCAGGGTGGTGATGTTTCCCTGACCAGCATCACCAAGGACACAGTGAGGTCATGCAGGTGCAATCAAACAGAATGAACGCAGCTAGACCACGTGCCAGTGAAAGGAACTCAGGTTGAGACAACCTGTTCTTAGCTGAATGAGCTTGTCCTGTGACCCAATAATCCTACTCCCGCATGGACACCAAGAAATGAGAATCCCTGTCTGCAGTCATCCAGGGATGTTTATTCTGTCAAGGTGACAAAAAGCCAGAAAAAACCCCAGATGCCCGTCAGCAGTAGGAAAGTAAATTAATCATGGCTTCTCCATTCGATGTAATATCACACAGCAAGGATATACACATGACGTGGGTGGAGCTTACAGATCTTCTGTGAAGCAAAAGAGAGCCAGACAAAACACAAAAATAAGCACACTGTATGAGTTCGATAACAAGTGAGATGCGTTTGTTTGTTTGTTTGTTTGTTTATAGTTTTTGGCCTTAGCTGAGGCGTATGGAAGTTCCTGGGCCCAGGATCAAATCTAGAGGCTGTGGCATAGGTCCCAGTTGCAGCAATGCCATATCCTTAACCCCCTGCACCAGACCAGGAATGGAACCTGCACCCCCTCAGTGACGCGAGCTGCTGCAGTCAGGTCCTTAACCCACTTGCCACAGTGGGAACTCCAACAAGGGAGACGCCTTAACGGCAGTGATGGATGTTAACCTGGAAATACGAGCAGGAACCTGCGGGAGTAGGCGGTGAAAATGCATCGCTCCAAATACTTAAGTTATATACTTGATGCCCTTTGCTACCTGCCTCAGGTTTTGAAATCAAAAATTGAGAAAGAGATAGCGGGTGAGAGGGTCATTAATCTTTGGTAGCCAGGACAAGTCCATCCTGGTGGTGATGAAATGAGGTGATGACACTGAGACCTTAGAGCATCTGGGGAGACCGAGGAGAGTGGAGACAGCTGCCAGCCCCTTGCTGGTTCAGGGAGAGCAGCAAGGAGTGAGCGTGTCCTGCAAGGTGGCAGGGCTGTGGGCAGCAGTGGCGATGGAAACCTGTGTCCCCAGCCCCTCTCCCTCCTCGCCCTCGGGCTGCCTCCTCCTCCCATCTGGGACACGGATTCCACTCTGTTGCCTCTGCCCCTCGGAGGAGCCAAGGCCCTGATGGGGGCGCTCTAAGGCACAAGGAAACTGGGCAGAGGTTTGCAGTCCCAGAGAGGCATCCCAGTGGCCGTGCAGAGCACACATGGACACTGGCTGGATCTGCCCGGCTGTCTTGGTGGGCACTTCACTCCATCTGGGCCTCACTTATAAAAAAAAAAAATGAGGGGTTCCCACTGTGTCTCAGAAGGGTTAAGTACCCAACTAGTATCCATGAGCATGGGGGTTAGATCCTTGGCCTCACTTGGTGGTTTAAGGATCCAGCATTGCTGAAGGCTGCAGCATTAGCCACAGATGTGGCTTGGATCTGGCCTTGCTGTGGCTGTGGTGTAGGCCTGGGGCTGCAGCTCCAATTCGACCCCTGGCCTGGGAACTTCCATATGCCACAGGTTCAGTCCTAAAAAGACCAAAAAAAAAGCAAAAAAATGAGAGGAGTTCCCTGGTAGCCTGTCAGTTAAGGATCACGAGTTGTCACCGCTGTGGCTCAGGTCACTGCTTTGGTATGGGTTTGATCCCTGATCTAGGACCTTTCACATGCCATAGGCACAAACAAAAAGCCCCAGGATGTTGGACTGGGGCAGTAGTGAGCAAACTGGAGTTCCCATTCTGGCTCAGCGGGTAATGAACCCAACCAGCATCCATGAGGATGCGGGTTCAATCCCTGGCTTCGATCAGTGCCCTAAGGATCAGGCATTGCTGAGAGCTGTGGTGTAGGTCACAGATTCTACCTGGATCCTGTATTGCTATGACTGTGGTGCAGGCTGGCAGTTACAGCTCGGATTCGCCCCCTAGCCTGGGAGCTTCCATGTGCCACAGGTGCAGCCCCAAAAAGCAAAAGAAAAAAAAAGTAGCGAGCAATCTTTTCACTCCTACTCTTTATTCACTTGGAGAAGTCACTTGGGGTGTAAACTCCAGAAGCAGATGGCCTGGGTTCAAACTCTGACCCTGCTGCTTCCCAGCTGGCTGATCCTAACCTCTCTAGCCCTCGGTTTTCTTGTCTGTGAAATGGGGAGAGGAGTGGAAGCTGCCCTGGCGTCCTGCTGAAGACAACAGGAGATGGGATACACTTAGGACCTTTCCCAGTACACAGCAGGCGCCATGTAAGTGTTGGCTGTGACCTTCATTCTCCCAAGCACGGAACACGTGTTTTAAAAGCTTTGGTCTGGAGTTCCCATCGTGGCACAGTGGGTAACGAATCTGACTAGGAACCATGAGGTTGCGGGTTCAATCCCTGGCCTTGCTCAGTGGGTTAACGATCCGGCGTTGCCGTGAGCTGTGGTGCAGGTCGCAGACGTGGCTCGGATCCCGCGTTTCTGTGGCTGTGGCGTAGGCCAGTGGCTACGTCTCCGATTAGACCCCTAGCCTGGGAATGTCCACATGCCGCGGGTGCGGCCCTAAAATGACAAAAGGCAAATAAATAAATAAATAAATAAATAAAAGCTTTGGTCTGTAAACAGTAGATTTGGTAACGTAGTTCCTCGTTTTTAATGAGAAAGATGGGTGTGGTCCCCATCTTACAATCAGCATGAGATGCAGTCATTTTGATCCACACGGGATCATTTCGGAGAAATGTGGGACCTCTTGAAGGCTACCTGGGGAGTTCCCTGGTAGCTTCAAGGTATAGGACTCAGCATTATCACTGCTGTGGCTTGGGCCACTGTTTTGGCACAGGTTCGGTCTCCGGCCCGGGAACTCTCGAGTGCTGAAGGTGCTGTCAAAAAAAAAACAAAAAAAAAAAACAGCACTGTTCGGAAATGTCTGAATAGCTCAGTGGTCACCTCCAAAGATCCCAGTCGTTTCTGAGGGTTCCACCAGCCCAGCCCACCAGGAGAGCATATGCTCTCAGGCCGGGACCTGAGCTGCTGTTTCTCTTTTTCTTTTTTTTTTTTTTAATTTTTAAAAATTGTAGAAGTTCCCTTCGTGGCTTAGTGGTTAACGAACCTGACTAGTATCCCTGAGGACGCACGTTCAATCCCTGGCCTTGCTCGGTGGGTTAAGGATCTGGTGTTGTCATGAGCTGCGGTGTAGGTCCTGGATGTGGCTCGGAGCCCATGTGGCTGTGGCTGTGGTGTAGGCTGGCAGCTTGTAACTCTGATTTGACCTCTAGCCTGGGAACTTCCGAATGCCCTAAAAAGCAAAAAAAGAAACCAACAAAAAAAAAACCCACTTCACTTCTATCACTGCTGGTCACCTGACGTGTGGGAGGTTATCCTGAACCAACAAGTAATTCTCCGATGCCAGCAGAGTGTCCAAGAGTCAACTCAGATCTGACACTATCTACACAGTTTAGGGCTCAGTACCACAAGACTGTCACCCACCCACCCCCATGTGGATGTCAGCTGCAAACCCGGGTTATCGTCTGGGCTTCTGACCAGCCCTCTCAGATCAGAAGTTCTCAAGACCCTGTCCTTGGGTTCACCTGGTTTACTGGAGCAGCTCACTGAATTCAGAGAAACACTCAGATTTACCATCTTAGTAAAAGAAAGTGAAGGACACAGTGGGGCTCCCTGACAGAGGCCTGGAGCTTAAGGGCCTGGAGCTGTCACTGCTGCGGCTTTGCGCTGGGTTAAGGATCTGGCATTGCTGTAGCTGTGACACAGGTCAAAGCTGCGGCTTGGATTTGATCCCTGGCTCAGGAACTTCCGTATGCCCCGGGGTGTGGACCAAAAAAACAGAAACAAAAACCAACCAAACAAATAAAATAAACTCCAAAAGTTATCCTCAAGGGCATCAAAAAAATTCATAGGAGTTCCTGCTGTGACTTGGCTGTAATGAACCTGACTAGTATCCATGAGGATGTGGTTTCAATCCCTGGCCGCGCTCGGTTGATTAAGGATCTGGCATTGCCGTGAGCTGTGGTGTAGGTCGCAGAAGCGGCTCGGATCTGGCGTCGCTGTGGCTGTGGTGTAGGCCGGTGGCTGCAGCTCTGATTGGACCCCTAGCCTGGGAACCTCCTTATGCCGCGGGTGGCTGTAAAAGACAGGGGGGCAGATGTAGACGGACAGTCGGATGAAAACATACCAGGCTCACCAGTGACCACAGGCGCCTGCCTGCCTGCTCCCCAGTTCCCAGCCTGCTGCGTTGCGCTGTTGTCCCCTCGTCCCTTGCGGGGAGCCCTCTGCTTCTTTAACTCCTGAGTCACCTCTGCCCCAGGCTCTCCCCTGCCCTGGGACCTGTTCTCAGACGTCTCCCCTGGCTCCCTTCCATCTGTCCCTCCTCTCGCCTTGGCCCCGCCTCTGCCACCAGCCTTCCTCTCCTACAAGCGTCCACCCTGCCTCGCTGGCACCCCCGTTCTGATAACCCCCAAATCCCAACAAAGGGCCCTCTCCGAGAGCAAGGACTCGAATCACTTGCTTCCTAGGGCTGAGGTACCCCCAGGAGAAGTCAAACTTCACGCGCCCCCCCCAAACATGGCTGCAAAGAACAGAAAAACGGCTGCGTGTCTGTGTGTTACCTTTTCTAAGTTAAAGCAGCAAATAGCCCCCGAGGGAAAAATGAGAACTTTGATGTGTTTTCTTCCGCTTATCTTAATTTAGTATTTCTTTTTGATCACACATGAGGAGGTTACCGTAATCCTTTTAGCCAGTAGGGCTTTCCAACGCTCCACCCTGGTCTAAGCGCGTATCCATTCATTTGTCCATCATTCATTCATTTGGCAAGTAATGAATGTACTGAGCAACTACAATAGACCAGTACTGCTCTAAGTACTGGGACTCAGTAGTGATGCAACTTTAGACCCAGCCCTGTCCTGGGGGGTCTGCATTCTGGTGGGAGGGGCAGGCAAGAAACAAGCCCTCTCTCCTGTGAAAAGAAAGGGCAAATGGGGGCATTCCCTGGTGTCCAGAGGGCAAAGGATCTGGCGTTGTCACTGCTGTCGCTCTGGTTGATGCTGTGGTGAGGGTTTGATCCCCGGCCCTGGAACTTCTGCATGGAGCAGGCATGGCCAAAAAACAAAAAACAAAACAAGAGGCAAATGAGAAAATAACAAGCAAGGGGTTCCTGTCGTGGTGAAGAGGAAACGAATCTGACTAGGAACCATGAGGTTGTGGGTTCGATCCCTGGCCTCGCTCAGTGGGTTAAGGATCCAGCGTTGATGTGAGCTGTGCCATAGGTTGCAGATGTGGCTCAGATCTGGTGTTGCTATGGCTGTGGCATAGGCTGGCATCTGTAGCTCCAATTAGACTCCTAACCTGGGAATGTCCATATGTTGCAGGTGCAGCCCGAAAAAGCAAAAAAAAAAAAGGAAGAAAGTAACAAGCAAACTGGAGAGTGGGGCAGTGTGCGAGTGGCCCAGGATGGGCTAGCAGGAGGCTAGTATTCAATGGACCATAAACTCCAAAGTGTGGGAACCTTGTAACCAGCCCCGATATATCAAAGGGCCTCAGAAATGTCACCCGCAGGATGAACTGATGGTTGAGTGGATGGACGGGTGGGTCGATGGATGGAGGGCCCCATAGGCTCACCTCCCTAACGCCCCCTCCACCTGGCCCTCCCTTTCCAGGGCCTCAGCCCGTGTCAAAGTCCCCTGCAGGAACTTCTAAACTTCACTCAGCCTGTTTGTTTTTAGTTTTTGGCCGCACCCTCCACATGCAGGAGTTCCAGGGCCCGGGATCAAACCTGCGCCACAGCAGTGACGATGCAGATCTTTAACCCACTGAGCTACCAGGGAACTCCTGCCTCTTCTTCCTGATGGTGCACCTAAAGCTGCTTTCTGCATCTGCAAACTTTTCATGCACCCTGTGGCCTCAGGGGAACCAAGGTACAGAATTCGCCTGGCACAGGAGTTCCCATTGTGGAGCAGCAGTCAACGAATCTGACTAGAACTATGAGGTTGCAGGTTTGATCCCTGGCCTTGCTCAGTGGGTTAAGGGTCCGGCGTTGCCGTGAGCTGTGGTGTAGGTCACAGACGCGGCTTGGATCCCGCGTTGCTGTGGCTGTGGCGAAGGCCAGCGGCTACAGCTCCTGTTAGACCCCTAGCCTGGGAACATCCACATGCTGCAGGTGTGGCCCTAAAATGAAAAAAGAGAGAGAGAGAGAGAGAGAAGGAGAGAGGGAGAGAGAATTTCAAGATGGTGACAACTGAGCATTAAACCAACCGTGGGGCTCTTCTGAGTGCTGGCTCTGGGATGGCACGAATGGGACACCCATGCAGCCGGCCCTGTCTCCAGGGCAGGTCCACAAGACTTCCCAGATTTGCACCCAAGGGACCAGCCCGGCCGGTGCTTCCAAGCCTAGATGAAGGCAGTGCTCCTTCCGCTCAAGACCCCCCCTTCCCCACCGCTTCCTGCCTCTGGGCGTCCATCCCCACTGTCCCCGCTGCCCTGGGCGCCTTCCCACAGCCATGGGCCACATACCAGGAAGGGAGCTGCCGGGGGAGGTGGGGGGGACCAGACCCAGTCCCGACTCTGCAGAGAAGATGCTCAGAAGTCATCTGAGTCCTGGCACAGCTGTGGGCCAAAGTGGGTAAACTTTCCTCTGTTGCAAAACAGACAATAAGGACGCTGCTGGATCCATGTGGGGCTCTGCTCACAGTCCACTTACCTTAAAAAAAAAAAAAAATCTACTAAGGGAGTTCCCGCTGTGGCACAGTGGGTTTAGAATCAGACTGCAGCGGTGTCTGGGGTAGCGGGTGCTACAGAAGTGCAGGTTCAAACCCTGGCCTGGTGCAGCGGGTTCAAGGACCTGGCATTGCCACTGCGGTGGCTCTGGCCACAGCTGCAGGGCAAGGTCATCCGGGGCGCGGGAGCTTCTATATGCTGCGGGTTCAACCGTTAAAAAAAACCTACTAAGATATGACTCACGTGTACTATAAATCCATCCTTTTAAAACGTGTTTTTTACTATACATATGAAGTTGTGCAACCATCACCACAACACAGTTCCAGAATATTTCCCAAAACACTCTCTCCTAAAAGAACCCCCCCCACCACAAGCAGGGCTTTTCCCACGCCCCCAGCCCCTGGCAAACACTAATCTACTTTCTGTCTCTATAGATTTGCCTTTTCCGAAAATTTCTTCTAAGTAAAAATCCCACAATACATGGCTTTTTTGTGTCTGGCTTCTTTCCCTGAGCAGGTTTTCAAGGTCCGTGTTGTAGCACTGTGTCAGTGCGTCCTTCCTTTTTATGGCTGAACAATATCCCACTGTCCGGATATGCCACATTTTGATTATCTGTTCACCCTTGATGGATGCCCACAGCTCCTCACACACCAGCTCCCACTCTGACCTTGACCCTGAAAAGCAAGCCCCTTTCCCGCCTGAAGAATTTCCACTTAATCTCCAAAGTCCACCTCGGACAGCATCAGGTCCAAGAAGCCTTCCCAGCTGATCCCCAAAAGGCTGATAACCCCTTTCTCGGGGGCCCCCCTTGTCTTCCTCAGATCTGAGGCTTCTCCCCGTCGCGCTCCAGGTCCCATTTCTGAAGCCCCTGCTAGGTTCGGCCGACCCGCCAAGCCTTCGGTGGAAAGGAAAGAGCGAGGTTGCCCGGGCGATAACTGGTCGCCCGGATAAGCTAATTGTTTCCTTGAGGTCACTTGCCTGCAGGGGAGGAGGGACTTGGGGGGCGGGCTGGGGTGGGGAGGAGGAAGTGACAGTCCCCGCGGCGGGGCGGGGGGACGCGGCGTGGGAGCAGTTTAATGCCGCTCCCTCGTATATGTCTTTTCTGGAAGGAAGCTCAGTGGACGATCCCGAAGCTGCAGCTCCCTCCTCTGCCCACCTGGGCCCGGGGAAGGTCAAGGTCCCGGGGACCCGGCGCAGCCGCCGGGCCTGGCTGCTGGGGCGCCCTTGGCGGCCGGAGGGCGGGGGGAACGCCCCAAGCCCCACCCCCGCCTCCTCCGCTCTCCCTCCTCCGCCCCTCTCGGCGCCCGCCGCCAGCCCCTTTTGCGTCCCCGGGTCCCCTGGGGCCGCTCTTTTACTAGGGAGGAGGAGCCGGACGTTGGAGGGGGGAGCCGGCCGCGGCGGCGCGCTCCTTCCCCTCGGTTCTGCCCGGGGTCAGCCGGGGACAGCCGGGGGGCGGGAGCGGGAGCCGCGGCGATGCGGCGGGTCAAGGTCGGCCCGGCCCGCGCACGCGCGGGGTAAGAGACCTCGGGAGGATCGGGCCGGGCGCGGCCCCGGCGAGACGCTGTGAACTCGCCCCCCTGGCGGAAGCCAGCCGCGATGGGGAGGCTGGGGGCGGCGTGCTGCCCTACAGCCCGGAGACCACACCTTGACCCGGCCGGGAGCGCCGATCCGCGGGGACACCGACCGCGCGCGCCCCGCGCCCCTCCATGTGCGGGCCCAGCGCTTCCTTGTCGCTGCGCGCTTCCTGCTGGGGTGCCTCTGTCTGTGCAATCCGGGCGGATCCGCCTACGCCGCCGCAGGAGCTGGAGCGAGAGTTGGCTTCCAGGGCTGGCTGCTTAGGCCACTCCTTTGTTAAGCTTTTCAGTTCCGCAGTTAAGGTGTATTCGTTGTGGGAAAACAGGAAACACTGAACCGTAAACAAAAAGCTTTAAAATTGCTTGGAATTTCACTACCTGATAAGCCTCGGCTGCATTTCCTTTTGGTCTCTTAGGTGCTACTTTCTAGGTGTCTTTTCACTCTCATTTCGTGCGCGTTTACAAGATGGAAGTCGTATGATAGATCAGCGTTTCTACTGTTTTTCTTTTCTTCCTTAGTTTTGTTGCTTTTTGTCTTTTTAGGGCCTCACCTGCGGCATATGGAGGTTCCCAGGCTAGGGGGTCTAATAGGAGCTGTAGCCAACAGCCTACACCACAGCCACAGCAACGCCAAATCTGAGCCGCTTCTGCGGCCTACACCACAGCTCAAGGCAACGCGGGATCCTGATCCCTCTGAGGGATGCCAAGGCTCGAACCCGCAACCTCATAGTTCCTAGTCGGATTCGTTTCCACTGCGCCACGACGGGAACTCCACTATTGTTTCTCTTGATTTGACGTTATTCATTTCCCCCAAGTAGCATGGAAACTGCACTGAAGCCCTGGGTCCCTCCCCTCCTTACCGCACCCCACCCAGCTCCTCTCCCATAATAACCACAATTGTTGGTTGGCTGGAAATTCTTACGGACTTCTCCACATTTTTTCTTTCCCATATTTATGTATAGAAATACATGGGAGTTCCCTGTGGCACTGTTGGTTAAGAATCTGACTGCAGCACCTCAGGTGGCTAGGGAGGTGGGGTTTTGCTCAGGTGGCTAGTGCGGTGGATTTCCACGGCTGCCACCACGAAGGTCGCAGCTGTCTACTGGATTCAGGCTGTGGCCGGAGAACTTCCATATGCCTCAGGTGTGGCCATTAAAAAAAAAATCAACATTTTTTTTTTTAGAGGTTTATTTTTTTATTTTTAATGTTTTTGCTTTTTAGGGCAGCACCCAAGGCATATGAAAGTTCCCAGGCCAGGGGTCAAATTGGAACTGCAGCTGCCGGCCTACACCACAGCCACAGCAATGCGGGATCTGAGCCATGTCTGCAGCCTACATCACAGCTCACAGCGATGCCGGATCCTTAACCCACTGAGTGAAGATCAAACCCGCAGCCTCATGGATACTAGTCCAGTTCTTAGCTTGCAGAACCACAATGGGAACTCCTGTTTTTTTCCTGTTAAACTGTCTTTGGCCTATTTCACTTATAGGGCTCCGGCTGGAGAACCTGCAGTAGGTAAAGGAAAATTTTTTCCTCCCCTTCTGGCACAAACATTCCCAGCTAGGCTCAGGGCATAGGCCACTTTGCTTCAAATCCAGGTCCCCTCCACTTACTAGCAGTGTGGCCTTGGAGTTGTTTTTTAAACTTCTCTGAGCTTCAGTCTCCTTATTTGTAATTAAAGAGTAATTTACCTTGTAAGATTGCTGTCAGAATTACATGGGTGTGATGATTAATTTTATTTATCAACTTGACCTGGCTGAGGGATGCTGGTAAAACATTATTTCTGGGTGTGTTTTGTCCTTGAGGTTGTTTTCAGAAGAGATTAGCACTTGAATCACAGAGTGAGTAAAGAAGGTGACCTTGGGGGTTCCCTGGCAGCTTAGCAAGATAAGGATCTGATGTTGTCACTGCTGTGGCCCCGGGTTTGATCCCTAGCTACCCAGATCGGAGCTACAGCTGCCGGCCTGCGCCACAGCCACAGCAAGGCGGGATCTGAGCCGCGTTTGTTACCTGCCTCCCAGCTCCCAGCAATGCCTGATCCCCGACCCACTGAGTGAAGCTGGGGATTGAACCTGCATCTTCATGGGTACTATTCGGATTCATTTCTGCTGTGCCACAGCAGAAACTCGCCTGGCTTGGGAACTTCTGCCTTCCGTGGCCGTGGCCAAAAAAGTCTACGTTAAAGAAAGAAAGAAAGAAAGAAGGTGGCTTTGCCCTCACAAGAGAAGCAGCACCACCCAATCCACAGAGGGCCCGAGGCTGACAAAAAGACGGAGGAAGGGTGAGTCTGCTCTCTCTGCTTGGAGCTGGGACATCCGTTTTCTCCTGCCCTCAGATGTGGGCGCTCCTGGTTCTCAGGCCTTTGAACTCGGATTGGGACTTACATCATTGGCTCCCCTGCTTCTCTTGCCTTCAGGTTTGGATTGGATTCTGTTTTCCTGGATTTCCAGCTTGCAGATGGCAGATAGTGAGGCTTAGCCTCCATCATCGCGTAAGCATAATCAATCTGTGTCTGTGTATGGATCTGTATCGATATCTGTGTGTGTGTGTGTGTGTGTGTGTGTGTGTATATCTATATATCTAGGTATCTGTACCTATCATCTATTTCTATGTCTATATATCCGTATATACATACATATCTGTATATCTATATATTTGTGTCTCTATCTCTCTATATCTTTAATCTTCCTTTTATCACTTTTGTTTCTCTGGACAGCCCTGACTAAGGCAGTGGAATTCTTTTGGGGATTAAGTGTTAACTTAAAACAATAAAATAGCCAGTTATTTTACCAGCACGCAGGTTTCTTTGGGATCAGCAAAGAACTGCAACTCAGACGTGCAGCCATGGTAAAGCATATGCTTCCCCATAAAGGGAAAGCAGGGAACTCTTTTATAGAGGTGAAGGGGCAGTCCAGGGGACCATTATAAACAAAAAGTCCCTTGGAGGAAATTGAGAGCTAAAAGTGTAGTGGCTTTTCATTGGTTGAGTTGTGACAGTCTCACTGGCTAAGCTGTTGCCAAGGGGTAAATCTTTGTTCCTCAGGCTGGAGTTCCTAAACTGTGTGGCTTCCTTTAGGGAATCTGAATTGAGGTCAAGTGGTGAGAGCTCCCCCTTGTGGCCTCCAGAATCCATCTTTTTTTTGTTTTTTTGTTTTTTGGGGGCTTTTTTTTAGGTCGCACCTGTCGCAGGTGGAGGTTCCCAGGCTAGGGGTTGAATTGGAGCCACAGCAATGCCAGATCCGAGCCGTGTCTGCAACCTACACCACAGCTCATGGCAACGCTGGATCGTTAACCCACTGAGCGAGATCAGGGATTGAACCCGCGACCTCATGGTTCCTAGTCGGATTCGTTAACTGCTGCACCACGATGGGAACTCCAAGATGCTCTTATTTTAATGTTTTCTATGACTACAAAAAAAAAAATTAAGTAAATATAGCTATGGTGGTAGGCTACAGCAGAAATCAGGAAGGTCAAAGTTGAAAGGCATTGGGGGATAGTAACAGGCAGGGGTCTTGCTGCTCCACCTTGCCGCAGGGAAATCCCCTCTTCCTGGAAGGGGCATCAGGTAAAAACGACAGGTGCCGAGTGGTGGTCTTGATCCCATGAGCCCCTCTCTGTGGGGACAGCAAGACAGGTCCCACCTTCCCAGCCCTACACCCACAACTGAACCCCTCCCCACTGTCCAAGGAGGGGCAAAGGCTACTCGTCCTGGGCGTCCAGATACCCATCCCCAGTGAACAGGCGGGGATGTGACGAGAAAGAGATGGCAGGGAGTTCCCTGGGGGCTCAGCGGGTTAAGAATCCGGCATTGGCACTGCTGTGGCTCAGGTCACAGCCATGGTGCAAGTTCAATCCCTGGCCCCGGGAACTTCTGGGTGGCCAAAAAGAGAACAAGAGTCTCTAGGGAAGGGGAGGTGTCTGCAGGGTCCCAGGTGTCCAGCTGAGCCAGCCTTGGCCAGTTGTGCCCCACGATGCGTCCCCATTCTGCTGTGACACCAGGAGGCCCTCCACAGCCCAAGAGGGAATTCTGGACCTTCCCTGAGACCTCTTGCCTGCTTTCTTGCTGCTGCTACCCCCGTCAGATTGCAGCTGACGGAGGGCTCCCGTGGAGCCCGACCCTTCCTTCGAGCTCCCTTCCCACTGGCCTTTCCTGTAAAGCACGGAGATATGACCGATCCTCTCGAATTTCCTGTAACCATTTTCCTGCACTACAACCCTCTACGCCATTCCCATACTGTGATGTCATGCTTTCTTTCTTTTTTCTTTTTCTTTCCTTTTTTTTTTTTTTTTGGCTACACCTGCGTCATACAAAAATTCCTGGGCCAGGGATCGAACCCGCACCACAGCAGTGACCCAAACCACAGCAGAGACAATGCTGACTCCTTAGCCGCTAGGCTACCACCTGTCATGATTTAAAATAAGGAAAGGGAGGAGTTCCTGTCGTGGCTCAGTGGTTAACGAACCTCACCAGCATCTATGAGGACGCAGGTTTGATCCCTGGCCTCGCTCAGTGGGTTAAGGATCCGGCGTTGCCGTGAGCTGTGGTGTAGGTTGCAGACGTGGCTCAGATCTGGCGTTGCTATGGCTGTGGTGCAGGCCGGCAGCTACAGCTCCAATTAGACCCCTAGCCTGGGAACCTCCATATGCCATGGGTGTGGCCCTAAAAAGACAAAAAAATAAAAAAAATAAAAATCATACCTCCACAGGGAAGCATCCTTAAAAATGCTTCCAGCTGGGAGAACTTCCAGTTTGGGGTAAGTCGCTCCTTGGGGCTGGGAAATGGGGGTGGAAATGGGAAAAGTGGGGGATGGGAAGGAAAGGAAGCGTTTAAACCAAGGACATCCAAGAGCAGGCGGGTCATCATCTGGGCCACGAGGACCACCAGGTGGGAGCCTCTGGGAGACGCGGTGGCCCACGCCTCACTGCTGCCCCCTGAGGGGCAGCGTGTGTATCCTCCCACCTGCCGGCCGTGGGGTTGCTGACCCCTCAGCCCTGCCAGCCTGCCCTGCCCGTGGGGCTGCGGTGGGACACGCGGCACGTTCTGGACGGGGAGTTCCGGCATCAAGGACATTGCCTGTAGCCGCCGTAACTATTGCCTTATGCCGGAATTTGCCCGAGTCTCCCGTGGGTGGCTGTGCAGGTGGGGCGCCGGCCCCCCACGCTGGGATGCAGGCGTCTAGCTGCCCGTGGGTGTGAGCGCCTCCTAGGACCAGTCCCTCGTGGCTTCCTTCTGCCTTTGGACGGACGGTTCTGCCTGGCG
>PVHT021183668.1:1091831-1102829 GCA_004024745.2 Catagonus wagneri | reverse complement strand
TTTTTTTTTTTTTTTTTTTGCTTTTTAGGGCCACACTCATGGCATATGGAGGTTCCCGGCTAGGGGTCTAATCGGAGTTGTGGCCGCCGGCCTACACCACAGCCACAGCAACGCCAGATCTGAGCTGCTCTTGACCTACACCACAGCTCATGGCAACGCCAGATCCTTAACCCACTGAGCAAGGCCAGGGATCTAACTGGCAACCTCATGGTTCCTAGTCAGATTTGTTTCCGCTGCGCCACCACTGGAACTCCTATTCCAATCTTCAGCTGGCTTCTCCGCGTGTGTGTCTCTCAGTGTGTCCCCCCGTCCTTTTTTTTTTTGCTTTCCAGGCCCACACCTGGGGCCTATGGAACTTCCCAGGCTAGGGATCGAATTGGAGTTGCAGCTGCTGGCCTACACCACAGCCACAGCAACTCAGGTTCCGAGCCATGTCTGCGACCCGCACCACAGCTCAAGACAACACTGGATCCTTAACCCACTGAATGAGGCCAGGGATCGAGCCGTGTCCTCATGGATACTAGTAGTGTTCTTTACTGATGAGCCATAACGGGAACTCCTGCTTTTTCCTTTTTTTTTGTCTTTTTAGGGCCACACCTGCAGCGCATGGAGGTTCCCAGGCTAGGGGCTGAATCAGTGCTGTAGCCGCCAGCCTGTCCCACAGCCACAGCAACACGGGATTCGAGCGGCGTCTGCGAACTGCACCAGTGCTCACAGCAACGCCAGATCCTTAACCCACTGAGCGAGGCCAGGGATTGAACCTGCATCCTCATGGATGCTAGTCAGATTCCTTTCTGCTGAGCGACGACGGGAAGTTCTGCATTTTTCCTTTTTATGAGGATGCCAGTTGTGTTGGATTGATGGTGTGACCTCTTTTTAGCTAATCCCATGGGCAAATGGCCCTGTCTCCAAATAAGCCACATTCTGAGTTAAGATTTCAACATACACGTATCGTTCAGCCCAGCAGGGCCACCTGCCACCCTTCAGCCAAGCTGTCTGAATGGGTTCCCTCCCTTCTCCAGGTCAGCTCTTGTGAAATGCGTGTGCCAGAGGGTGGGCTGGGGGGCCTAGCTGCCCCGAGGCTGCCTGAGGTTGGAATTTAGCCTCCCTAGAGCAGCCAGAGGCCTTGGACTTGGCTCCTGGGTAAGGGTAGACGCCTGGGCTCTGAGGCCACATAGAGAGCGCAGCAGGGCAGGGCTGGTGTCTAAGAGCCGAGTAAATCTTTGTGGCTTGTCACCTGTGCTGCTGCAAGGGGGGGGGGGGGGCTCAGGAGATTCAGAAAAGAGGCAGCTCACCTGCCAAAGCCTTTTTGTTCCAAAATGTGAACGGAGAGGCCAGAGGCTTTTTAATCCCTCTTTACACATCCCTGGGCCTGGATTACCAGCAGGAACTCACTGAGCATCTGCTGGGTGCCAAGGCCCAGCTTTGCCCGGAGCCAAAAGCCTCTGGAAGCCACCTGGGCACTTCTCCTGGGCTAGGCCACAGCAGGCAGGCTCCAAGTTGCATTTTGTTTGATATGAGGCTCAGAATTTTATTCAAATTCTCCCTAAATAGAGTCGTCAGCACAAAACACTATCTATTTGCCTAAATGCCCATATTTACTCCTTGTATTGAGTTTTTTTTTTTTTTTTTTTTTTGCTTTCCTGCACCCGCGGTACATGGAGCTCTCAGGCCAGGGATCAGATCAGAGCCACAGTTACAAACTGTGCTGCAGCTGCGGCAACGCCGGATCCTTTAACCCACTGTGCTGGGCGGGAGATCAAAGCTGTGTCCTGCTGCTGCAGAGACCCCGCCAGTTCTACTGTGCCACAGCGGGAACTCCTGCAGTCTGATTGTATATTATTTATTTATTTATTTATTTATTTTTTTTGTCTTTTTGCCTTATCTAGGGCCGCACGCGCGGCATATGGAGGTTTCCAGGCTAGGGGGTCTAACAGGAGCTATAGCTCCCGGCCTTCGCCACAGCCACAGCAACACGGGATCTGAGCCGCGTCTGCAACCTACACCACAGCTCTCGGCAACGCCGGATCCTTAACCCGCTGAGCAAGGCCAGGGATCGAACCCGCAACCTCATGGTTCTTAGTCGGATTCGTTAACCACCGAGCCACGAAGGGAACTCCAAAACCTACCCTTTAAAACAGAAGGATGGTGGAGTTCCCTTCGTGGTGCAGCGGTTAACGAATCCGACTAAAACCATGAGGTTGCGGGTTCGATCCCTGGCCTCGCTCAGCAGGTTAAGGATCCAGCATTGCTGTGAGCTGTGGTGTAGGTTGCAGACGCGGCTCGGATCTGGTGTTGCTGTGGCTCTGGTGTATGCCGGCAGCTGTAGCTCCAACTCGACCCCTAGCCTGGGAACCTCCATATGCTGCGTGTGTGGCCCTAAAAAGCAAAAAAAAAAACAAACCCAAAAAACAAACAAACAAAAAAAACAGATGGATGCTGGAGTTCCCTTGTGGTACAGTGGATTAAGTTTTGGGCATTGTCACCGCTATGGCACAGGTGCCATCTGTGGCCTGGGAACTTCCACATGCTGAGGGCGTCACCTAAATAAATAAATATATAAAGAAATAAATAAATAAGAGAGGCATACAGGTCCCGTAAGGCCAGGAGCAGAAAGAGATGTCTGTAAGGTGACCACCTGACAGGTAGGTTGAGGTGACAAAGTGCCGGGGGGCCAGGGGAGGGGTCTCTACATCCTTCTGGACACCGAGGCTGATGGCTGATGCCGAGCCCCCACCAGGCAAGTGCTGCCCTGGCCCCATTCGGCCGAGGAGCCTGGGGCTCGGAGAGACAAAATCGTTTGCCTGTCGAAGCTGGGCCCCTGAAGCAGCTCACCTGACTCGGGGTGCTGAAGGGGCCCTGTGAGGAGACGCAGCCCTGGCATGTGCGCACGGCCAGTTCTCATTCGTGCCAGAGTCATTCATAGGTAACATTAAACATGTGATGGTGGGAGGGGGCCGGGCAGGAAGGACAGGTGGCTTTGGGGGAGTTGTTTTCTGGGGTCGGGGGTCGGGGGCGCTCCAAGTCCAGGCTGCAATCCCACCTCCTGAAACAAGTCCACTCTGGAGACTCTTCTTGACATGCTGGGATGTTTTGTGTCCAATTCAGACATTCCTGTTATTTTTTCAATGGCTGCCCCCATGAGACATATGAAGTTCTAGGGCCAGGAATCGAACCTGAGCCTCTGCAGAGAGCTGAGCTGCTACAGTCCTGTTCTTTACCTGCTGCGCCACAGTGGGCAGACATTCCTGTTAGAGACAGCCCCCTAGACCCTGGCAATTCCTTTCCTGAAGCTGAGCTACAGGAAGACCCAGGAGGGGGGTGGGAGGTGCTGGTGGTGACTAGGACCTGGGGTTTGTGCAGAAGGAGGGGCCGCTGCAGACCAGGCTTCCAAGCTCAGCCTCCGGCCGGCCCTTCGGGAGAACACCTTCTTCTCTGCATCTATTTATTTATAAAACGTTCCTGTGTGAAAACCCTGCAAGGGAGGTGTTCATCTGTGCTGGCTGCATCGCAGAGTCCGGCCCACGAAGATACCAGATGCTTCTGAAGTGCAGCCAGCGTTGAGACTTGCTATCACTCCTCTGCAGCTTAGTCTGCAGTGCCCTGAGCCCAGAGCACAGGGCAACCTTCACCGTCAGCAAAGCCTGGGCCGCCTGGGCCTCCCAGGGCCTCCAGGCCAGGCACAACTGTCTCTCCTTGGGGCTGTATCGTTCCCCCGTTGCGTTATTTCCTCTTTGACCTGCTGGCTCCAGACAGCCCACACACAAAGCAATTTAATTTAATTTTAATTTAATTTAATTTAAATTTAAATTTAATTTAATTTTAATTTTTTTGGTTCTGCCCCCAGCATGCAGAAGTTACCTTGCCAGGGACCGGACCCACACCACAGCAGTGAAAACACCAGCTCCTTAATCACTAGACCATCAAGAAACCCTTTATTTTATTTATTTTTTGGGGGGGTTACTTTAAAATGATCCCTCAGGAACCGATTATTTTTTTGTCTTTTTAGGGCTGCACCTGCTGCATATGGAGGTTCCCAGGCTAGGGGTCAGATCGGAGCTACAGCTGCCGGCCGACACCATGGCCACAGCAACGAGGGGTCAGAGTCTCATCTTCAACTTACACCAGAACTCACGGCAACGCTGGATCCTTACTTAACCCACTGAGCGAGGCCAGGGATTGAACCCGCGACCTCATGGAGACGGGTCAGTTCGTTACCGCTGAGCCAGGACGGGAGCTTCTAAGGAAGTGATCTGTGTCCCTGGAGACCATTCCAGGCAGCCCGATAAACACTGCCAGCCCTGAACTTTTCTTAAGAACTGGGGTAGGGCGGGACCCCGTCTTGCAGTTCTGTTCTGCACGCCAAGTTCAGGAGGTGGGGGTGTTCCTGGTCACCGGGAGGAAAGGAAGAAGAAAACCAGCAGGTGTCTTTGCGGAGCTTAGGGAACTGGGGCGCCGCACCCCTCCCCCGCCTCTGCTGTGCTGCAGGAAGTGGGTGAAAGGTCACGGGGCTCGCCAGGTGTGGGGCTCTTACCTCCCGGGGCCTGTCCCTGCCGGTTTGTGGCCTGACTCATCGGAAGTTGCCCCAGGAGTCTGAGGCCCTGGGGCGTGGTGATGCTGGGAGGAAGCTCCTGCTGGGACACTGGGCTCCGTGCCCGCACCCGCAGGAACCAGAGCAGCTGCCCCCCCCCCCCCCCCCCCCCCCCCCCGGCCGCACTGCAGTATGATTTACATGGTTGATGCTTCTAGAATTCTGTAACTCTTCTGGTCCTGCCTTCCCCCAAATCCCTAGCAGCCTCCAGCGGCCCTCATGCCTGCCGCCTCCAGTGTGGCCCCAGACTCTGCAGACAGAGGAGCCACTTTCAGCCCTGCAGCAGGGACCAGCCCCCCCGCCAGCAGCAGCGTTGGGGGGGGGGTCTGACACCTGCATCCCTGCCGAGGGCCGGGTAGGGCAGCGGACGCCGCGTGTGCTTCAGTGAATAATGAATAAAGCAGATACGTCCCCTGCCTGGAGCTGGGGCTCCTGGGCGAGGGAGGCAGGGAGAAACCGGACAGAGAAAGACAAGGCTGACACCAGGAAGAAGACGGTGACCGGGGGGAGGGGTCCCCTGAGACGGGACGGGCCTGCCGCCCCTTCTGAGCTGGTGCCACGCCCCAGCGGCAGCCAGGCAGCTGGCTAGTGATGGGGGTGGCAGTCCTGCGTCCCGTCGTGCCCTTTCACTCTTCCCTGCTGTGTGTCACCCCCACGACCTCTCTGTCCGAGCTGGGAGCTGCCGGGAGGTGCAGGGGAACAGCAGCCCTGGGCCTCGGGCCACACCCTGAGAGGGTGAGCCCTGCAGCCCAGCGGAGCAGTCTGGCCGGGTGGAGGGTGGAGGGTGGAGGGCAGAGCTCGCGCTGGGCGAGGCCGGCAGGTGGGGGGCTGGGTTAATAACAGGGCGAGGGTGACGTGAGTGAGCAGGTGCCTGGAGGCCGGGGAGAAGCCCACGCTGATGTCAGAGCAGCAGTCTTCCTGTAAAAAAGGGAACAGAGAAACCCCGCCTGGGCGACCCCAACAGGCACTGGGCTGAGAGGCGACGAGCGCGGTGTGGCCAGAGGCTCCCGCCAACTCCACGGTGACCCACAGTGTCCAGTCACCCGCCAAGAACCGCTGGGAGGGAGAACGGTCATCAAAGACAACCACGGGATCAGGGTCTTGCTTTCCTTTTGTTTTTTCAGTCAAGTGATGTGACTCATTAACCTAATGTTTTTTTTTTTTTTCCCCACTATTTAAAAAAATGGTGGTAAAATATACATAACAGTTTACCAACTTGACGACTTCTAACTGGTGATTCAGTGGCATTAATAATACTCATCTTGTGCAACTGTCACACCTCTGGATTCTTCATGACCCATCTCTGCACGGACAAATTATTTCTGCTTTTGGCTAATGTGAATAATGCCTAGGCTTTTCTTTTTTTTTTTGGCTGCACCTGCGTTATGTGGAAGTTCCTGGGCCAGGGATCAAACCTGTGCCAGAGTTGTGACGTAACCTACACCACGGGTGCAGCAATGCCCGATCCTTAACTCACTGAGCGAGGCCAGGGATCGAACCCGCAACCTCATGGTTCCCAGTCGGATTTGTTTCCACTGTGCTATGACGGGAACTCCTCCTGTCTTGAATATTTTATAACCGGCACGTGGAAGAAGGACGACAGCAGAGGGGGCCGGGCTGAAAGAGGGAACCTGGAGAGGGCCAGGCCTGAGAGGAGAGCCCTCCTTGGCGCTCAGGGGCCACCCACCCCATATCCCTGCAGCAGTAACAGGCCCAATCCAGGATGGCCTCATCCAGCAGGACTGCTGCCCCCTGCTGGGCACGGAGGGCACTGCAGGGGAGGGAGCCTCCCCAAGGCAGGGCGGGCATCCCTGAGGGGGGCTGGGACCTGAAGGGGGCAGGGAGAGCCGGGAGGCCTCCCAGGGCAAGGACCCTCTGCCTCTCATTCCACATCACAGGCCCCCCCCCCCCACCCCAGGAAGGAATCTTGCAGAAGAAAGTGTTAACTTCGGTTTGATAAAAGGTTTTATTGTTACTTGAAAGCAATTCTCTTGCAGGAAGCCCGGCCTCTGTGACTGACGCAGAACCGGAGGCCTGGCGCCCTGGGAGCGCCTCCCCCCAGCTCTTCCACCTGCCCTCCACCCCCGCCACTGTGTCAGGACCCCTTCCTTCCGACACAGGCTAGCTGCCTGCCTGGCCCGCCCCAAACAGATCTGGGCAGCCCCCAACCCTTCTAGGACAGGAGGTTGCCTTCAGGATCAAGCTCGAAACTCCTCTGGTCGCTCTGCTCTGTCCCTTGACACCCAGTTCCGCGGTCAGGGCGCTGCCTGCCTGCACCTGGACCCTCCTCCGCATCGGACCAAGAGGAACAAAAGGACACGAGCAGAGCCTCTGAGCCCAGATGCATGGTTTGAAACCCAGCTTCTTAGGAAAGCTAACAACTAGAAGCAGGTGACTGGATTAACCAAGAGATGGAATTTAGGTTGTGTCTCTCTTGGCGTCAGCTCCCGGTTTGCAGCCTGTGGTGCTGGGGCAGAGGGCGGCCAGTAACAGCAGCCACTTACACAAACACGGGGTTCCGGCCCTGGGAGGCCGTGCCTGGAATTCTTCCCGAATTCCTGGCTTCTCTGGCGCAAGGAGGCTGCTGCTGCCCGAGAATAAGCTCAGTCGTGGCGCTCGCTCTGGAACAATCCCCAACAGGACTGAGCTTTTTACATCAGAGTTTCTATACCGGAACACAGACACCGGGTCTCCCTGGAAAACGAGTTTATTTTCACATCCCTGTAAATGCTAGCTGGGTAATCAGCATAAACACGGGGCGACCTCGATGGAGTTTATCCTGAGGACGGTCTGCGGGTTCACGGTAACTGCAAGAGAGCACACGGCCCCAGTGTGAGCACAGATGCTGTCAGTGAGCCACAGCGAGACCCTGTCATGTGCCGCTCTCTCCGTGAGGGCTCTGCCTCGAGCCGGCCCTCCCGGGGGCACCAGCCACCCCGCGGTGTCCCGCTTCCACCTCCCAGCCCATCCTTGACCTCCCAGCCTTCCTGCCGCCATCTCTTCTCTTCAAGCGCCTTCCGCGGACGCTGTCCCACCAGCCCCCGCCCCACGGCCGGAGCCGTCACAGTGAGGGGAGCTCCGGGGAGCCCCCCGAGTGAATGGGAACAGGACGCTCCCGCCATGAGCTCCCCTGTCCCCGCCAGAGGCAACCACACGTGTGGTTCTGCGCCCATCACGCTTCCTTTAGAAAGGGGCCTCCATGCAGGCGTCTGTGTATGTAGCGTGTGACATGAGCCTGTGTCCGGGCGTGAGGCCGAGCGCCGCCCATCCCGAGGCTTTATAAAGCGGCGCCGCGCTCACCAAACCTCAGATCCGACACTCCCCGCCCCGCCGGCCCACCTCCCACCGAGAGGGGCTCTCTCCCTTTGCTGTCCTTCCCCGTGGACGCGCGAGGTGCCTTTGGGTTTTCCAGCACGAACTGAGCTGGCCCCTCCCCGCCCCTCCCCAGGCTCACTGGTCAGGCCCTGGTCCCACCCGGGCCAGCGCAGGACTCGGATAACACCCAGCGCAGATGGGAGGGCGGCCAGCTACGCTTTTTCCAACTTACCTCTTTTCCTTCGGTAGTTTTTCCTTTTCTTAAATTTCATATTGATTTTTGGCCATGATTCTGTCTTTTCAATGACTGTGGCTTCTACTCGAACCAGTTCCTTCCTAGAAGGGAGTAAAATGCAGTGACTTGATTGTTTTTCAATTTCACTAATGCTTGACATCTAAAGTAAAGCTTAACTCTCTTTTTTGGCTGGCTATCCCATAATAAGCCCTCCCTGAAGACGCCGTGAAAACTACGGAAAAGTGCAACACAGAACAAGGCAGGCTCAGGGCAAACCTTAAAAGAACGAATTAGTAACAGACCAACGGTGTGGCTCGAAGCTGTCCACTGGGGACACCTGACCCCTCTACAGCGAGTGCAAGCGCGTCGCGTCTGGGTGACATGAGCCCCCGCCCGGCCCCCCGGAGCGCATTACCCGAGGAGCGGCTTGCCCAGGAGCGTGAAGTCGTCGGCCCCGACCAGCAGGACCTGGAAGCAAACAGGCGCGTTACCAATGAATAGACACCAAGTCCTAGGACAGGCGGTCACCTGAACGCACCCGGGCCTGCTCTGCTGTCCCACCAATGGCTGTCTTAACCTGGGGCAGAGGGGACCTCGGCTGGCGACGGACTGGTGTGTGCAGGGCGCCAGGCTGCCCGGAGATGCCCGCGCTGCTAGCCCGGGACACGTGCAACCTGGCCACGCATCCACAGAGCCTCCAAAAAGCCTCCTATGCAAACGGTGGCTTTACAGCTTTTTTGGAGTTCTCGTTGTGGCTCAGCGGGAATGAACCTGACTAGCATCCATGGGGACGCAGGTTCGATCCTTGGCCTTGCCAGTGGGTTAAGGATCTGGTGTTGTCTTGAGCTGTGGTGCAGGCTGCAGATGGGGCTCGGATCCCAAGTTGCTGTGGCTGTGGTATAGGCTGGTGGCTACAACTGCAAATTAGACCCTAGCTGGGAACTTCTATATGCCTCGGGTGTGGCTCTTAAAAAAAAACAAACACACACCTTTTTAATTTAAGTATTTATTTATTGCTTTTTAGGGTCATACCCGCAGCATATGGAGGTTCCCAGACTAGGAGTCGAATTGGACCTACAGCTGCTGGCCTTCACCACAGCCACAGCAACGCAGGATCCGAGCCGTGTCTGCAGCCTACACCACAGCTCACAGCCACGCTGGATCCTTAACCCACTGAGTGAGGCCAGGGATCGAACCTGCATCCTCAAGGATCCTACTTGGGTTCATTAACTGCTGAGCCGTGACAGGAATTCCAAAAAAACTGTTATTGAAGTATAATACATACAGGGAAAAAAATGCACAAACCAGACCCATGATATCTTGAAGTAATTCACAGTCCTGCTGACACTGCAAAGATTTAGAAGATTTTAGTTCAAGTGCATACGTATATATATTTTTTGCCTGTGCCCACAATACGCCAGTTCCCAGGCCAGGGATCAAACCTAAGCCATAGCAGGGACGACACTGGATCCTTAACCACTAGGCCACGAGGGAACTCCTTCAACTGTATTCGTCTATAAATTTATTTTTTTGGCTGCTTGCGTGGCATGTGGAAGCTCCTGGGCTGGGGACCAAATTGGTGCCAGAGCTGCGCAGTGTCAATGCCAGATCCCTATTCCATGGCACCACAAGAGGGAGCCAAGTATGTCTTTTTTTTTTTTTTTTTTTTTTTGGTTTTTAGGGCCACACCTGCGGCACATGGAGGTTCCCAGGCTAAGGGTTCAATCAGAGCTGCAGCTGCCGGCCCACACCACAGCCACCATAACATGGGATCCGAGCCGCGTCTGTGACCTACACCACAGCTCACGGCAATGCTGGATCCTTAGCCCACTGAGCGAGGCCAGGAATTGGACCCTCAACCTCAAGATTCCTAGTCGGATTCGTTTCCATTGCGCCACAATGGGAACTCCAAGTATGTTCTTTTAATGGCCACGAAACCCCACACGGCCAAGCAGCCGCTTTCGCTGGAAGGAAACGGGACGCCAGGTGTGGCCTCTGATGAAGCCAGCTCGGTGGTCCAAGTGCAATGGGGTGTTTATCTGATGTTCAGAGACTGAAATTTTACTGATAAGAAAAAAAAAATTGAATGTGCTAAACTGAAGTGTCTGGAGTTCCTGTTGTGCCTCAGCAGGTTAAGAACCTGACTAGCATCCGTGAGGACAAGGGTTCGATCCCTGGCCCCGCTCAGTGGGTTAAGGATCCAGTGCTGCCCTGAGCTGTGGTGTCGGTGGCAGATGTGGCTCGGATCTGGTGCTGCTGTGGCTGTGGTATAGGCTGGCAGGTACAGCTCCGATTTGAACCCTAGCCTGGGAACCTCCATATGCTGCGGGCGTGGCCGTAAAAAGAAAAAAACAAAAACAAAAGCTTAAATGTGTCAAGACAAAGCCTATTTCATAGTCACACCAACAGAAAATCTATGTCAGCCTGACGCGCTCGCTGCCGCCGGTTTCCTATGTTATGAAAATTGACCTGTATGAGGTGGGGCTTCCTGCTTTTACTAATGTGAAATGTTTCAAAATAACGTCTTTTGAGAAACCCTCACAAACATACTCCTGAAGCCTCCTATTTATTTTATTTATTTATTTATTTTGCCTTTTGTCATTTTTAGGGCCGCACCTGTGGCATGTGGAGGTTCCCAGGCTAGGGGTCTAACAGGAGCTGTAGCCGCCGGCCTTCGCCACAGCCACAGCAACGTGGGATCTGAGCCGTGTCTGCAACCTTCACCACAGCTCACGGCAACGCCGGATCCTGAACCCACTGAGCCAAGGCCAGGGATCGAACCCGCAACCTCATGGTTCCTAGTCGGATTTGTTAACCACTGCGCCACGACAGGAACTCCTATTTATTTATTTATTTA
>PVHT021183668.1:1027319-1091731 GCA_004024745.2 Catagonus wagneri | reverse complement strand
TATGGCCGCACCCGCGGCATGTGGAGGTTCCCAGGCTAGGGGTCTAATCGGAGCTGTGGCCACTGGCCTGCACCGCAGCCACAGCAACGCAGGATCCGAGCCGCGTCTGCAACCTACACCACAGCTCACGGCAACGCCGGATCGTTAACCCACTGAGCAAGGGCAGGGATCGAACCCGCAACCTCATGGTTCCTAGTCGATTCGTTAACCACTGCGCCACGACGGGAACTCCAACTCCTATTTATTTTAGATGCAAAAAGCAAATGTGCTCCTGTCCCCGATGGAGCCACTGGGGTGGCTGGGGGGGGGGGCGGTGCTGGCTGCCGGCGTGCACGCCGCCCCTGGGGTCGAGCTCAGATCACAGGCTGGGACACCACCTGAGAAACGGGAGTTCAACGCTCCCCTGGGCGTAAACAGGCAAAGACCCCGTAGTCACAGTAGGAGGAGGAATTTTCCATCGTAAAGGAAACCACGTGTTACGTGGTGTGAAAGCAGCAGTTAACACATCCTAGAAGAGAGATCCAGTGCAGAGCTCCTGACAGCGTTCCCGCTGAAACGAGACCCGTGCTTCGCCTAACCGTGGGCCTGCGAACTCTGCATCCCAATCTGGGGTTTTCACCGCACCGTGATCAGACGCCATCCCGTACCAACAGTCTAAGGAGATGGGGGACAGGCCCAGAGGCACACACTTCTCCAGACGCGCCGACCCTGTAAGGAGCGACCCAACGGAGCCAAGTCCTCAGGGAACGGGAGCCCCTCTGTCCACACTGCCCCAGGCCATGGCGCCTGCCTTCACCTTGGCCTTGAAGAGCCACCCCAGAGATAACCCCGGGGAGCAGGGGCTGAGCGCTGACTGCAGAGAACTCACGGCCTCACCTTTTCCAGCCGAATCCTCTCCCCGCATGCGATGTCCAGCTCGTTTTCAATCAAAATCAGGTCTTCGGAGGTCACCTTCCACTGGTGGCCGGCCAAGTGCACGACGGCAAAGAGCCTGCCGTACCGGCCGGCGGCGATCAGCTCGTTCACCTTCCCCACGACCTCTGCGGGGGGATCGGCATCAGGCGCCCCCTGCGAAGGCCAGCTAGGCCCCCGCCCCCACGGCCACAGCCACGCGGGATCCGAGCCGCGTCTGCGACCTATACCACAACGCCGGATCCTCAGCCCGCTGAGCAAGGCCAGGGACCGAACCTGCCACCTCATGGTTCTTAGTCGGATTTGTTTCCGCTGCACCAGGGCGGGGACTCTGAGGGCTTGAATTGTGGTGTTAAGCGCTAACTAGGGCGCTCAGACAGGTGAAGTCCTTGCTCCCCGGCCTGGTGGCCCCTCTGCGGCGGGAGCGGGAGGCGGGTTTCAGCTCTTACCTGCGTGGTGTCTTGTCTCCTCAACCGGGTCTGGCAGAACTACGTCCGGCCAAGGTGGTGAGTGCAGAGATGTTTCAGGAACATACCTGTAAAAGCGGTTCACACACGCAGGTCACACCTGCGAAGAGGCAGCTCAAAAGCTACAAGAAATGGCCGCGCTCAGGTCACTGGGAAGGACAAGGACCTTGCACGTCCTGGATGCTCGCGTCGCTGGCGGGCAGCGACCCTCGCAGCTGGAGGCCAGCACGCCTGCACCTCAGAGCTTCTCTCGGGCACGAGGGTCACTTTGAACTGAAAACCATCAAGGCTCAGACTTAGGAAGAAGCTTTGACCTTCCCCCGAACTGCCTGAAAGAATTTAGACGGAGGATCAGTCCGGCAGCAGAGCTACTCCAAAGAACACGGGCCTGGGGGTCGGGGCCGCTGCGTCCCACCGTCCCTGCCTGGCCCGGCGGACATCGTGCACCAGGCCTGTGCGCTTCCGTCTCCAGGGGATCTGCCTCCCTCCCCTCTGCGGTCCCAAACCTCCACCCAGCGTCCTCTCCTGCCTTTAGATGAAGAGGCCATTTAAGGGGAGGGTCTCGGCAGTTCCCGTGGTGGTGCAGTGATAACGAACCCGACTAGCATCCATGAGGACGCGGGTTCGACCTCTGGACGCGGGTTAAGGATCCGGCGTTGCTGTGGCTGTGGCTGTGGTGTAGGCCAGCAGCTGCAGCTCCGATTCAACCCCTAGCCTGGGAACCTCCATATGCGTAGGTGCGGCCCTAAAAAGACAAAAAAATTTGAGTGTTTCACCAGAGGGCAGTCACTTACTTCTCCGGGCCACGTGTACACAGCTTTGGTTCGACTCCTGTGTTAACCTTCTCAGTTAATTTAACCCTCAGAGCAGCCGGACGGCCCCGGCAGGGCAGGGGAGAGCTGCCCCCGACGCAGGAGCTGTGCTCCCACAGGCACAGGAGCCTGGATGCTGTGGGGCAGCCGAGGGGCCCGTGACTCGCTGGTACAGACCCCACCGCCCGGTGTAACCCTGAGGACAGGCTCCCACACTCCTACTGAGAGGGGCCATGTGTTCTGTGGACAGTGGCTGGTTGCTCGGAATCAGCACAGGGGCTCTAAGCCTTCTGCTTCGTAGAGTCCCTCCGACGAGTGGCTCTGGGTCCCGGGGCCCCCGCAGTGTCTTCAGGGCACACCTCCTCTCGGAGGGAGGGGCTGTGGCGCTGCCCTCCACTTTCCCACAGCGCCTGCACAAGGCAAGCGGCTCCCGCACTCCCCCTGCACCCACGGGCCCTGCAGGCAGGGCTTCTGTATCCCCTCAGCTCGATGGCAGGGGCCACTTCCCCTGCTCTTCCCCAGCCCGTCCGCACCGCAGCTCTGCCATGGGCGGGCCCTGTGACCTTGGCAAGGACTTAACTTCTCACACCCCGGCTTCTTCTTTTTTTTTTTTTCTTTTTAGGGCTGCACCCATGGCATATGGAAGTTCCTGGGCCAGGGACTGAATCCAAGTTGCAGGTGTGACCTACGCCACCTTAACCCACTGTGCAGGCCAAGATCAAACCCGCATCTCTGCAGCAACCCAAGCCGCTAAAGCAGGTTCTTAACCCACCATGCCCCAGCGGGAACTCCTCTTTTGAGCTCTCTAAACGTAGAAATTTACTGACTCTCAGGGGACTCCATCAAGATAGGGAACGAAGCTCAGAGCTGCAGACCTTGCTCAGGGACCTGGGCTGCGACCCTGGATATTCCTACCGGAGTGTGATTTTGTCAAATTGACCTTCTGCAGTTTACGTTAATTCTGCTTTTTAGGTCTAAGTATAAGACTTTTAACACTGAACATGCTCTTTCAAATGACCTAAATCCCTCCTAGGGACTGTGACACAACCCTCCTGTGACTCGACCTTCCTGGTTAGAAATCTTCAATTTCATTATCACCCAAAGCTCACGGTTTACCCTGTAATTCCCTCTTAGTGTTGTACATTCTGTGGATGTGGACAACTGTCTAGGCTAATATCCATCATTTTAATATAATACACAGCATTTTCACGGCTCTAAAAATCCTCCTTGCTCCGCTATTCATCCATTCTCCCCCCACCCCAATCTGTGAGTTAAAAGCTTTTCCTTAAAAACACACAGCTATGCAAGGTCCAGAACGACTCTGTCTTTGGTTCTGTCTGTATTTCTGTAAGTCAAGGGTCTGAGATAATACTGTCAAAAAGTGAAAAGACATCGTAAATATTCTTGAAAATCCAAACGTGAAAGTTCTGACACAAAGAAGAGAGGAAGCAAGAGTCACCAAAACCCACGTGTTGACATTACCCTTGTGGAGAAGAAGAGCCCTGCGAGCTGAGCCTCCGAGAAGCGGACCACAGGGGCGCTGAGGGAGCAAGAGAGACACACGTGGTTATCGACGCAGCATATGCGCACGCACTGCTGTTACCAGTACCCGGTATAAACCACCACCTCGAAATGTGTCTACAGAAGGATCTAGGCCAACCAAACTAAAGAGCGTCACTGCTAGTTACTGGTTATTACTGTGAGCGTCAAGATGAGGTCACCATGCCATCTAGACGGGCCTAGGAGTTTCCGTCGTTGATACCCAGTGTGGGAGCAGTCTCCGGGGTGGCCCTGATGAGCCCACCCCCTGGTATCATTACCCCCGTGTCGTCCCCCCACGGAGGGGGGAAACCTGTGTGACCAATAGCATGTGGCCGAAGTGACAGCTGAGCTCTCCCAAGGGTAGTTTCAGAAGGGTGCCACTGCGCCCTGGGCGGCCCTCTCCTCGCTGCTGCAGGGCCACCCGGGCTGCCGTGAGAAGCCCCTGGTGGGGAGGCAGGCCCCCGCCAGCAGCCCGGGGTTGGGGAGGGAGCCTGGACACTGACTCTGCAGCCCCCACTGCCGGCCTGACCTGGAGCTAGTGAGGGATCTGCAGCCAGAACCACTGGAGGAGACCATGTGACAACACACGGTACCTATCTTAAACCACCAGGTTTGGGGGCAATTTGATGCAGGGCAGCAGATAACTAACACCCCAAGGGAAAAAGGCCCCCACAGCGCTGGGAAGGGCTCAGAGACAAAACGTAGAGTACGCAGGGGGAAAGGCAGATGCCAGATTTCTTAGTGCCTACTGTTGCTGTTGTTGTTTTAATTGAGCTATAATTTATATACCACAACAGTCACCTTTTTTTTTTTTTTTTTGCTTTTTAGGGCCACACCCTCGGCATATGGAAGTTCCCAGGCCAGGGCCGAAGAGGAGCTGCAGCCACTGGCCTAAGCCACAGCCACGCTAGATCTGAGCAGCATCTGTGACCTACACCAAAGCTCAAGGTCGGATTCTTAAGCCATGGAATGATACTGCCTCCTAGTGGATACAAGTCGGGTTCCTTACCACTGAGCCAAAACTCCAACATTCACCCTTTTAAAGCTGACTCATCAGCAGCTGTTCCTGATACCCGGTCCGTGGGGCCGCTTTCTCCTCCCGCTACCAGCCTGGTGTGCCTGCAGGTTAGGCCTCGGACCTCCCCCCTTCTTAGGGCCATTCCTAAGGGGACTGCGACTAGTCCAAGGGATTTAACGGTCACCTATACACTGGCGACTCCCAAGTTACGCCTGCTGTCTGGGCTTGGATATGACCAGTGCCACGTCTATCAGGCACCTCAAAACCTAACAAGGCTCCTGATCCCCCCTCACCTCACATAATGGCGACTTCATCCTTCTGGTTGCTCGGGCCCCAAATCTTTCACACCCTTCAGCCAGCCCATCAGCAAACTCCCTGCCTCCCTTCAAGAGACCCAAGCCACCACCACCCCCTGCCTGGATCACGACTAACACCCTCCTCCATACAGCAGCCAGAGTGGTCCTGTACGGCTGAGGTCAGATCATGTCACTACTGAGCAAAACTCTCCAAGAGCGTCCTGTTTCACTCAGAGAAAAAGCCAAAGTCCTTGTGGTGACCGTGGCGCGGGTGTGTGTGTGATTCTGTCTCTCTGAGCCCCTCTCTCCCGAGTTTCCAACTGTTCAAGCCACACCTGCCACTCTGGCTCCTCCTGGAACATGCTGGGTACAGGGGCTCTGCCTTGACTGCTCTTCCCCTGGACACCCCCACCCTGGGTATCCCCCAGACTAATTCCCTATTTCTATTTTTTTGTCTTTTTAGGGCCGCAGCCACAGCACATGTTGGTTCCCAGGCTAGGGGTCCAATCAGAGCTGTAGCCACCAGCCTACACCACAGCCACAGCCATGCCAGTTCTGAGCCATGTCTGCGACCTACACCACAGCTCACGGCAACACCAGATCCTTAACCCACTGAGCAAGGCCAGGGATTGAACCTGCATCCTCAGGGATGCTAGTCAGATTTGTTTCCGCTGACTCCCTATTTCTTTATCTCTACTCAAATACCATCTCAGTAGAGAGAACTTCCCCAACCATCCTATTTAAAATTCAACTTTTTCCTCCCAACTCATGCTTTATTTTTCTCTGTAAGAGTTATCAGCTTCTAACATTTGATGTAATTTGCTGCTGCTTAAAAAACTGCCTGCCTGTTTCTCTGCCCACCCCTCCCCTCATCAGAATGCTGGCTCTATAAAAGCAGGGATTCTTTGTCTTTCGTTTTTGTTTTTTTTTTGCCACCCCAAGGCATATGGAGTTCCCAGGCAGAGATCAGATCCGAGCTGTAAATGTGATCCAGGCCACAGGTGCGGCAACAAAGGATTGCCAACCCACTGTGCTGGGGGCTGGGGACTGAACTTGCATCCCAATGCTGCAGGGACACTGCCGATCCCATTGCACTACAGCGGGAACTCCATTACACAGCATTCTAGAGGTGGTTTTATGTTGGTGGAATAGAGTAAGTCCCACTGCTTTTATAAAAACTTCCCTGCCTGCTTAAACACAAGTTTTACCATAGAGAATGACAGGCACACAAAAATAAAGCAAATAGAACAGTGAGTCCTCCTGCACACCGCCCCAGACTCAGCAGTTATCAGCTCATGGCCAAGTCTGATTCATTTACAATGCCTCTGGTCCTACTGATTATTTTAAAACAATTCACAGACATCAGCGAAGATGTCAGTGTACTTTTACGAAAGATAAAGATTATTTTAAAAAACATAACCACTGGGATTTTCCCTTCGTGGCTCAGCAGTTAATGAACATGACTAGGATCCATGAGGATGTGGGTTTGATCCCTGGCCTCGCTCAGAGGATTAAGGATCCAGCATTGCTGTGAGCTGTGGTGTAGGTTGCAGATGATGTTCAGATCCTGAGTTGCTGTAGCTGTGGCGTAGTCCATTGGCTGATTCAGCCCCTAGCCTGGGAACATCGTGTGCCGCAGGTGCGCCCTAAAAAGCAAAAGCAAAACAAAAACATAACAACAACATCGTTAGCACACCTAAAAACTGCAACAATTATTTATTATGAAATAGACACTTAGATCTGATAAAAAATATACCTAATCATTCCCTCACATAAATACACACTCCAACCATTTTGGGCAGAGGTTTTTGAGGAACATTATCTCTTTGAGCTTCATGGCAACCCATTGCCTAGAACGCAGCTATTGCTTTTGCTGAATTGGTTAGGATTAGCCGAGGGCATGTTTCACCATTTTCCAGATGAGGACAGAGGTTCAGAGGGTGGCTCACAGCCTGGGGTAACGGTTACAGCACAGGCTTTGGACCCAGACCGAGTTGTCTGGTTCCGTCCTCGCCCACCTCCTTGCTGTGTGACCACGGCCAAGTTAACTAACCATTCTGAGTCTCAGCCTCAATTTGCTCCCCCAACGAAACAGAGCCTATATGGAAGTGGGACAGCTATCGTCAGTATTTACGCTAACTAAAGGAACCAGAATTTGAATCCAGGTTTCCCCGACTCCAAAGTCCGAGCTATGGTCGCCGCATCAAAAGAAGCAATCAACACTGAAGCATCAGGTTGGACACTGACACACACTAGGCGGGACGGCGAGGCGCCGGGCTCGTCCCGCCTCCCCCCGTCACCCCGTGACCCTGGTCTCACCTGCTCCGGGCCTTGACGCCCTCAGGACACTGCGGCTGCACGCAGACACCAGCCGCCCGAAGGTGACCGGTAGGGCCGAAGCCGCCACGGCCGCCGCCATCTTTCCGCAGCCTCGGCCGAGAGCGGAAGCGGAAGAGGCGGAACCTGGTGCGTCGACGTACCGGGCCCGGCCGGAAGCACCGCCCCGCGCAACAGCCGGACCTCTTCGGCCTTGGCCCGGGCCAGGCGGCGGCCATGGCCTCGGCGGCGGTGGAGAGCTTCGTGACCAAGCAGTTGGACCTGCTGGAGCTCGAGAGAGGCGCGGAGGTCGAGGAGCGCAGGTACGGCCGCGGCCCGGGCTTCTCGGAGTCGGTCCCCAGGTTCTCCCATCCCCTCCTCGCTCAGACCCCGGGCTGAGCCTCCGGAGGCTCGGCCTGACCAGCTCGGGATTTGCTCTCCGGACCCCTGGAGCCCCGAGCGCGGCTGCGAAGGGGCTCGGCCACCTCCAGGGGTGGAAGCCTCTTCACTCCCCGGGGCAGCCCGTTCCGTTTGGGGGACCCTTAGGAAGCGTCTGTTCTCCACTTGGCGTCCCCCTCTGAACTTGCCTCGGAGGCCTTGCCTCTCCCCGGTTTCTTCCCCAGCGTGTTCTCAGACCTGCTCCTTAAGTGTCTTTCCTGTAAATGCTGGCGCCTGTTCTGTGCCAGGCCCCGAGTGAGATGGAGTCATTGGTACGGTCACCTGGGGGTAGGGGATGAGCGGAAGGGGCAGATGGGAGCGTGAACAGTTCCCTTCCAGCGTGACGGATGCTCGCGCTGTGTGTGCGGGGGACTGGCCGAGAGCGGGAGGAAGAACAGCTGCCGCTGGGGAGCTTTAGGTCGCGAATGACTTCGTGGAGGAGGTGGTCTCTGAGCACGGCTTGCAGAAAAACAGGGGTTAGGGTGGAAGCAGGGAGGAGATTCCTGCAAGAGATGCGGGCAGAGCGGGCGGCCCTGCAGGCCAGGAAGAGAGCCGTGAGAAAGCCAGGCTTGTTCCTGTAGGACTGAGGGCTGTAGAAGTGCCCCACGTACTTGAAACCTCAGGTCAGCTCTGCACAGTAGGTTCCTGTGACTCCAGTTTTATGCCGAAGGAGGCTGAGGCAGAGAAGTTGAGTCATTTGCCCAAAGGAACACAGGTAGAGCCAGAATTTGAGGTCAGGCAGGCTGATTCCAGAGTTCGAACTCAACCCTTGCACCACACGAGTGGAGAGGCTTAGTTCTAGAGCTTTTTGATCTTGATGGTGAAGAGTGTTTGCAGTCCTGCCGACCTCAGTGGGATCCTGCTCCGTGGGTTTGGGCTGAGTGACTTTGCCGCCTTTGCTGTCTCATCTGCACAATGAGACCGTCCTCCCAGCAGAGCAGCGAGGTGGGACGTCAGAGATCTGAAAGTCAAGGGCTCAGGGCAGTAACAAGTGCGGAGTAGGTGCCCCGGGAAGCCGGACAGCGGTCCGGTGGAGAAGGGGCTTGCCCAGAAGCTTTTGCTCTCTTCTTGTGCAGAGTAAGCAGTCTGGGAGGTGAATGAATTTGCATAGATTTGCATTTTAGGAGGCTCTCTTGGATGGTACCCACTGTTGACTGGCTGGGGAAAACCTAGAGGTGAGGCAGTGAGGCTCAGTTTGGTCCAGACGGCCAGTGATGTGGGCTTGAGCCAGGGCTGTGGCCGTGATGGTGGGAGGCAGAGGAGGATTCAGGATACGAATGCGAGGGCGAGGGACCTGGCCGGACTGGCAGTGATACGCAGGACCCGGGATTTGGGGAGTGAGAAGAGAGAAGGTAAGCGAAGGCTCTGCTGGGGACACTGGGAGAAGGGCTGTAGGAGGAGCAGGCGTGAGAGGGGGCAGGTTAGGCGTTTTCCTGGTCGTATTTGGTGCCCGTGGACAGATCTCCCTCTGTTCCTCCTGCACAACTGGAAGTAAAATAAAGTACAAGTACTGAAGTTTCAGCGCTGGGTGTCTCCTAGGTCCTGGCAGGAAAACGTCTCTCTGAAAGAACTCCAGAGCCGAGGCGTCTGTTTGCTGAAGCTGCAGGTCTCCAGCCAGCGGACCGGGCTGTACGGACGGCTGCTGGTCACCTTTGAGCCCCGGAGGTGCGCATCGGCGCCTGTGCTCCCCAGTAACAGCTTTACTTCAGGTCTGTGCGTTTTCAGCATAGACGTTCGCTGACTGCTGCTGTCTTCAGGTGTGAGTTGTAAAGCCCGTGTCACGTATGACCAGGTGGAGGATAAAGCACTGCATTCATGGGAGCACTCCTGCCTAGAAATTGGGCAGTTCCGAGGCTTTTTGGTCGTCCAGACCAGCACTGTTCAGACTGGCAGCCCCCAGCCACGCGGGGTTATCGAACACTTGAAATATGGCTCGATGTTGCTGCCTGTGTCGAATACACTTTAGACTTTGAATATTTCGTACAAAAAGTTTAGAATATCAGGAGTAATTTCTTTGAATATTGCATCTTGAAGTGATAATATTTGCATATATTGGGTTAAGTAAAATATCACTGCAAGCACTTTACCCACTTCTTTTTGGTTTTTTACTATGGCTGCTAGAAAATGTAAAATTACACACGACTAACATTTCTCTTGAATGAGCCCTGGTCTGGATGGTTCAGCGTGTGTGGCTGTGTGTTCCCAGACTGCCCTGGTGCCGGGTACACTGGGGCACACTTGTGCACAGCCCGATGGGAAAGGGGGTCGGTTAGAAGAAGCTTCCTCTTCTTCTCCCCCCCCTTTTTTTTTGTCTTTTCAGGGCCACACTGGCGGCATATGGAGGTCCCCAGGCTAGGGGTCAAATCAGAGCTGCAGCCACCGGCCTACACCACAGCCACAGCCACAGCCACGCCAGATCCGAGCCGCATCTGCGACCTACACCACGGTTCATGGCAGCGCTGGATCCTTAACCCACTGAGTGAGGCCAGGGGTCGAATCTGCGTCCTCATGGTTCCTGGTCGGATTCATTTCCACTGAGCCACGTGGGAACTCTAGAGGAAGCATCTTGAGCACACATACCTGGGCGCGTGTTTTCCATCAGACTAGGAAGCTTGGAGAGAGCAGCACCTCCAGATGCTGTGCTTTCACTAGAAGAGCCTCTGTCTCGTTTGGTGGTGACAGTTTGTTGATTTCGTATTCTTTTTTTGTTTTGTTTTGTTTTTTTTGTCTTTTTGCCTTTTATGTAGAACCGTACCAGCGGCATATGGAGGTTCCCAGGCTAGGGGTCTAACAGGAGCTGTAGCCGCCGGCCTTCGCCACAGCCACAGCAACGCGGGATCCGAGCCGCGTCTGCAACCTACACCACAGCTCACGGCAACGCTGGATCCTTAACCCACTGAGCAAGATCAGGGATCGAACCCGCAACCTCATGGTTCTTAGTCGGATTCGTTAATCACTGAGCCACGAAGGGAACTCCTGATTTTGTATTCTGATTTTCTAGACTCTGGCCCCACAGTTGTAGGAATACTGCCTGGATTTGGAGGCATGTGGGAGGAGGGGAAGCTGCTGGTGGGAGTCAGATCTTACCCTTTGTTGTTCGGGGGCCAGGAGTCAGTGGCTAGTCCTCTGCAGACTGGCCCCCGGGGGTACAGTCCTGCCTTTCCGCCCCACAGTCAGGACCAAAGGGGCGGGACTGAAAGTCAGTGCAGGGCGTTCATAGACTGAAAACCAAAGGAAAAGTATTGTACCCATTTAGTAAGTGTTGCGGAGTGAGTGATGGAACAGGTTAAGGACTGGCTGTTAAACAGGAAGTCAGAGGAAGGCTGTGTTTATGCCGAAAAGGATGGAGCCGAAAGTCCCGTGTGTTTTTCAGCTACTGATCCATCTTAGGTGGGGCTGTCGGTTTTTCACATCCTGGGGAACAGTTTTGAGGCTCTGCAGCTTAGAGATGTAAGTGCGGAAATGTGGGGTCCTGCTCAGGGCAGCGGGTGGGGAGGTCCTGGTCAGGACGGGGCCCTCTGCGCTCGGCCATCCAGGGCCCCGTGCGCAGAACCAGACCGCGGCCCCAGGACACTGCCCCACTGCCCTTTGTGTTGAAGAGCCGGGGAGGGAGACAGAAGATTCAAGATGCAGCTGTTAACTCATTGCCTAGAAAGAAGCGGGGAGGGCTAAGAGTCCGCCCAGTGCCTGGTTGATGTGTGGCACCTGCTTTGACTCGGAATAAATGGGCCGTAAGTGTGTGGGCGGCCCTGGCTGCATCTCAGCGTGGATTCTTGTTTGGTCGGGACCGTCTGTGTTCAGGTGGCAGAAACCCCAGGCCAGGCTGGCTGGGACGGGAAGGGTGCATGGCGCAACTGGAGGTGGCCCCGGGGCTCGGCGGAGGCACCCGCACGGGCCTCTCTGCGTGCCTTGACTCTGCCCTCTCCTGGGTTGGCTTCCTTCTCGGAAGGCTGCAGCAGCCCCAGCCCGTGTCCTCTCCAGCTTTTGGTCCAGCTGGAAAGTGTGGGGCCTCCAAGCAAAAGTCCCACTGCATCCTGGGGCTCTGACTGGTCCCCGCGCAGCCCCGAGCCTGTCGCTGGCAGGGGGCGTGTGAAGCCCTGATGTGCTCGGGTGGGTCGTGTGCCCCCCCCCGTGCTGGCATCGGGAAGCCCCTCGGGCTCGGCCGGTGGTGGGTGGATCACCCACCAGCTGTATCCCGGGAGCCAGAGGTCCCCCTGACTGGGGAGACCCCGCTGTCCCTCCTCCATCAGTGCTCTCTCTCCGGCCTGGAAAGTTCTCCCCGGATGGGCTCGTGCCCCCTTTTCGTTCAGCGCCCACCCTGGTCACCTGTCACCCCAGAGGCCCTTCCCACCCGCTCTGAAACGGCACCTCAGAAGTTCCTGTAGTGGCTCTGCAGTAATGAACCTGATGGTGTCCATGAGGACGTGGGTTCGATCCCTGGTCTCGCTCAGTGGATTAAGGATCTGGCGTTGCCGTGAGCTGTGGTGTAGGTCACAGACGCAGCTCGGATCCCGCGTTGCTGTGGCTGTGGTGTAGGCCGGCAGCTGTAGCTCTGATTTGAACCTCCATATGCTGCAGGTGTGGCCCTAAAAAAATAAAAAATTAAATTAAAAAAAAAAAATGAAATGGCACCTTGTCCCTCCTGCCCTCAGCGGGCTTCCTCTCCCCCACCCTCGGCGCTGACGCCTGGGGGGCTTTGTATCTGTTCCTTTCCTCGCTCACTGCAGGCAGCAGCTGCGTTTTATTCCCAATACAGACCAGTGCCTAACGGCGCCTGGCACAGACAGCACAAACGCTGGCCTGCTTGTTTTAAGCAGTTCGTTGACCTCCAGTAAAGTTTCATGTATGATGCTAGTTAAAAGTATTTTTTTTCTAGTTCCCTGGTGGCCTGTTGATTCGGGATCTGGCGCTGTCGCTGTTGTGGCTGAGGTCGCTGCTGTGGTGCGGGTTTGATCCCTGGCCCGGGAACTTTTTCATGCTGCAGGCGCAGCCGAAAC
This sequence comes from Catagonus wagneri, assembly GCA_004024745.2. Taxonomy (NCBI): domain Eukaryota; kingdom Metazoa; phylum Chordata; class Mammalia; order Artiodactyla; family Tayassuidae; genus Catagonus; species Catagonus wagneri. Next base: position 1,078,933 of record PVHT021183668.1, on the reverse strand, counting down.
ATTTTTTTTTGGAAATGTACTGATTTCATTTCTAAAAGTCACAGAGAGAATATTTGAAAAATGCCGGACTTTATTATGTGACGTAATCCACATTTAACTTTGTTCAGTGCTTGTGTAACTGGGCTTTGCTTCTGCAGGCGATATAGTGGGCCTGTATGACGAGGGCAGTCAGCTGGCCACGGGGGTCCTGACCCGCATCACCCAGAAACTGGTCACGGTGGCCTTTGACGAGTGCCATGATCTCCAGTTGAGTTTGGACCGAGAGCGTTCCTACAGACTCTTGAAACTTGCCAATGACATCACTTATAAGCGACTGAAAAAGTGAGTGTATGGGGCTGGAGCGCCGTCCCTCCCGCCGGCCAAAGGGAGCCGGGGCCTTCGGTCTGGAGTCAGTTGGGTGCCGCTCACTGGAGGGCGGGCCGCGGGCGGCAGCGTGGCCGGGGGCTCGGGCGCTGGGTCCGTGCGGGTTTTCACTAGGCTCCTAATTTCAGTTTTGTCCCTCGGCAGAGCTCTGGTCACCCTGCGGAAGTACAATTCTGGGCCCGCGTGCACGCTCATTGAGGTCCTCTTCGGCTTAGCGGCCCCCAGTCCTGCCAGTGACATTCGTAAGCTCTGATGATTTTCCTTTTCCTGTTGAAACTGCTATGGAAAGTGGAGAGCGGTGTGTCCCGGGGCCATTTATCAAGAGTCTGAGAACCCACAGTGAGAAGAAATCTGCTTTCGCGTTCTTTTCTAAGCTTCTCTGTGGGACTCACTTGATCTCAGGCTCTTCCTTGCGTGCTGTCTCGGAGGAGTGTCTCGTTCCGTTTTTTTTCAAAATAACATTTTTTTCTAACATATCTAAATAATTTATTGCGAAATGTAAGGATATTTCTTCTAGCTCAGTGCCCTGTGAAAACAACAGCTGGTCATCCTTTATGCTTGATAGCATTATTTTTTTGGTTTGAAAAGTCTCCATTCTAAATGCATTTGCTTATTTTCTCAGTATCCTTCAGATTGAAGGCAGCTAATTTTTTTTTTTTCTTTTTAGGGCCGTGCCTGTAGCATATGGAAGTTCCCAGCCTAGGGATCCAATCAGAGCTGCAGCTGCCGGCCTACAACACAGCCACAGCAACTTGGGATCTGAACTGCGTCTGCGACCTACACCACAGCTCACGGCAACATTAGACCTCCGACCAACTGAGCAGTGCCAGGGATCGAACCCAAATACTCATGGATACTAGTCAGATTCGTTTCCACTGCGCCACAAAGGGAACCCTAAGGGCAGTTGATTTTTAATTTAAAGAGTGATCTGTGTTAGTCATGGAACATTTGGAAATGAAATGTGTGAACGAGGGTAAGAAATGACTCCAAAACCTGCCACATAGAGTTCATCGTACTGGTGTGTGTGTATATTCTAGTTTTTTCACATCCACTTAGAACAGTGTGTGTCCTTTGCCCCCCCCTACACACACACATGCACACCTGCACACACATGCGCGTACACACGTGCACACACGCACACATGCACACATACGCACACCCCCTGTTCTTTTCACTTATGGGGATCTGTGCACTTTCTCGTCTCCTCAGCGTCTTGGAGAAGCTCGTTTTGAGAGGAGTTCATCATCTTGTCAGAGTGGCTGCCGTCATTTAACCTCCTCTAGGTACCGGCTTTGTCAGTTCTTACAGCACAGCTTTGCCATTCTAAAGCCAGGGCCATCCCAGGAGTTCCCGTCTTGACTCAGCGGAAGCGAACCCGACTAGCATCCCTGAGGATGCAGGTTTGATGCCCGGCCTCTCTCAGTGGGTTAAGGATCTGGCATTGCCTTGAGCTGCGGTGTAGGTCGCAGATGTGGCTTGGATACTGAGTGCTGTGGCTGTGGTATAGGCTGGCTCCGGTTGGACCCCTAGCCTGGGAACCTCCATATGCCGCTGGTGTGGCCCTAAAAAGGCAAAAAAAATGAAATAAAATAAAAAACCAAAATAAATTAAAAAAATAGGGGCCATCTCACATGGTTTTCACGTCACACCTGCGCTGGTGAGTTGGCTGTAAACTCAGGGCTACTGTGTACACTCTCAGATCCCAGAAGCACTCAAATTTCAATAATATTTTATTTCTGCAAATATTGACGGAGAGGCTGCTGTGAATGTAAGGAGCACGGCGCGCCCTGGCTGTAGCCGGCATCAGGGGGAGGAGGGACGTGGTATGGAGTGTGTAAGGCGTGGCTGCTCCCTGGCTCTTTCCAAGTCCGGGTCACCCCTGCACTACCAGGTTGGCACAGGTGCCTGTGAGCTCATGCCTGTCCCTGCAGTGGGTGCCACGGGGTGGAGGCTGTGGACAGGGCTGGACACTGCGGGCCCTGCTCTCCGAGCGCAGCGCGTGCAGAGCAGGTGCAGACCTTGACATGGGAGAGTCGGGGTAGAAATACAGTCCTGGATTGCTGGCAGTTCTTCCCTGTCGTTTGTTTTTGTCATTTTATGGGCACTCACTCAAAAAGGGATAATATGGTGGGAACAAATGCCTTCCAACGTTAACGTCACAAAAATCTGTTATTCTGGAGCATGAGTTGATTGTGAACGTGTTCGGCCGCGGGAACCGAGTGCGGGGTGTGCACCGGGCGGGCGGCGGCCACAGGCTGCGGATTCCGTTCCAGGAGAAGTCTCTTGAAAACAGAGCAGACTGTGGACTTGCGCTGACGGACTGACCTGGGCGGGGGGTGGGGGGGGAGTGTCAGCTTTCTCCTGGTGGATCACGTGTTTTTATCAGCACAGGTGCGAGGGGGCGGCTGGGGGCCTGGGGGCTGGAGCCTGACTGTCGCCTGTCCCGCAGCCCCGCTGACCTTCTACAACACCTCCCTGGACGCCTCCCAGAAGGAAGCCGTCCTGTTCGCGCTGTCCCAGAAGGAGCTCGCCATCATCCACGGCCCTCCCGGCACCGGGAAGACCACCACTGTGGTCGAAATCATTCTCCAGGCTGTGAAACAGGGCGTGAAGGTGGGCAGCGGGCACCGCGTGCCCCCAGCACCTGTCATCGGCTTTGCCACTAACAGGCGCTCACGGGGGGGCCCAGCCCTACACTCAGAGGCACTCAGGGGGCCCCAGCCTGCACCAAGCTTGGTTGGCAGCCCCGAGCACTTCCTGACTGAGTGCTGGGCTGGGTCATTGGCCACCAGTAACGCCTGCTCAGCACCTGTGCCCCGTGTGCAGGTCCTGCCACATGTACAGGCGACCAGGGCCTGCGGTGCCCTTCAGGAGAAGGCCCTGTGGCCGGTTGAGGGAGAGGGGCGAGCTTCGGTTAATCAGAGGGTCTGGGAGTTCCCACTGTGGCTTTGGAAGTGAATCTGACCAGCATCCACGAGGACGCAGGTTCAGTCCCTGGCCTCGCTCAGCGGGTTAAGGACCTGGCGTTGCCGTGAGCTGTGGTGGAGGTCGCAGACGTGGCTGGGATCCTGAGTGCTGTGGCTGTGGCGCAGGCCGGCAGCTGCAGCTCTCATTTGACCCCTGGCCTGGGAGCCTCTATGTGCCAAGAGTGCGGCCCTAGAAAGAGAAGAGAAGACAAGAGTCAGAGGGTCAGGTTAGTTGTGCTGGCTGCAGTTACTGGCCTCCGAGATGGGGAAGAAAATATCATATATTACTATTCACCTTGCTGTTTCCTTTTTGGGCTGCACCTGCAGCATATGGAGGTTCCCAGGCCAGGGGTCAAATCAGAGCTGTAGCCGCCGGCCTGCGCCACAGCCACAGCAACGCGGGATCCGAGCCGTGTCTGCAACCTACACCACAGCTCACGGCAACGCCGGATCCCTAACCCACTGAGCGAGGCCAGGGATCGAACCTACGTCCTCATGGGTACTAGTCAGGTTCGTTTCTGCCGAGCCACGGCAGGAACTCCCACTTATGTTTTTAATGGTTGAGAGAAGGTCTTTCATCCTCATGTGCAGACACAGGTCACTGTGGACTCTGAGCCTGTGGAAAACCTTTAAACCTCTTTCTGGTCACGAGCCCTGGGTCGTGCTAAGAGCTGGAGTGGGCACGGTCAGCACTTGCAGGTGATGTTTCCGGCTGCGCCTGCAGACCAGCCGCCCCGCTCAGGCTGTCCAGGCTTCGCTCCGTTAGTCCTCACGGAAACCGCGTGCCCGGGGACCCTGGGGCCCTGGTTTACAGAGGAAGCCGCTCCCAGGGCCCAGTCGCTGCGCCGTGAGCGGCAGCGCGCGGGTGCGGCCTCGAGCCAGCGCTCTCTGGACCTCCGCTCCCAGCTGCACGCCCCTCTGCCGGCAGCCGGGAACTCGGTGACAAAGCTGTGTCCCGGTGTCTTAGAAATGAGTATCTCGATCCAGATGTCTGGTAAAAGATGGCTTGGTGGCAGGAGGCAGATGTGGCAGTTAATGGGGTGTCTTCTGTGTGAGCAAACAGCAAAACGGCGTGCACCCTTGCTCACGCTCAGGCGCAGACCTGCCTTTGGCACCTCCATGGGGTCGGGCGGAACCCGGGTGCAGGGCTGGCCGGCCTCGGCCTCCGTTCTTGGCGTTGGCACGGGCGGAGACTGTCCTCTCCGACCCCCCCTCCCCGCCCCCACGAGCGGGACCGCAGTTGGGAAAGCAGGATTAATAAGCCCATTCAGAACAGTGTTTCCAGGTTCCACTTTGTCAGATGATAAAATGACGGGATCGATGATGAGACGGGTGTCCCGGCCCTGACATCTCAACCGCTTGGATCCCCTCCTTTCAGCTGCCGGTCAGCCTTGCTGGTGCCCTGGAGGCTACTAGGTGCTTGGGGCCTGAGGGCTAATGTCCTCCCCTCTATTTTTCCTTCCTCTCCTTTAATTTTTTTTTTTTTTTCAGGGCCACATCCACGGCATATGGAAAGTTCCCAGGCTAGGGGTCAAATTGGAGCTACAGCTGCCAGCCTACACCACAGCCACAGCAATGCCAGATCCGAGCCGTGTCTGTGACCTACACCACAGCTCACGGCAATGCCGGGTCCTTAACCCACTGAGCGAGGCCAGGGATTGAACCTGCAACCTCATGGTTGCTAGTTGGATTTGTTTCCACTGTGCCACAACGGGAACCCCCATTTTTTCTTTTTTTTTCTTTTTTGCCTGCCCCTTGGCATGTGGAGTTCCCAGGCCAGAGGTCAGATCGAAGCCGCAGTTTTGACCCACGCTGCGGCTGTGGCAACACGGGGATTGCACCTGCATCCTTTCACTGCAGAGACACTGCCAGGCCCCTTGCGGCCCGGCGGGAACTCCTTCCCTCCTTTCCTTAAGACTTTCTGTTTGTTTTAACGTCAGCTTAAGTGATTTCATTAAAAATCACTTTTCAAACAGTTCGAGCCGTGCCTCCTCAGGTCCTGTGCTGTGCGCCCTCCAATGTCGCCGTGGACAACCTGGTGGAGCGTCTGGCGCCGTGGAAGCAGCGGATTGTGCGCCTGGGGCACCCCGCCCGGCTCCTGGAGTCCATCCAGCAGCACTCCCTGGACGCGGTCCTGGCGCGGGGCGACGGCGCCCGTATTGTGGCGGACGTCAGGAGAGATATCGACCAGGTCCTCGTGAGTAGCTCTCGGCTGGCCTCCACTCTGCCTGTGGTTTTCTGTTTTTTGCTTTTTTTTGTCTTTTTTTAGGGCCGCACCTGCAGCATATGGAGGTTCCCAGGCTAGGGGTCAGATCGGAGCTGTAGCCACCGGTCTCCGCCACAGCCACAGCAACGCGGGATCCAAGTTGCGTCTGTGACCTACACCACAGCTCACGGCAGCGCTGGATCCTTAATCCACTGAGCAAGGCCAGGGATCCAGCCCGCGTCCACATGGGTACTAGTCAGATTCTTAGTCTGCTGAGCCACACCGGGAGCTCCTCCCCTTGTTTCCTTTTAAATCTGTACCTTTCAGGAATTTCTTCTCTACAAATCAGGCACCTTTTATACCAGAACCGCATTCCTCAAGCAGAAACACAAATAAGGAAGGGCTTACGTGGGTACAGAAGGAAGCAGGGTCTAGGTAAACATTTTGGGGGCTGAAGAGAATATTTTACTCTTTTGGCAAAAGTGGGACAGCGAGGGAAACCCGGGCTGTTTTTAAGTTGCTAAAATCCCAAACCCGGGGCGAGCAGGTGCTTTTCTGCCCCAAGAATGTGTCTGGTGGCTCTGCAGGGCAGGGCCAGGCTCCCACCTCCGGGCTCGGCTGAGTTTACGCTTCCCTGAGGACGGACACTTTGTCTCCCCGCCTCTCCCTGTGCGGGTGACAGTGGCTCTGAGGCCAGTCAGGACGTCATCTGTGTGGATCTCTTGCTCCTTCAAGAGAGGCTTTTGACTTTTCAGTGCTTTCTAAGGAACTGATGGAAGCGGACCAGTTGGTTACAAATAAAAGCGCTCTGTGAGTTGAAAGGGGCTACGTAAGTAGAGTTGAGTCAGTTACGTTTTCTCTGCTTTTCTTTCTAGGGGAAAAACAAAAAGACCCAGGATAAGCGAGAGAAAAGTAATTTTCGAGATGAAATCAAGCTGTTAAGGAAGGAACTGAAGGAGAGGGAGGAAGCGGCCATGCTGGAGAGCCTCACGGCGGCCCACGTGGTCCTCGCCACAAACACAGGTGAGGGGCTGGGCCTCCGCCTCCGCGGGCCGCCAGGAGTCTGGGAGTCCGCCCGCCTCAGTGTTCTGGAAGAGTCGTGTAGAATGGTCTTTAAGGTTGGGGGGAACACACCGTGAAGCCCTGGTGGGCTGGGCGTTTTCCAGCTCCAGCCAGGTTCTTAACTGCAGTGCAGTGTCTCTACTCGACAGAGGACGTCCAGCCTGTCTCCTCCTCCCTCTGCTCCCCTTCTCCCCTTCTCCCCTTCTCCTTCTCGTTTTCGTGTGGAAGTTCCTGGGCCAGGGATCAAACCCACGCCACAGCTGTAACCAGAGCTGCAACGGTGACAACATCGGGTCCTTCACCTGCTGAGCCACCAGGGAACTCGTCAGCTTATCTCTTCTTGAGTGAGTTTTTATCTTTCAGGGAATGTGTCCATTTCAAAATCTGAGTTGTTAAATCGATAGGCATAAAGTTGTTGATAATATCCTCTTATTATTTTGAAAAACGTTTATAGCGTCTCTAACAAATGTCACCTCTTTCGCCCCTGATATTGGTATCCCCTCTTCTTTTTCTGGTCTTCAGGCCAGAGGCTTATTCATTTTATCGATCTCCTCAAAGAACCAGCTTGTGGTTTCACTGGTTTTCTCTGTTATTTTTCTGTTTTCTTTTTTATCGATTTTGACCTTGGTTCCTGTTAATTTTCCTTTTTCTGCTCATTTGGGTTTAACTTGCTCTTCAGTTTCTATTTTCTTAAGGTGGAAGCTGAGGTTTATACTGATCTGAGCCGTGTCGTCTTTTATGCTGCCGGCGCTCCGTGCCGGGCGTCCCTGTACTGCTTTGTGGCGTCTGGTCCGTTCAGACGCGCTGTCCTTTCATTGTCATTTGCTGTGAGAGATGGTCTCGTTCCCTGTCATCTCTCACTTAACCTGTGATGATTGAGAAGTGTGTTAGTTTTTTCCAAATATTTGGGGGTTTTCTGGGTCTCTTTTTACCACTGATTTCCTTCTTTCTTTTTTTTTTTGTCTTTTTAGGGCCACACACGTGGCGTATGGAAGTTCCCAGGCTAGGGGTCGGAGTCACAGCTGTCGGCCTACCACCACAGCCACAGCAATGCCGGATCCTCGTTGAATCAGGGATCAAACCCACATCATCATGGGTACTTAGTCGGGTTTGTTACTGCTGAGCCACAACGGGAACTCCCGGAAAGTGATTTTAAAGAGCATAGTGTGGAGACTGTGGAGGTCAGGTTCTCTCTCCTCCCAGGGTTTGTTGCTGCCCCTTGTTGTTGTTTCTGCAGTGGTTTTCGGCGCTGCTTCTGTGAAGGCCGCAGCCCTGCCCAGTTAACTTTGAGGTCAGGCCTGCGGTCCCGGGACTGGTGAGTCTCCCGGGCTTTGCCGCAGGGCGCTGTGTGTGTTGGGGCGCGCTTCCCGCGTGCAGCCAGGCGGCTTGCAGCTCAGCCTTCTCTTCCATTTGGCATAGAGCCTGGAGGTGAGTGGGGCGAGTGCCTGGGGCCTCCTCGGGTTTACACGCAGCCCTCCGCGAGTGTGGCCTCTGGATTCCCGGCCACAGATCGGAGCTTTCAAGGCCCCAGGGGTGTCTCGTTCCCCAGCTTTTCCTTTCAAGCTTTTGGTCCCCCTGGTTCGTTCCAGCTCTTATCCACGGCCTCTGAGAGCGCTGGCGTGCAGCCGTGAACTCTGGCTGTTTTCCACTAACACCAGTGGGGAAAGGGCTGTTGCACTGCGTGAGCTCCAAGTCAGGTCCTTGCAGGTGGGACCCTCCAGGGAACCGGCAGGCAGGTGTGCCTCTGACGTTCCCTGGCGATGGGCCTTCGGAGGAGTTCTGTCCCCAGCGGGGCAGGCGCTGGTTCTCGCTGTGATGGCAGCGTTGGCTTTCAGGGCCCCCGGGGAGCAGGGAACAGGACTGGTATATAGGGACACTTCCAAGTCTGCTTTTCCTGCCCAGATTTGCAGAAATAATATCTAGAAATGCGCCCACCTTCTAAGGATTTGGGGTCCTAGCCCCAGAGAGGTGATTGATTTTGGTGACCGAAACATCAGAGTGGCCCGTGATGGGGGCACAGACCCCCTGCGCTTAAACACAAGTGCAGGGGGAATTGCGGGTTCTCGAAGGTCCCTCCCAGGTGCTGCTCCCAGAGGCAGACGTGTTGGACACACCCTGAGCGCAGGTCTGGACGGAGCAGTGGCCTGTCCCGCGTCGCTCTCGGCGTGGCCCGGCCAGCACCTCTGGAAAGGCTTATGCTTCCCATCTCGACAGGCGCCTCTTCGGACGGGCCCCTGAAGTTGCTGCCTGACGGCCACTTCGACGTGGTGGTCATTGACGAGTGTGCCCAGGCCCTGGAAGCCAGCTGCTGGATCCCGCTGCTGAAGGCCAGGAAGTGCATCCTGGCCGGAGACCACAAGCAGCTGCCCCCCACCATCGTCTCCCACAAGTAAGAGCCCTCTGCCCGCCACCGCCACCCCGTCCCTCCCTCCGCGTCCAGCCCGGAGCCCCCGGGGGTGTAGGGAGCCCGGCCGAGGCCCCGAGTGAAGAGGACGTGGCGGTGGGTAGTCCCGGGGCACCGAGCCCTCTGGGAGGGAGAGCCGGGGCGCTGCACAGTTTCCGCACAGACGCGGCGGACCTGAGTCTCCGGGTTGACTCCGGGTCTCAGACGCGGCTGCGCAGCGAGCAGGGAGGGCCAGCCGATGTCCCAGGTCACAGGCCAGCAGGGAGCACAGCTCTCGCCCAGAGGATGGTTGGGGTGGAGGTCACGACCTTCCCCGGCTTCACTCTGGGTGGTGACCTTGAAAGGTGCCCGGGAGGAGCAGAGCCAGGGGGTGACCCTGTGGGCGGCCCGGGAGCAGCTCAGGGGGACAGGGTGGGGTGGGTCGCCCCCTGCGCTTCTCCTGGCTGTGACTTCTGACCGTCTGACCACGTAGACGTCAGCTCGGTCAGAACGTGTGGTCTGGGGGGCGAACTGCGGCGTCTGTGGCCTCGGAACCTGGAGCGCTTGGTCCGTGTCTGTTGGACTGATGTTCCCTCGGGGGTCCCTGGGGCGGGGAGCTGCCCTGCGGCTGTGCGACTGGCTCGGGCTGATCAGCAGGTCCTTGCGCCGAGGGCATGGGTGGCTCAGGACTTCCGTCCTGCTGTGGAGACGAGCGGTCCCTGGTGCTGGGACCTGGACCGCACCCCTCCCCCCGTGCTCCAGCCGCGCTGGCCTCTTGTTCCCACTGCCCCCGGTGTCGGGGTCCTTCCCACCCTTCACTCCTTCCCCCTGGGCCCCGACGCGGGTCCCGTGCCTGGCAGTGCGTCTGCCCGTCGCTCATTCACTTGCTGGCAGGCGCGTGAGGCCCGTGCGGCCGTGGACTGGGCCTGGCACGTGGCGTCTCTGAGCACACCGGCCTCGCACAGGCCGGCTCCCAAGTCCATGTCCAGGGATGAGGGTCCTCGACCCCTGAGCAGAGCCCCCTCCTCTGGGAGCAGGTCCTGTCCCGCTCCTTCCTGTCGCCGTGGGCCCTTCTCTATTCCCTGCACCCGCAGAGGTGCCAGTGGCCTCGGGGTGCCTGCGGGGCGGGCCTCTCGGGTGCGGGCCAGGCTCCCTCAGGGCGAGAGCGCACCCGGCCGGGGGCTTTAGAGCGAGGGCTCAGGAGGGGCCCTGTGGGGGTGATTAAGGGGGGTGGGAAGGGGCTTTGGAAGACTGACCTGCGTCCGGGCTGGGGCCGGGCGTGGCCGCGCTGCAGGAGAGGGAGGGCTCGGGGTCGGTTCAGCGACGCGTCCTCCCGAGGGCTTTGTCCTCCAGAAGCCTGAGTGTGGACAGGTGCCCTGGGGCCGGAGAAAGCGGGGTGCTCTGGGGGAGGCCGTGGGGTGAGGCCGGGCTGCGGTCTCCGGGTTTGCGGCCCCTGCAGCCCCGGTTCCTTGGCCCTGCTTTGGTCTTTGTGCGGGACGGCGGCCGCGGAGGTCCTGGCCGCCTACGGAAGGGGCGCCTGGAGGGCTTCCGCGTTGGCCCTCGGCCTCCGGGCGGCCTGGGGCCGCTGGCCGAGCCCCTCTGTGTGTCTCTCTGTCCTCGGGATGTGGGCGGCGTGACAGCATCCGCCTCAGGTTTTGTGAGGCTTCAGCGAGTTAGCGGGTGTAGGGTGTTGAGATCAGCGCCTGCGGGCAGGAGGCGCTCCATGAATGACCGCTGCCACCGTCAGCAGCGGGCCCCTCACGGCCGCGGCCCGATGGAACTCCTGAAATAATTCCCACCAGCTCTGTCGCGGCTGGAGCGGATCACCAAGGTTTCTCACCCGAGTTCTGCAAGTCTGAAGCCCGGAGCCGGTCTCGGGGGCTGGGTCCGGGGGTGGGCGGGGCTGGCTGGCTCCTTCTGGGGCAGCAGGAGGACCCCCTCTGGCCTTTTCCGGCTTCTGGAGCCCCCGCTCCCGACCTCGGGGCCGTCCTCTCTCGTCTCCGACCCGGGCCTCCTGCCTCTTCCTCCTTCCGCGGAGCCCCCGATCACGCTGCCCCCCAGCCTCACCCCGTCTGCCAGGTCCCCTTGGTCACGTGGTGTGACTGGCCGCAGGGGGATGGGTGGGGTGCCGGGTCTGAGCACCGCCTCCCCACCCGGGACTCAGGCCCTCCTTCCCCGTTGCTCCCGGCCGCAGGGCAGCGCTGGCGGGGCTGGCCCTCAGCCTGATGGAGCGACTGGCCGAGGAGCGCGGCGCGGGGGTGCTGCGCATGCTGACAGTGCAGTACCGCATGCATGCGGCCATCGGGCGGTGGGCCTCGGAGGCCCTGTACCACGGGCGGCTCTTGGCCCACCCTTCTGTGGCCGGGCACCTCCTGCGGTGAGTGACTCAGCTCCCCCTGCGCCCTGTCCCGTAAAGATCTGGGCTGGGTTTCTGGATGGGAGGGTGGCCTCGCCCCAGAGAGCCGGGTTGCGCTTCCCCCGTCGGAGGTCCCTCGGGCTGCCCGCGGGAAGGACCACCGCTGGGGGGCGGGAAGTGGGGCCTCTTGTCTTGGACCCCAGCGCTGCTCGGTGGCCCTACGTGTTCCGTGTCTGCCCGTGTGCAGGGATCTCCCGGGAGTGGCCGCCACGGAGGAGACAGGCATCCCGCTGCTCCTCGTGGACACGGCCGGCTGCGGGCTCTTGGAGCTGGAAGAGGAGGACGAGCAGTCCAGAGGGAACCCTGGTGAGCCTGCTCGGGAAGGCCCGCCCTCCTGTCTGAGCAGACCCTGAGCTCCTCTTCCAAACAGGAGCCCCCCAAGCTGCCCACTTTAGAGAAGAGCCCAGGGCAGGCGGGGGGGGGGGTGGGCATCTCCCTGGGAGGGGCGCGGGGGCCGGGCGCCGTCAGCGTGCGCAGCCTGGCACCGGTTCGCGGGAGCGGGCGGGCCTGGGCGGCATCTCTGGTTCCTTGTTTTTTTTCCTCTTTTAGGGCTGCACCTGCAGCATATAGAGGTTCCCAGACTTGGGGTGGAATCAGAGCTACAGCTGCAGTCCTTCGCCACAGCCCCAGCAACGTAGGATCTGAGCCGGCTCATGGCAATGCCGGATCCTTAATCCACCGAGGGAGGCCAGGGATCGAACCCACGTCCTCATGGATACTGGTTAGCTTCCTAACCCACTGAGCCACAGTGGGAACTCCAGTGTTTCCTGTTCTTGTCCTGAACCAGGTGGCCAGGTGCCGCCTGGCCTGGCCTGGCCTTGGACAAGGCCTTGCTCACTGGGCCACCAGTAAGTGGGGCACGCGGCCGTACTTCCACCGAGAAGGGGCGCTCCCGTGCTGGGCGTCCCGCGCTCTGTTGGCTGAGCCCACAGCCCTCGCTCAGGTCGTCAGCTCCCGGGGGCCTCACACGGCATAAGGTCCTCCCATCCCAGGGGACAGGAAAGGGCGCAGACGCCAGGCGGTGGTGCTCGGGGTCGCCGAGAGCGTCCCTCGCGCTGAGGACCCGTTCGCCTCCCCCAGGTGAAGTGCGCCTCGTCAGTCTTCACGTCCAGGCCCTGCTGGACGCTGGGGTCCGAGCCGGCGACATCGCCGTCATCACGCCGTACAACCTGCAGGTGCGGGGCCCCCATCTCTCTGTGTGAGTCGTGTCGCCTTCCAGCCCGGAGCGGCCGAAGGGGAAGGGCAACTCGTGGGCTGTAGTGATGGGAACTGCACGGCTGACCACGTCACAACAGGATCCAGGGCTCAGAGGACGTCAGCGAGAGCGTCTGTCCGTCTGTCCTCTCGAGGAGTGGCCCCCGTGCCTGGGCTCTCGCTGCGCACCCCCGTGCCGGCTTTGATTTCAGGCTGCTCCCGGGGGCCGGGCACCTTCGACTCCCGCAGGAGTCTCGGCTGTGGGTCTCACCGGCCTGGCTCAGGCTGGCCCTCCCCGAGCCCGGGGCCGCGGCCGCAGCGGGGTCTCGCCCGTCCCCGGAGGCGGCCTGAAGGAGGTCGGGTGCTGCTGGAGAAGGGTGTGGGTCCGGCGCTCCCCACCCTGCCCGGGTCTTCTCCCTTCCCCTCCTAGCGCGCGTGTGCTTATGAAGCAAAGCCGTCTCCTTTGGTGGCAGACGCTGCCTGCTTCCATGTATCGCGAGGCCGTGGACCTGTTGCCGTCTTGGTTTAGTGCCTCCTGCCTGGGGTGTTGCAGGCACTGGCTGTCATGAGCCAGAAGGAATGGGGGAGTGTCGGTGTTGGCGTCCCCTCGGCAGCATTTGTGATATTTTCTCTGTCACCTGCAGGCCCGTGGGAAGGACGGTTCTCGGAGGCCATCGCCCCCAGGCTCAGGCAGGGCTTCCTGGGCCCCGGCGGCTCTGCCGAGCGAAGGCCGGGTGTCCGGGCTGTGACGCGAGGGGGGCCTTGCTTGGCGTTGCAGGTGGACCTGCTCAGACAGAGCCTGGCGCAGAGGCACCCCGAGCTTGAGATTAAGTCGGTGGACGGCTTCCAGGGCCGAGAGAAGGAGGCTGTGATCCTGTCCTTCGTCAGGTCCAACAGGAAAGGTGCGTAGCGCCCGGCAGGCCCTTCAGGAGCGCAGAGGTGAGGCCTGGTGTCTGCGGGGCCGTGCCGGGCGGTGGCTCGCGGCCTCTGCCCTCGGGGGGCTCACGGCAGAGGGTGTGACAAGGGCTCCAGTGGTCACTGCTTGGGGGCCAGCAGGCCGCGCAGCAGGAAGGGGTCCTGGGAGGCGACTGAGCCCCGTGAGGCAGGATGAGTCGGGTCCGTGGGTGGGGAACGCACGTGCCTCACTCTCCTGGTGTCTCAGCCGCAGCCGGGACCCCGGGCTGTCCCTGGGTCTGGGCTTAGGGAGGAGCCGTCCTCGGTGGCAGTGGTGGGCGGGGTCTGCGCACGGGACCCCTGGGCTGCAGGAGGCGGACCCGCAGAGCGGAAGGCGCTGGAGCCAAGATGGTCCCTCTCGGGCGACAGCTGCTGATGGGGGTGTCTGCCCTTCTGCTCCTTCGTCTGTCTGCTCCCCACCCACCCTGGTTTATTTTAGGTGAAGTCGGCTTCCTCGCCGAGGACCGGCGCGTTAACGTCGCTGTCACCCGCGCACGGCGCCACGTGGCCGTGGTCTGCGACTCCCGCACCGTCAGTAACCACGCCTTCCTGAAGGGCCTGGTGGCCTACCTCACCGAGCACGGGCAGGTGCGCACGGCCTTCGAGTATCTCGACGACCTCGTCCCCGAAAACTACTCCCACGAGGGGGCCCAGGGCCCCAGCCGGGCAGGGGCTAAAGCCCGGGGCTCTGCCGCGCCGGCCAGCAGGGCTCCCGGGAGCAGGCAGCCCGCGGGGGCCAGGCCAGGCTGCAGGAAGCCGGGCGGGACGCCCTCGGACTCTGATGCCCCGTCTCAGCCCGGCGTCGACGGAGGCCGCCCGGAGGGAGCCGGGAGCCAAGACGGCGCAGATCGTTTCTGGGCCACGATAGCGGAGTTTGTGTCCAGCGAGAAAACGCAGTTGGAGTTTCCCGCCTCCCTGAACTCGCACGACAGGCTGCGGGTCCATCAGATCGCGGAGGGGTTCGGGCTGAGGCACAGCAGCGCCGGCGAGGGCAGGGGGCGCTTCATCACTGTGAGCAAGAGGGTCCCGCCGGCGGCCCCTGCGGCCCCGCCACCCCCGTCAGAGGCCGGCGGCAAAGCCCCTCCCTGTCCGGAGCCCCCCAGCCCCGAGCACACAGAGCCCCCCCTCGGGGCGCAGAGCAGCCGCGACCAGCCGGACCTGAAGGCGCTGCAGCTGGGGAGCCTGCAGCGGGCGAGGAGCCGGCAGGAGCAGCAGGCCAGGGAGGGGCCGCAGGCTGCGGGCTCTGGGCCCCGGAAGTTACCAGAAAAGAAGAAGAAGAAGGAAGCCAAAGGTAAGTCCGTGGCTCGGCAGAACACAGGGGGGGCTGGCCCACTCGAGACCCGCCCCCTACCCCGGAGCAGAGTCGGTGGTGCCGCTGCCCTGACCCTGCGTCTCGTGCCTTGTTTCTAATGCACGTGGTCTCAGCTACCTGCGGGCCGTCCTGGTCGCCGTGGCCTCGGCGTCCCCAGAGCCTCGTGCAGGCCTGGCGGGTAGGGGGCACTCGCAGCACCTGCTGCAGGAAGGGGCCTGCAGGGGCGGCCGGGCTGGGCGTGGGGGCCTCGGGAGCAGCACGGGTCGGTGCTTGCCCCCCGCAGGGGTGCCCGGGTGCCGTGTGCCCTGCTTTCCTCCCTCCGTGAGTGTCCACGGGCACAGGCTGGGTCTTCTGGAGACGCGTGGGAGAGCGCAGACGCTGACACGCTGGCGGGGAAGGTGACGCTCCCCTTGGTCTGAACCTCTCTGGGAGCGCGTCACCGCCACCGAGGATGGGGGCTGGGAGCGTGTGGCTGGGTCCTGGCCCTTCTTCCTGCAGAGGGAGGCGTGTGGCAGGGCCACCTAGGACAGACCCCTGGGAGACTCAGCCCTGCGTCAGGGGCCCTGGCACTGCTGGGGCTGCGAGGGGCTTCTTCAGGCAGCGCTTTCGGGATCCATCTGCCCTCGGGCTCAGACGTGACCTTGTGCTGGGTCTCCGAGCTCTGTGCCGACCTCCTGGCAGCTGAGAAGCCGGGGCCAGCACAGCCCCCCGGGGCCGCAGCTGGAGGCCACCGCAAAAGCGCTGCTGCATGGAGCCCCCACTGCTCCCGCAGCGGGCCCTGCCCGTCAGGCCTTGGGGGCGTGCTGGGCATGAGGTCCCGCGGGACGGGTGGCTGGCGCCCACGCGTGTGAGATTTCCCTTTTGGGCTTGGGGCCTGAACAGTCCGTGCTGGTCCTTGTGTCTTGTCCATCTCCTGAGGACGCCGGCTACCGTCGAGGCGTGGGCGTCTGGGGCCGTGGGCACCTTCCGGGCAGTCTCCAGGCCTCCTGGTACTGCTCCGAGGGGCATGGCTGGGCATCATTGCCCTTGGTGCCCACCAGGCTGGTGTGTGCGCGCTGAGCCCTGTCTGCTTCCAGCCCACCGCGGGGCACAGGGCGGGGGTGTGTCCCATCATAGGTGACGTGGCAAAGCAGCACCTGCCAAGAAGGTTCGAAGTGGCTGCTGTTGAACGAGGCACTTGTGGGCAAAGGGGGCGAAGGGGGACCCTGGGAGGTGTCAGTGTTGTCCCTGTGCCCCCTGCCCCTGGGTCAACCACTGCGACCTCTGTGCCAGCTGCCTCGGGGGACCCAGGACAGAGAATAACTGGGGGGTTGGTGGGTGCCAGCAGATTCTGCCTCCGTCCCTCCGCCACGTAATCCGTGTCACCTGCCGCGTGGCCGCCCCCGCACTTGCTGTGTGTCTTCCTGTTTCCATTCGCACGCGTGTTACCCGTGTACGTTTTACGGAATTACGACCGCGTGTAATCATGTCTCTCTTCCACTCCTGAGTGTCCTCCTCTGGCTTTAAAAGGCGTCCACGCGCCCCGTTACGGACACTGAAGATTCCTGACGCCGGGCGTGAGGCTCCCCGGTCCCTCTGCGTTTCCCCGGGCGGCGCGGTGGTTGGTTTGGGATTTGTCTTGACCGTCAGCGAGACGAGGGACGTCTTCACATTGAAATGCTTTCCTGGGATTAAGGGGACGAGCTTTTCGCAGGCGCCCTCCCGCGCTGCCCGGCCCGCCCGGTGTGACGGGTCGTTGGCTCAGTGGAGGGCGCGTGGGGCGCGTTTGCCCGCTTGCTGTAGCCCAGAGAGCAGGGGGCCGGCCCTGCCTGCAGTGGGAGGTTCGTGTCCGACTACTCCGCCTTTGCCTTTCTCCCCAGGACCCCCGGCCACAGACCTGCCAGCTGAGGAGGACTTGGACGCCTGGATCTCGGCCGCCATCAAGGCTGATAACACCTGTGGCCTCGCGAAGTGCACAGCCAGCGTGGCGAACCTGGGCCAGCTCTGCCAGCACTGCGGCCGCCGCTACTGCCTCAGCCACCACTTGCCCGAGGTAGGCGGCCCCGGGCTCTGTCTGCAGGTGCAGGTCTGGGCAGACACGCTCCGGACAGAGCCACAGCCGGGCCCGAGCCCTCAGGGCCTCACGGTTGACCCACGACGTGAGCACCTAGAGCGCGAGGGAGCAGAGCGCCACGCTGGCTGGGTTACGTCAAGTCAGGGGCGTTCAGGCGAGAAGGTTCTGTCCTCACGTTCTTGGGACCCATCGGCGGGTCTCGTCGAGGAGCGCGGGCACGGCCTCTGGTCCAGCCCGGCGGGGGCCGGCTGCCTGGCTGCATTTCCATTCACCCCTGAGCCCGCGCACGTTGGTGGGAGCGTCCTCTGCCAGGCGTGGGGACCTGGGGCCCCGAGCAGAACCTCACCTCTGTGCTGGGGGCACTGGGCCCGGCCGGGCTCTGAGGAGACCAGCATCCGGGACCGCGTGCCGAGCGCGCTGAGGCAGGGCCCGGGGCCGCAGCAGGGGCTGGGCGCTGCCCAGGCGGCCGTCAGCCGGCTGAGACCTGACAGGCGCCAGGCGGGCCGCGTGTTGCAGAGGCCCTGGGGCGGGTGGCGGGGAGGCGGGGAGGCGAGAGCTGGGGCTGAGGGCGGCCCGGCGAGCTGCCTGGAGGAGGTCGGGCCTGGCCCCGAGGGTGAGGCCAGGAGGCAGCGTGAAGTGGCTGCAGGGCTGTGGGCCAGAGGCCTGGGGTCTCCCTGGGGCGGCGGGTGGGGAGAGCGGAGGGCCGCGCGCGGCCCCGGCACTGGCCGTGGGTCAAGGATGGGAGGAGCGGGCAGACCCGGAGTGGTCCTCGGGTGTCCGCTGAGGGCACACGGGGGGTGGCCGCGGGGCTCTCAGGGGCGGGGCCGGTGACGCCCCTTTGGCGACACCACCCTGGAGGGACTGCGTCTGTCCTGGTGGAGTCCTGCTGCAGGTCAGGGGTTGCTCGGCCCTGAACTCAGAAAGCCCTGGGCAGAGAGCTTCCCCCCTCAGCGGTCACGCAGCCTCCCCATGGTCGCAGCTCTTAAGAAGGAGAACGGTGTTCTAGAAAGACTTCACCTAGGGTGTTGAGAAGCTGGTGGGTGACAGGTGGGCTGTCCAGTTCTCGTCACGTGCATAGCTCATGCTTTGTGGCGGCCCGGGCCGCGTGGATGGGACGGCGTGGCCTGCCTGTCTCGGGGGAGCTGGCGGGGGCAGCCCAGGGGGCGGAAGGAGGACGGCCAGCGGGCGCAGGGCGGGCGCAGGGCGGGCCGGGCCCCCGGTGGTCAGGGGAGCTGCCCGGGGCTGGGTGAGCCCACCAGCTGTCTGGCTGGGACCAAGCTGGGTCTGAACTCGGGTCCCAGTTTTGTGGGGCAAGCAGAGCACAGGCTTTGGTGAAAGGAGCCCGTGGGTTCAGGCCGCTTTCTGGAAGGAATCACGGAACACGCGCGTCGAGGGGACGTACTGCTGGCCCCCGGGAGGCGCTGGGCGAGCCCCACCGCCTTTAAACTGAGGTTCACTGAGGCGCGGCGTAGACGCACGATCTGCCTGCAGTGGACACTCGGCAGCCTGTGCCCGCCTGTCAGCACCCAAGAGGGGCCTGGCATTGGGGTCGCGTAAAAGCAAGCAGTGTCTTGCCCGCAGGAGACGAGGGTTGTGCTCCGGGGACATGCCTGTGAGCTCACTGGCAGAAGGGTGACGCGAGCTGCCCAGCGCGGTGCACGTGGAGCACGCCGACACCTCGAACACCCCTGCTGGCGGGTCTGCGTGCATACCGCAGACACGAGGGGGGGTGCTTGGATGCAGGTGTCGCCCCTAAGCAGAATGACAGCACTGTCAGGTGTGGGGACTGGCCCCGCGCCGGCATCTGCTCAGAGGATGGTCTGGCCTGAGCCGAGGGCCGGGTGCGGGTGTCGGGCTTCGGCCGCAGCCCTCAGGGTGTGGCGGGTCCTGTGCCTGGAGAGCGGGGGAGCCCTCCAAGGCTGGTGTTGGGCTTCGCGGCCCTGAGCTTGCGATGGCAGAACCGGGGCCTCGTCACCCTGCTCAGCACTGACTCTCGTGTCCCCCCAGATCCACGGCTGCGGGGAGAGGGCTCGCGCCCACGCGCGGCAGAGGATCAGCCGGGAAGGCGTCCTCTGCGCCGGCAGTGGGACCAAGGACAGGTCCCTGGACCCAGCCAAGAGGGCACAGCTGCAGAGGAGGCTGGACAAGAAGCGAGAAGAGCTGACCGGCCAGAGGAGGGGCCGAAAGAAGGAGAAGGGGCAGTGAGGGCCGGCGCCACACCGCCTCGGGGCCAGTGTCTTTGGTGATGTGGCTGCAGGGCCAGCGGGCTGCCCCTGGCCGCTTTCTGTCCCTGTGGCTGCTCCTGGTGACAGGGGTGGCGACAGACCCAGGCTGTCCAAGCTGCGGGGCAAGGAGCCTGCATGAGGAGCTGGTGGCGAGCTTCTCTGACGCGCCGGATGGTGGCGGAGAGGCCCAGGGACCCGGCGGGGGCCAGCAGCCCCTCCTTGGGGCCGGGTGGGGGCCCGGGAGCGCCGCGCGCCTTCCTTGCTCCCGCCCGTCTTGTCTTCGCTCCTGTTCAAAGCCGAATCCCCACCACCCTCTGAGCCGCGGCTGCCGCGGGGACAGGAGGGTGCCGTTCCCTCAGAGAGTGCCCGGGCCTCAGGCTCCGTGGGCACGCGTCCGCTACCCAGGGCCGGCCGGCTGCCCGCCCGTCAGGTGCGAGGGCGCGCGGCTAACGCGCTGGGAGCCAGCCTTGCCGGCGTCCCCAGGCGCTCAGCCTTTGCTGGAGCGAGTACTTCACTGAGGTCATTTTCTGTCTCCTGTGGCTGCAGCGATCCCAGCCTGGCCGGGCAGGGCAGCAGACGGAGCTCTGGCCGTCCCCTGTGCCCGTGAAGTCTGGCGGTCACCCCAGGGTGTGGGTTACGGGCTCCCTGGCCTGTGCCAGCCCATCCTCGGCGCTGTTCCCCGTGACGGTCCCAGGAAGGGGTGGCCCCGAGTGCTGGCCTTGCTGGCCTTGCTGACACGCGCACCCCGAGCCCTGGCGGCGTCCTCCGAGAGCCTCGGGTGGGTGTGCTATTTTAGCCTCAGGGATTTCTTCGTTTCAAAAGGATGTAAATTATTTAAAAATTAAATAACACATGCACGTGGCCCACAGCTGTGTCTGTTACGTGTCTCAGCTGCTCACTCATCCCCTCTCTGCCCCAGGGGCCCAGGGGGAGCTCTGTCCTGGGAACAGAGACAAGGGGAGGGAACCGTCCTGCTGTGCTTGGCTTTTCTACCACGAAAGGTCCAGGTTGGCAAGTTCAGGGTCATAGACCGATGAGGAAAACGCAAGGCCGGGCCCGGCCTCAGCCCCGCTCACGGGGAGGAGGCGCCGTGGGGCTGCGGCCTCGGGGTCTTGGGGCTGTCTCCCCCCTTCACGTTCACGGCCGGGTCTACCCCTCAGGTCTTGCCTCACCTGTGCCCCCTTCCGGCCCCTCCTCACCTGGGCCTCGTGTCCCCTCCCCAGCTGTCATTCCTGTCCCCGGGGCCTTCAGTGTGTCTGGTCTTCAGGGGTCTGTGGTTTTGGCCTCAGGAGCCCCGCTGTTGTTGCGTCATCGACCCCTCGTGTCATTTATCCTGACCTCGGTGGAGCCGGTCCTCCCTGCCAGACACACACGCCTGACCACTGCGTCTGCGGGGGCTTGGCCCCGCCGCTTGGCCTGGCGCCCCTCTCTGTGTCCCCTCTCGTGGGGTTGGCCTGCCCCTGCCTGGGCCCCGCGTCCACTCGGCACCACAGCCTCTGCCCGCCTCGCGTGGGTATCTTCCTCGTTTACTCCTATCGAGTGGCTTTGGGACCGAGCTTTTCAGGAAGAGGGAGGAGAGGGGACCCCGCTGCACCGTGTACTGAGGTGCCGCACGCAGTCTGGCGGTGATTCACGTCTGCCCAGAGCTCTGCTGTGTGTGGCGTGTCCCTGGCTCAGCCCGGGTTCTGGCTGCCCTCGAGGCCGCTGGTCGCTGGAAACGTGGGCAGGTGACGGGGTCACGAGCTGTCTGCGTCTGAAGCGCTGTGTCTTGGTAGCTGAGGGGCGTGGTGCGGCGTGTTCACCGCCGAGGATGCTAGTCTTCCTGTCTCCGCGGTAACCGGCCTGGTCCTCGGGCCACGGGGAGGCTCTGGGTCCTCGACTGGGTCGGAAAATGCACCGTAATGGCCACAGCGAGGCCAGCGTCAGGGATGGGCCAGAATCCAAACAGGGCCCGTCAGGGGTCTACCCTGGGATCCACACACAGATGCTGGTTCTTCTTCCACTGGGGACGACCAGCAGCCACCTTCTCTGCCACCTCGAGGAAGCCTGTCTGCAGGAGAGAAGGAGGCCAACACAGAAACAGCCAAAAATGGATTCAGGAGAAAAGCCTGATCACACTGAACGCCTGGATCCAGCCACACCTGACCTCCAATCCATTGTCACTGCCTGAAATAATAAATCCCCTTTCCAGCTGAGGGAAGTCTGCCTGGGATTTCTTTCCCCTGCAGCAAAAAGCTCTTTGCTGACCCAACTGTGCCCATGTCCCTGTATCTTGTTGGGGACTCGCAGCCCCCTCATGGAGGCAGTGCTGGACCAGGGCATCTCATTAGGGAAAGAGTGGGCTCTGTACCTTCATCCACGTGCCCTTCCCTGGGCCGCCCTCCCTCCAGGGAGAGCTCAAAGTCAAGGAAGGAAGGAGAGCAGCTGCGTGGTGGGGTGGCATGCGGTCTCCCGATTTGGACTGAGTGTGGCTTCTGCACGCTGTCCGCCTTGGAGGCTGTTTGCTCACTCGTCACGGGGACGGGGACGGTCTGCCTCGCTGGCTGTGCTGGTTAGTGGGCCCCGTGGCGGAACCGGGCCACCCTGTCCCTCGCCCCCTGCACCCTTCATCACTGAGCCCCACTCGAGCCGGGTTTGATGTGAGGTCAAAACATCGTGGGTCGATGGTTACAACACCAACGTTTTCCATTTCTTATCCCAGAGAGACCTCGTTGGAAAATGTTTGTGGCTGGTAACTTTAAAAACGTCCTCTAGTTTAGCTGGGAGAGGGGAAAGCATCTCAAACTCCTGCAGCTGCAGCCCTTCCGGAAGGAGCAGCCTGGCGGCGTTGGCAGCCCTTCCAGGCAGGCTGCTTCCTCTCCTGGGGGGGCAGCAGCGAGGGGGACCTGCCGTCATCGTCGTCGTCTTTGGGGGTGGGGACAGCATGACGCAGGAAGGAGCCCGGGCCTCAGAGTGTGTCAGCCCTGGGGGCCATTCCCAGACCCACCTGGTACAGGCTGCATGGGCCTCAGTTTCCCCATCAGTAAAGCGGGGCCGTCATAGGGCCATCTCACGGGGCCGCTGCGAAGACTAAATGCTTTAAACACGAGGCCCTTGCAACAGCGTTTCAGTGCCTGGGGGGTGTCTGCTGTCCTTGGCGTCATGTTGCAGAGCTGTCGTGAAAATGACACGAGACTACACGCGTGGCTCCTTGTCCGTATTCAGCAAGTGGCATTTTCTGCACTCGGCCAAGACCAGGGCACCCGGGACCCCAGGAGCCGGTCCACTTGCAGCCCACCTCGCTCGGCTGGCACCTTGGGCCTCCTCCTGTGCCTCGGGTGCACCCTCACCGCCTGCTGGTGGCCCCGAACGGCAGCCGGGTCAGCCCTGCTCTGTGTTTACCTGGGTTTGTTTGGAGCGTTACCCGGGCGTCAGAGTGGCTGATGGGCACCAGGCTGCTTTGGGATGTTTTAGGCCCGAGTTACAACCTGGCATTTAAAAGGAACCCCGTTCTGTGCCAGAAGCATTGCAAAAGCTGCAGCCTTATTTGGTCTGGAAACTTCTTTGCTTGGAGGAAAAGCGGAGTGAGTGAGCCCATGTCTCATCTGAACGGGCAGAGTCCTCTTTATGCCAGCGCGGGCTGTGCAGTTTGTGAATTATTTTGATCTCTCACTTCCCTCCTTGTTTTGGGCTGCCTGCCCTTTTCAGCAACGAACGCCCCCCCCTCCACTGGAACCACTGCCCAGCTCGCTCTCCCCTGCCTTCAACCGCCAGTGAGTTATTGGCGTACAGCTTTATTGACGTGTGATTGTCATACCATAAGATTCACCCATCGCCAGAGTACAAGGCAGCCAGTTTTAGCAAAGGTATTGGGCTTCGCCGTCCTTCACCCCCCACCGGATTCCCTGATTCCTGTCCGCAGCATCAAGGGAGGGTGTTCCCTTCCATCCTTAGTTTGCCGAGCATTTTTGTTTATTTAAAAATTTTGTTAACATTTTTATTTTTTAATCACAAATAGGTTTAGGAATCTGTCACGGGCTTTTTTGTACCTATGGGGGTGACTGTGTGGGAGTTGTCCTTTATGAACAGGGTAGATGGCATTAGTTGAAATTTGAATGTTAAACCAACCTTGAATTCCTGGGATAAATCCCACATGGTCGCGGTGTGTAATTTTTACACGTGTTGTTGATGGGGACATAGGATCAGAACTGTTTGGAAACAGGAGTTCCTGTTGCAGCTCAGTGGGTATCCATGAGGATGCGTGTTCAATCCCTGGTCTCACTTGGTGGGTCGAGTTTCTGGTGTTGCCACAAGCTGCCGCGTAGGTCAGAGGTAACGCTTCAGATCTGGTGTTGCCGTGGCTGCGGTGTTGTCAGCTGGCAGCTGCAGCTCCGATTCACCTCCGAGCCTGGGAACCTCCATATGCCGTAAAAGGAAAGGAAAACAAAACCAAAACCCCAAACGCTTGGAAACCACTGTGTGGAGGTCTGCTGTCCACCCGAAGTGAAACTCTTTTTAGGGCAACCACACTCGGATTCTTGGATGCAGTGAGTTAGCACTTCCGGGCCCCAGGGAGACAGAAGCCCAGCAAAGGGCCCCTCTCGCCCCTCCACTCTCCATTAAACCCCGCGTCCACACCACCCTGGGGTTGTAAAACCACTCGATTCAGCCCTCAGCCTCGCGGTGGCAAAGCCCAGCAGCCACAGGGGTGCTGCCCCCGAGCCGGCCTGCTCGTCTTTCTCGGGGGTGGAGGGAGCAGGCCCCGGCACCAGGCTGGCACCGTGGGCTTTGGGGAGAGAGTTAGGGCCGAAGCCCACCTGCGCCCTGCCTGTCACAGCGCATCAGCCGTGGCCGCTCCAAGGAGGGGCTGCTAGTTTCTCATTTGCCCAGAGATGCGGAAATTCCCAGGCCAGGGATCGAACCCGTGCCACAGCAGCGAGCTGAACCGCAGCAGTGACAATGCTGGATCCTTAACGGCTAGGCCACCGGGGACTCTGAAGGAGTGTTTTTCATAGCCTTTCCTGGAGCGAGGGGACAGAGGTTACGGCTGGCAATGCCGGATCCTTAACCCACTGAGTGAGGCCAGGGATCAAACCCGCATCCCCATGGTTTCTAGTTGGATTTGTTAACCACTGAGCCACGATGGAACTCCACTGCCCCCGGCCTTTAATTGTTGGTGGACAGGAGGCTTCAAACTCAGGCTTTCAGTCCAGATGACATTGCAAGTTTATGCTTCAGGCACAGCCCTCACCCCCACCTCTGACCCAACTCTGAGAAATCCTAATAAAATGGAAAAAGAGTTTTAAAAATATACAGCCACCCCCACTCAAATAAACATCCCCGTGTTCCAGAAGGCAGACAGAAGTAGGGCAGTCAGAGGCAAAGAAGCCGGGGGCCTGCTAAGTTCCTGGTCAGGCAAGAAGTACGGGCTGTTTTTCCTGTGGGTAAATGGGGACAAAATGGGCCAATTCTGAGGTGGGATCGGGCCAAAGTCACATTCAAACTGGACGCCGGTTGGGGCTTTCCCATTTATCAGAGGGAAAAAAAAAGGCTATTCCTGTTGCTATGGCCTCGTAACAAGTTTTCCCAAAACTCTGGGTATAAAACAACCATTTATCATGCTTGTGGCTGCTGGGGCTTGGGGATTTGGACACAGAATGCAGCAGGCCACGGAGCTTCCTATCGCTGGCCCTTGTCTCAAGGTGGGAGGTCTCTCGCAGAATCTGTCCCCCGGCTCCGGCAGGGGTCAGGCCAACGCCTGTCCTGTCTCCAGCCAGGACCTCCCCTTTGGCCTGGATGACCCGCTGCCTCACTCTGTCCCCCGAGTTGCCCATAAGCCGGGACCCTTCTGATTACAAGTCAGTTCTCACCTGGCCGCGGCCGCTGCTCCTGAAGCTGCTGCCGTTGAGCAGGGCGTCCGCCATCCCTGCAGAGGAGGGGGAGAGGGCTGGGGGCGCGGCTGAGCCCTCCGCCCGCGGATCTGCGGGGTCCCGTCCCAGCCAGCCGGCGGCCTGCAGAGCCCACCGAGGTCAGGGTCATCACGCCCGTCTTCCAGGTCTCAGCTCCATCCTGGGAGCCCAGACGCTGCGTCAGAGTCCCCTTGGGACCCGGCTCACATGCGAAGGCTGTGGGCCCAGCATCGGGACGCGGGAGGGTGGGGGGAGGAGGGGAGGGGTCAGCTGGGTGGGTGTCGCTCGCTCTCCACCAGCAGCTTTGCCGTCGCAAGGTGCCCTGCCACCCACCCCCCGCGCCGAGCCCCTCATTCTGTGGGCACATCAGCACGTGTGCCCCTGCCTGTCCCAGTACCCGCACTGCAGCTGTGACCATGCCCCTAGGCCCCCCGGAGGCCCCTACATGCGGCCGAGAGGGCCGTGCGGGTCCTCTGCGCCACGGTCACTGCGTGGGGCAGCGACATCAGGGGACGGGCGGCCAGCCGGGGTGGAGTGCTTTCCCGGACTGGACACCCACCCGGGGCGGCAGAGCCAGGCACCCTGCAGCCAGGGGTCTCCAGCAGCCGTCCCTCCAACGAGGGGAGGAGCCCGGGCCCCGAGAGTCCCTCCTGTCCCCAGGACGCTCAGGGCACCGAGGGGACCGGGCTGTGTTGGCCTCCCAACCTGGGGGGGGCCTGCTGTGAGCTCAGCGCAGGCCCCCACCCCCACCTCGACCGGGCCGATCCCGTCCTCGGTGCTTCTGGCACCACCGGCCTCGAGCGAGAAACTCGCCTGGACCCGCTGGCCGCTTCACCCCCCGTCTTCCCCACAGAAGAGGAGAATGGGAACCGTGCAGGCGTCGGGCCCCGGCTGAGCCCCGGCCCCGGAAGCAGGGATGCAGAGCAGGGCGGCCTTGCTGAGCGTGTGCTCGCGGACCTTGGGCGTGAAGCTGCGCGTCTCACCTGGCCTGCTCGCAGCGTCCACTCCGGGGCCCGGGTCCTGGAGGCCCCGGCGGCTCCCGCCAGCTCCCGAGGCTGAGCTCAGAGGGGCCCGTCCTGCGCCAGCCCCGATGCTGCCTCCTCCGGCCTGGGAGGCGCCCGGCGCATCTGCGGCAAGCGCGGCCCTTGAGGGACCGGGGAGGCCCCGGAGGAGACCGGCTGCATCGGGCCTCTCCCCGCGGGAGGCCGAGCCCGAGGCCTACCGGGCTGCCTAGGAAGGGGCCTGGCTTCTCAGCCCACGCGAGGCGGGATGGGAGAAGCACCAAAGCCAACACCTTCCTCCTCCTGCCCCCCCACCGCCCCCCGGAAGCCTCGCCCAGGGCACGGGGGCCCCTGGGCTTTGGGAGGGTCTCTGGGCGGGAGCCCTAGGGGACCCCGGAGGCGAGGTGCCTCCAGGAGCTGGAAAGGCCACGAGGCTTGCTCGCAGGTCCCGCACAGGCCGTGCACGCCTGGAGCCTGGAGATTTCTGGTTCCCTGAAGGTCCCCCAGGAGGGACTGGGAAGCTCAGACGGCTTAAGGCCCACGTCGGCCACAGCTGCTGTGTGACCGTGGGTGACTTCTGTCACCTCGGATTGCTCCTTGATGTGTAACAGGAGGTTTTGACGGAGACGGGGCAGCAGAGCCTGAGATGCGGGGCCGGCGGGGACCCCGGCCTCGCGCCTGGGAGACACAGAGGCCACCTCCGCTCCCGCAGGGGCCCTGCTGTGCTGGGGCCGGGGTTTCACGAGGGCCAGACAGGGGCCCCTCGGGGGTGAGGGAGGCAGCCCGACACGCAGCCCAGGGCACCCTGGCCAGCGACTGACTCTCTTTGCCATGTTTTCAGTCCCTTGCCGCAGTTCCCAAAGGCGGCCTCTGCAGAAGGCAGGAGAGTGTCCCTGAGCGAAGGGGTTGGCCGTGACCCCGTGCCAGGCCCAGAGAGGGTGACTCCAGCAGTGGCGGTGCCGCTTCAGCCAGAACTTTCCAGGAGCCCCTTCCTCCCGCTGCTCTGAACCAAGAAGACCCACCGAGGAGGAGGCAGGAGCAGGGGCGGGGGGAGCCCGTGCGGGGAGGCCCATGCCCCAGGGGGGACCCAGGCCCCGGTCCCTGACTGCTTTCCAGGTCTGCGACAGGGGACTCACCACCTCGCTTCTGAGTCAGACTTTGTCCTTCGACCAGGGGGCCTTGGGGCCTGGCCAAGTTTTTCACCCAGAGCTGGGGACGAGCTGACCCCTCCGGGTACACCCTGCAGAGACAGAGGGACATAAAAGATGGCTTTTCCGATTATGTCCCATGGCTCCTGCGTGTTGCACATTAAATAGGGACCCCTTTACACTTGGGACGTGCCACTGTCACACGGATAAGACAGAGGGGATTTCGACCCCCTGTGACTTGTAACAAGGTTGTTGAAAAGTCTTCCTCTCCAGGCGGAGTCCTCTTTCCTGCTTCAGGGAGGGGAGTCCTGACTGTGTCCAGATGTTCACCAAGGAGTTCCCTTCGTGGCTCAGTGGTTAACGAATCCGACTAGGAACCATGAGGTTGCGGGTTCAATCCCTGACCTTGCTCAGCGGGTTAAGGATCCGGCATTGCCATGAGCTGTGGTGCAGGTCGCAGACACGGCTCGGATCCCGCGTTGCTGTGGCTGTGGCGAAGGCCGGCAGCTACAGCTCCTGTTAGACCCCTAGCCTGGGAACCTCCATATGCCGCGAGTGCGGCCCTAGATAAGGCAAAAAAAAAAAAAGACAGATGTTCGTCAAGACACAGATGCCACCTTTCAATATGAATGCATGTGCGGTATTGATCATATCAGGTACGGAATAGCAGTATGTTCAATATTCACCCGCTCATTCATCCATCAGCATACGTTTATGGTCCCTGTGCTCCCGGGACGGTGCTGGGCGCTGGGCGCTGGGAATCTGGCCGTGGACAAGCTCCAGGCCATGAGTGAGCTGAGAAACAAGGAGATGCTGAGCGCCGCCAGGTGGTACGTGGGAGCTCGGGGCGGGGCTGCACTCTAGTGCACGGCGGAGAAGGCCTCACCGCACGGCGTCCGAGCAGTGGTGCGATGGAGCCAGTTATAACAGGATCAGAGAAAAGTGAGTTCCTGGCGGAGAAAACAGTGAGTAAAAAGCTCTCGGTCAGAAATGCACTGGGTGTGTGTGAGCAGCGGGACGATGGAGGGCGGGAGGGCGAGAGAGAAGAGGCTGAGATGCCACGTGGGCCCTCAGTGTGGCAGGAGCTGGGCTGGATTCCGGGTGAGGGGACAGGGCCTCGTTCCTGGGGACCCCCGCCCGCCCCCACCTCCCACCACCAAGGCGAGCTTCCTGGACATGTAACCACCCGTTCACACAGGGCTTCTTTCTGTAAAAAAACTCGAGCTTCAGTTCACATACTGTAAAATTCACCCCTAAAGTGTAAAATTCAGTAGTTTTTAGTCCATTCACAGATCCGTGCCGATCAGCATTTAATTTTGGAGTATTTCCATCACTCCAGAAAGAAACCCCCACCAGTGCCAGTCTCCCCTCCCTCCGCCTTCTGTCTCGATGGAGTTGCCTCTTCCGGACATTCTGTCCCCTGAAATCAGACGCTGGGTGCCCTTTTGTGTCTGGCCTCCTTCCCCAAGCACCTGTCCTCAAACGTCATCCGCGTTGCAGGCCGTGGCAGCACGTCGTTCCTTTTTTAGTGCTGAGTACTATTCCACTGTGAGACGCACCACAATTTATCCATCCATCTGCTGATGGACATTTGACTTGTTTCTGCTCTTTGGCTGTGACGAACATGCTTATGAATTATACAGACGGAGGGTACCACTTACAAATACGAAGCTTGCTGCTCTAAACATCTACACGCAAGTAAGTTTTTGTGTGGACAGATGTTTTCAATTCTCTTGGGTAGGATGTGAATCTTTTTCTTTTTTTAAATTTTTTGTCTTTTCAGGGCCGCACCTGTGACATATGGAGGTTCCCAGGCTAGGGGTTGAATTGGAGCTATAGCTGCCGGCCTACACCACAGCTGCAGCAATGCAGGATCTGAGCTGAGTTTGTGACCTACACCACAGCTCACGGCGATGCCAGATCCTTAACCCACCGAGCGAGGCCAGGGATTGAACCTGCCTCCTCACGGATACTAGTCGGGTTCCTTAACCACTGAGCCACAAAGGGAACTCCTGTTTTTGTTTTGTTTTAATGGTTTTATCCACGGCATATGGAAGTTCCCAGGCCAGGGACTGAATCCACACATCCGGGACCACCTTTCCTGCGGGTGTCTCTCGCCCCTCTGGGTCCTCTCTGGGGCCGGCGTGGGTTCAGGATGTGGCTCCCCGATTCTCTCACTTTCTGGGCCCTTCCATCTACATTAAGCCGAGGGCTCCATCAACCAGCCTGGCCAGAGGGAGTTCAGATTCACGCTAAGGGCCCTCAGGCTCGCAGGACCACGCCCGGCCTTGCGTGGTTTCTGTAAACACACCCACAGCAGCTCGGTCCACTTGGTCTTAAGTAACTTTGCCCCCTCATCCGTTAAGCATCCCCCAAGCCCGCCCCCACGAAAATCACCCAGATGTTTACTCACTTGGGGTACGGAGTTCCGGCTCTGCTCTCCGCCCGCCCTGACTCGGGTGGGACCTGGTCCAGGGTGAGCAGGACCACGGGTGTGGCCGCGAGGATTACAAGCCAGATTCCTCAGCAGAACTCCCTCGGGAAGGGTGGGGCGGCCTGGGCGATGAGGAGGGGAGCCTTCCGGCAGGAGAAGCCCATGGCTGGTTCTGTGAGGTTTGGCTCTTCAGGGCCAGGATCTTTCTCATGTCTTCCGGAAGCTTCTATCTCTTTTTCCACGGACAGAAGTACAGCCTCTTGTGAGCGATGCCTGGCTCACAGTGAACGACACGGAGGCTGAATGAGTAACAGGCCCGTGAAGTTGTGAATGCAACAGGTGCTCTAATTCCGCAAACTGCGGAAGCACAGCGTGAGTTCGTTTGGTTGGTTGGTTGGCTGATTTTCCAAATCAGTCTCAGCCTCTGGGGTTTCTTTCAGCCCTGGCACAGAAAGTTCCCAAGCTCCAGTCCAGATTTCAGAATGAGAAATTAGGGATTTGAGTTGCATTCTGTTAATTTAAGGTATCCAGTGTTGTCAGAAGCAGCTCCCCAGGGTTCAGTCTTGGGCCCAGTGTTCAATGCCACATGTTGGGGATGTGGCCAAAGTGGAAAAAAATGTTGCTCCACAGCTGCAGGTCCTGGGGTCCCTTCCATTCTTCCTGGGGCCCCACCGGTACCTCACGGCCACACCCACTCTTCGTTGGCCCCTCCCACTCCATGTGGCCTCTCCCACTTATCCTGGGGCTCCTCCTACTCTTCATGCCCCCCACCCCCGCTCTCCATGGGGCCCCTCCCACTCATCATGGCCCCTCCCACTCCTCCTGGCCCCTCCCACTCTCCACGGGGCCCCTCCCACTCCCCATGGGGCCCCTCCCACTCATCATGGCCCCTCCCACTCTTCCTGGGCCCCTCCCACTCCCCATGGGGCCCCTCCCACTCATCATGGCCCCTCCCACTCTTCCTGGGTCTCCACGACAGTATCTTTGTGGTCACCGCTCAGGCTGTCCTCCATGGACTCAGGGGTCCTGCTGACCATCCAGAATTTGAATGGGAATTCCTCTGCCTTCTGTCTAGGGACAAACTTCAACGGGGCCCAAAGCTTGTCAACAAGAAGGAGTGTTCCTTTTTTTTTTTACAACGATTTTTATTTTTTCCGTTATAGCTGGTTTACAGTGTTCTGTCAGTTTTCCACTGTACAGCAAGATGAGCCAGTTGCACACGCATGTACACATTCTTTTCTCTCATATTGTCATGCTAGTTATAGTTCCCAGTGCTATACAGCAGGATCTCATCGCTTATCCATTCCAGAGACAATAGTTTACATCTATTAACCCCAAATTCCCAGTCCATCCCACTCTCTTCTTCTCCCCCTTGGCAACCACAAGTCTGTTCTCCAAGCCCATGAATTTCTTTTCTGTGGGAAAGGTTAATTTGTGCCGTATATTAGATTCCAGATATAAGTGATATCATATGGTATTTGCTGTTCTCTCTCTGACTTACTTCACTTAGTATGAGAGTCTCTAGTTCCATCCATGTTGCTGCAAATGGCATTGTTTTGTTCTTTTTCATGGCTGAGTAGCATTCCATTGTGTATATATACCACTTCTTAATCCATTCATCTGTCGATGGACATTTAGGTTGTTTCCATGTCTTGGCTATTAAATTCCACTTATCATCACAGTTTTTCTTATTGTTGAGCTAAGAGGAAAGACCCCCCCCCCCAAGTTAATCACATCTGCAAAACACTCTTACCAAACACATTTTTATACCAGTGTCTCTATCACAATATCCCTTCCATGCATCTCCCTTCACTCTTTTGTGTAGTGGCGGGTTCCTAAAAGCATTTGTTTGTGACCTGGGGATGGTTCCTGTCCTGCAAAAAGGCAGGGCCCCGGGAGGCAGAAGTGACTGCTGTTCAAGGGGAGGTAGATATAGTACGCATTCTTTGTGGGCAGTATTTTCATGATCTGAAATAATGCTATAGCAATTTTGTAGTAAAGTCAGTTTTATTATGTAATAGAAAAAAATCTTATTTATTTTATTTATTTATTTTTTTATGGCTGTACCTGCAGCATATGGAAGTTTCAAGGCTAGGAGTCAAAGGAGAGCTATAGCTGCAGCCTAGGCCACGGCCACTGCAATGTGAAATCTGAGCCACACCTGCACCTGTGCTACAGATTGCAGAAACACCAGATCCTTAACATACTGATCCAGGCCAGGAATCCAGTCCACATCCTCACAGAGACAATGCTGGTTCCTTAATCCACTGAGTCACAGTGGGAACATTAGAAAAAAACCTTTAGATGATAAAGTCTAGGTAAAGCAATATATGACCAGATGTATGAAATCCTTAATTTAAATGTTGTATTTAGTAGCTAGAGTAGTGACGAGAATGGTCCCTGGCACATATTAGATGACCAATAAATATTTATTGAATGAATGATTTCAAAAATAATAATTTATAACACCAGATTCTTTTTTAAATGATATAGAACAAAAAAATAAATCCTTGAAAGATATCCTTTGAAGAAGGAGTGTTCTTTAAGAAAAAGAGTACTAAATGATAAGTACAGGGAGTTCCCGTCATGGCTCAGCGGAAATGAATCAGGGTTAAGAATCTGGCGTTGCCGTGAGCTGTGGTGTAGGTCACAGATGCAGCTCGATCTGGCGTTGCTGTGGCTGTGGTGCAGGCTGGCAGCTATAGCTTGGATTCGACCCCTAGCCTGGGAACCTCCACATGCTGTGGGTGTGGCCCTAAAATGACAAAAGACAAAAAAAAAAGGTAAGTACAAAGTTAGATGCCATAGTGAGTATTTATTTAGAACAGGAAAAGAAATCACAGCAAAGTACAGATTTTTAAAAGCTGACAAATACCACAAATAATACAAAATAGAGAAAAACATCTGCAGTTTTTTTTCTCTACTTTTTTAACTGCACACTCTTTGGTAGCCTTTTCATATATCAATTGTTTTGAATATTTTCCATAAAGAAAACAAAGATAATTCAGTCTCATTTTTAGCATGGCTGATCAACATTTGTTTTGTAACATTACTAGTTTTAAAATGTTTCTTGGTGTTCCCATCGTAGTGCAGCAGAAACAAATCCAACTAGTATCCATGAGGACATGGGTTCGATCCCTGGCCTCACTCAGTGGGTTAAGGATCCGGCGTTGCCGTGAGCTGTGGTGTAGGTTGCAGACACGGCTCGGATCCCACGTTGCTGTGGCTGTGGTGAAGGCCGGCAGCTACAGCTCCTGTTGGACCCCTAGCCTGGGAACCTCCATATGCCGTTAGTGCGGCCCTAAAAAGCAAAAAATGAAAAAAGTTTCTAAATTTCATAATTCATTATTGGTAAAGTCCTGTACATTTGTAGGGCTATTATCAGATCTGGGAAGATCTCTATTAAGTTTTTTCATACGTGAGTAAGATTTCAGGGCATCTCAGGTTTTCTCGTACGTGATTGACCTGCAATAGTCTTGGAGCTGATGACATTTGTGAATTATTTTGTTGTCAGTGCCTTTGCTGTAGTGGTGACTTATGATCTTAAGCGCCTTCAATGATGTCAAGTCAGTATGACATTTAAATATTTCCCAACGTGTTCATAAGACACATTCTTCTTGATTAACCAGATCATCAAAATCCAAGAGTTTGCTGATTTCTTCTAGTCTCAAATGATTTCTTCCTCTTAATGAATTACTTTTGGCTACAATTCAGCTCTCAGCTTCAAGCTAACATCTGTTGACCTCACTGTTTATTCTTTTTGCTTCATAAACCATTAGTTTTAAATCTGAACTTTCTCTTCTTTCACAAACAAAATTAAAGATAACAAAAGAGGGCTCCTTCCATATCCATGTAAGTCCAGAGTTTAAAATTTCTCACTTCATTTTGGGAAATGTTACAAAATATCTTTCCAAATTTGAATAATCTTTTTTTTTCCTCTTTTTTGGCCACCCCTCGGCATGTGAAGTTCCCGGGCCTGGGATCGGAGCCAAGCCGCAGCTGTGGCAATGCCGGATCCTTTAGCTCACTGTGCCGGACCTGGGAATCAAACCTGCGTCCTGGTGCTGCAGAGACGCCGGCGATCCTGTTGTGCCACAGTGGGAACTCCTGGAATAATCTTTTGAAAACTGTTTTATTGAAGTGTAGTTGATTTAAAATGTTGAGTTAATTTCTGCTGCACAGGGAGTTCCCGTCGTGGCGCAGCAGAAACGAATCCGACTAGGAACCATGAGGTTGCGGGTTCGATCCCTGGCCTCGCTCAGTGGGTTAAGGATCCGGTGTTGCCGTGAGCTGTGGTGTAGGTCTCAGATGCGGCTCAGATCCCGCATTGCTGTGGCTCTAGCGAAGGCCGGCAGCTACAGCTCCTGTTAGACCCCTAGCCTGGGAACCTCCACATGCCGCAGGTGCGGCCCCAAAATGACAAAAGACAAAAAAAATTTCTACTGTACAGCATGGATATATATGTGTGTGTGTGTGTGTGTCTGCATATATATTCTTTTTCATATTCTTTCTGTTATGGTTTCTCACATAACGGTAAAGAATATTAGCAGAGGATATTGAATATAACCCCCTGGGCAGTACGGCAGGACCTTGTTGCTTATCTATTCTATATATAATCGTTTGCACCTGCTAATCCCCAAATTCCAGTCCATCCCTCCCCACCCCTCCTCCCCCCTTGGCAACCACAAGTCTCGAACAGTCTTTTTGTGTTGCTTGATCTGTGTTTTTCCTTCCATATCCAGTCTTCAAAAATATATTTTAAGGGTCTTGAAAATGTCATTTTCCCCCATGACTTAAGGAGTGAACAGTTTTGTGATGGGCGCCCATCACGTTACGACAGCTCTTTAAGAGGAAAAGCCGGGCCGGCGTGTGGGTTAGAATGTTCCATTTACAAGGTGAATTCGGAAAGAACACCTGTAACCATCGAAAACACCGCAGAAGTTGGGCCACCGTGCAGGCCGTGTAATCAGCTTTTTCTCTGATGGGACCGTTCGTGCTTGTTGGCTGCATTTTAGCATCCCCGAGAACTGATTCTGCCACTTGGAACGCTGTGAATCTGACCATTGGAAGACACTCTTGCAGCCTGGCTCCCAGCTGGACGTCTCTCCTCCACCCCCAGACCCTTCGTGTTCCAGGCCCCCAGGGCTCTGTCTGAGCGACCTCTGTGCCCTTGTGTCCTGACAGAGTAAGTCCATTAGTCAGATCCAGGAACGAGAGTTACATGAAAATACTGTGAACTCCGTAAATATCTGCCATGACACCCAGACTCGCCTTCCCGCAAATGTCCACCCACAGCCTCTCCAGTGCCTCCGACACGAAGGGGAGGGCGACACGGGAAACGGGAGGAGAAAGAGGCAGCAGTGGCAGCTGCTCCTGGTTAAACGCATCACCTTGGAGTTCCTCTTGTGGTGCAGTGGAAACGAACCCGACGAGTATCCATGAGGACGCGGGTTTGATCCCCGGCCTTGCTCAGTGGTTCAAGGATCCGGCGTTGCCGTGAGTTGCGGTGTAGGTGGCAGACGCGGCTTGGATCTGGTGTTGCTGTGGCCGTGGCGCAGGCCGGCAACTGTAGCTCTGATTCAACCCCTAGCCTGGAACCTCCATATGCCACAGCTGCGGCTCTAAAAAGCAAAAAAATAAACTATGTCGCCCCGCAATTCTGCATACGGCCCTCGTGAGCGCGGGCTGGGCCTCCTCTAGGGCTGGAGCCCCTGTGACAGGGAGCTTGGGGCTCACGCTCTGTCAGCCTCGTCTCCACCACCCCCGCCGGGTCTCAAAGACCTGCCTTATCCACCGGAGGACCCGCTTCCTTTCCAAGGGGACTTCTTGTGGAAGTCAGTGTTCCTCGGTCGCAGGCAACAAAAAACCTCTTGTGCCCAAGTCGTAAAGAGAATGAACCGGAAAGAGATCAGAGAGCGCGTGCGTAACCAACACCCAGGCTGGAGAACCGGCTTACAAACGGAACCTGCACTGGGACAAGATTCGAGGTCAACGTCAAGTGGCCGCGCTGGGAACGGATGGCTTCCCAGTGCTTCTCCTGCCCGGTTCTGCTCTCGTCGCCACTCAGCATCATGGGAGAGAGGCAGCCTGGCCACTGTGGGTCCTGGACGGGCCTCTAAGGCGTTCTGGCGTGGAGAGGACCAGGCGGAAGGGCCCTGTGAGTGGAGGACTCCGTGATTTGTCCCACGAAGGGAGACAGCAGCAAATTGCGGGGCCCTAGGAAAGGGGACTAGCGGCTGGGCGCCCCCTCCCCCATCCTCCGAAAAGTCAAGGGCAAAAGAAGACGGCGACCACTTACCGAGTCCGCGCCGTGAGCCACGTGCAGCTAAGCGTGGCACAGCCATCACCGAGCCCTCTGTGAACCCATGAGACGGACTCTAGAATTGCGCCCACTTTGCAGATGAGACCATCGGAAGGATCTGGCGTTGTCAGTGCTGTAGCGTGAGTTCAATCCCTGGCCCGGGAACTTCCGCGTGTCGAACAATTTCTAGAGCTCCTCTCCTTCCTCATGCAACTCAGGGTCCTTGCAGTGTGGCCACTTACCCCCAGAGGTCCCCCTATCATCAGCTGACTGCTTCTGATGGGCCACTTCGTCCCCTCCCAGGTTAGAGGAGGGCCGTGGAACGTGGGGCTTGTGGTCAAAAGATGAGAGGTGAACCCTAGCCTTTCTGTTCACTTGCTCCGTGACACTGGACAAAACACTGGCCTCTCTGAGCTCCACTGCTCTAAAGCACGATACAGGTCCGTTCTTCTCAGCTGACTGAGCACTTACTAAGTTCTTATGGCATGCAAGGCCAGTACTGGTGCTAGGTTCTCCGTAAGATTCTTAGAATGACGGACAAAGAGCCCTCCCACCCCCCATGCCGCTCTGGGACACACAGGCCTGGGCGTCTGAGCTGAGCTGGGACAGCGGGTGACCAGGAGACAGAGGGCGCTCCGAGGACATGTGCTTCTAGGGGCTGCATAGTCCCTGGCTCACTTCAGTGAATGCCAGGGGGAGGCCAGGACAGGGGCCCCAGGGAGAGGCTGGACAGGGGGCCCAGACGGAGGCCAGGAGGGGGCCCAGAGGAGGTCAGAACAGGGGACCGGGTCCACGCCCACTAGTGACTTAGCTCCCAGGACTCCCAGTTCCACAGCCTGGGGGATTCGCTGTCACACTGTAGTTTTGTTGGTTGATCAATGAGCTTTCCTCTTCCTTTCTGAGGATCTGACCTTTGACCCAGCTGGCTCAAAGCCTCCATATTTCGGGGGGAGCTTGAGAATTGCTTCGGAAGGAAGGAGGTATTTTTCAGCTTCCCACACAGAGAACAGGATCACAGGGCGGGATGCCGCCGTGCTGGCGGGGCTGGGGCTGGGTCTTTCCTCCCCAGCTTTTTACAGCCAGCCCCGCTCTGCCCGGGCCTCCCGTCACGCCCCTTCCCCCCGGGCCCCCAGCCACGAGGCCGGACACTGGACAGTGGCGGAGGTGTGATGCGTGGGAGGTAAAAGAAGCATCCACCCTTGTTCTGGACCCCGGAGACGGTGGCAGGAAGCGGGAGGGCGGGGAGCAGGGCGTCGCCCCCCGTTTTCCATCTTTGCACTTTGGCCCCAGAGAGGAAGAAATGTTTTGGGCAAGTAAAGGGAGATCCTGGGGCGGGGGGTGAATCGGGGTACAGACCCTCACTCTGCTGGTCACGTGGTCTCTGGGACAAAGCCGCTTCCAGGCTGCCCCACCCCCCGGTGCACAGTCACCTCAATAACGAGACAAAGGCTCTCCGGCTCCAGTGTGACCTCCTGGAAGTAGTCAGACCCGCTGTGGGACCGGAAGGCCGAGGCCGCTGGGTCAGGTGCTGGCCAGTGGAGGGCGAGACCATCTCATGACCTGCGGCCCCCAGGAGCTGGGTCAGCCAGGGCGACCCAGTTGATCGGCTAGGAGAGCTTTTTTTTTTTTTTTTAAATCGTAGTTATTCCCTTTGTCCTGTCCACCGGGAGCTGTGTGTCTTGAGAGTGGCCATCATCGTTGGGATTGGATGGATGGCATCCATCACTAGATGGGACTGGGTACCAATCCCAGAGGAAATACCTCTGCGTCTGACGGAGAGAGATGCACATGGCCCCAGATCCTGGGCTTGGTGCTAGGGAGGCCGTTGCTGGAACTGACTTTGGCTTGTCTTTCTTCTGGGGGAGAAGGAAGTGTCCTTTTCGCGGTGAGCATGTGGGAAATCACGTGCGGGAAAGAAACGGTGTGAGGGCGGAGGGAGGTCTTTGCCACCTCACCTGCTAGCGTCTCCTTTTCCTGCTTTTTGTTCGGACTCCCCGCTCCCCTGCTCTCTGCCTGTGGGTTTCAGTGAGGTGGGCACCCTCCTTTCTCCCATCTGCCTTCTGCTCCAGGGGAGGGAGGGGGTGTGCCTGGGGCCTGGCCGGTGAGCGTGCTGGCTGGGACTCGGTCAGAATTATCAGCCAACAGGTGCCCGGGTCTGCCGGGATTGCCGAATCTGCCGAATATGAACAGGAGCTGCTAGTTACCTGCCACTTAACGTTTTATTTTTTATGTCCTTTTTCGGCTGCACCTGTGGCATATGGAAGTTCCTGGGCCAGGGACCGAATCCGAGCCACATCTGTGACCTGCATGACAGCCGCAGCAACCCTGGACTGCACCTGCGTAGGGCCGGGAACTGTGCTGGGAATGCTCAGGGACAAGTCAGATCATTAACCCCCTGTGTCAGAGCAGAAATTCCTATTACCTACTGTTAGTTTACTTTCTTTTATTTATTTATTTATTTATTTTCTCTTTAGGGCTGCACCTGCAGCATACGGAATTTCCCAGGCTAGGGGTTGAATCAGAACTGCAGCTGAAGCCTCTGCCACAGCCACAGCAATGCCAGATCCAAGCTGTGCCTGTGACCTACACTGCAGCTTGTGGCAAAGCAGGGTCTTTAACCCACTGAGCAAGGCCAGCGATCCAGCTACCATCCTCCTGGATACTAGTCGCGTTCCTAACTTGTTGAGCCACCAGTGGGAATGCTGTTTAGTTTATTCATTGAGAATGAAGGCGACACAGACAAAAGCAGGCAGGAGAAGCAGCGTAAAAAGGGCAGCAACCTCGGTAACATCAGTTGAGGCTCGGCTCCAGCTATGTCTGAGTTGAAAATCACTTCTGGAACCTTCCTGGTCCGGGAGGAGGTGAATTCTCTTAAATACACAAGACCCCCATCTCTGCTCCCGCCACCCGAAGCTGGATTAAACTTGCATTTCTGTTGCTTGTCACTAAAAGTCCTGGCCGATGTGATATAAAAATCTGCCTGCATGAATCTGTAATCGCTGGTGGCCCAAAGCAGAGAATGGCTGGTTGCTTCCGGGCGGGAGCAGAGGTGGGAGGATGGGCTGGATGCCTTACGACACTGGGAGGGGCGGGTGACGGAAGTGTTCTCTGCCGGGCTGGAAGCGTTCTGTATACTGACTCGAGCATAACACAGGCGTCAGAGATCGGTGGACTCCACAGTAAACGGATCCATCTTCCTGTGTATAAATTAGACCACAAGTAAATCAATGCTGAAGACTGGAAAAAAAACTCTGCCCGAGTAAGGGAAGCCTTCTTCTGAATTGCCAGGAAACTTGGTGCTGGCCTTCTGACTCACTGAAGCGGAGTTTTCCATGAGTCTTAATTGGGTGAACTGTGTCCTGTTGTTTTCTCCAAAGCCCTGCTGGCTAGTCTCCAGCCCCCACTGGCTTAGAATGGGATATTTTCGCACTGGCGTTCTCTGCTGTCCTGGTTCGGGAAGATTCTGAAATATGTTTGCAGAGCTCCTGAACCTCATTGCCAACACGCTTAAGGGCACAATTCCTCGGGCGGGGGCTTCTCCCCATGCACTGAGAGGCTGGACGGTCCTCCATCCCTCTGGGCCGCCTTCTAGAAGAAAGAGAAATCCTCTTGGCCGAGGGTTATGAACCACGCGGCACGGACAAGTTCTTGGGCTTCAAAATTCTGGTGTAAAACATAAACCCCAAGTTATCTCCAAACCTGACTGGCGGGAGGTTCCGGAAAGCCGGGCGGGTGCCAGGGAGATATTCCATTCGCTCCTCTTAAGGGGGTAGATGAGGCAGAAAGAGGCGTCCGTTTCCAGGCCGTTCGCTGTGTCATCTGTTGAAAGCGTCTCTCTCTTCCCAGCCTCCACTTCATTCCAAACACGACAGCCTGAAACGGAGCTGACCCCCTTCTCCGATCCCTGTTGACCGTGGGATCCCACCAGGCTGGTCTGGGGATGGACTTGACCTACCTACCCCACGTGTCACCCCCGAGCCTCAGCTCTAGCGATCTGCTGACGGGAAACACAGAGGTAAGAGGCCTGACTTTCCAAGGAAACAAGAGAACCACCGCGCTGGACTTTGGGGATGCTGACGGGGGCTCCAGTCGGGGCGGTCCACCTGGCAGGGCTGACCTTGGCCGAGGAGCCTCACTTGTGAGTCTGACTTCAGGGTCACAGCTGCTGCAGTGCCGCGGAGCTCTTGCCGTGAAAATTAAAGGACATTTGTACGTGCAGCTCTCAGCCCAGGGCCTGCTGCACACAGTGGGGCCTCAATACCCGGCAGTCACTGCCCTAACCATCAGGGCTGGGACTGGCTCTGGGCATGAATGTCCCGCCTTTGGTGGCCGCCCCGCTCCCCTCTGAAGCCTGACCGTGGTGTGCGGGAAACGGAGCTGCTGCTGACCGAGGTCCCCGGCGGGCTTGCGGGTGGCCGCCCCCTGCCTCCTGGAGGCTTCGCTCTTGGCTTTCCAAACTTGGCCATTTTATCCCTTGCATGATCTAAAAGACCGCTTCCCCACTTGCTCATGTTCGTAGAGACTGTGGTGACAGGAAGTCTGAGAAAATGAAGCGCTCTGTCCTGCCTGTGGCTGCCCACAGCCCCGCCCGACCCCACCTATGCTGTGCTGGGAAGTCAGCCTGGTAACACGCAAAGCAGAGGGGACCGGGGACACAGGTGCTTTCTTTGTCCCGCCGCCTAGAAGCTCCTAGTAGGTACGGGCAGTTGTCAGCGGAGGCCAGACCCCGGGCGCTTTTAGGGTGGGGGTCTGCGATGCTTAGGGACCCTGGGCTTCCTGCCTTTACCGGACACCGGGGAACGGAGGGTTGAGGGGGGCAGGTGGGGGGCCCGGCTGTGAAGCTTTGGCGGGGGGGTTAGGGCGCCGGGAGAGCAAAGACACAGGACCCCTGCAGCGCGGCCACTTTAGTAATTAAATACTGAAGGAGGGAGGACGAAAGTGGTCAAGGGCCCAAGGCTCCTGCGAGGGGGCGTCTGTGCCTGCTCCCCGCCCTTAGCGCGGAGCCATCAGCACAGAGGGGAAGGGACGGGGCGTGGAAGCCCTGGGGGCTGGAGATGTTGGGGGGGGGGGACCGGCTCTTGGAAAGACTTGTCAGGGAGGGTCCAGGGCCTGGGAAAGGCCCAATTCCTGGACTCATCCCTCACGGGAGCACACGTGTGTTCATATGCCAGCCCAGCCTGCCCTGGTCCCCGGGCCTCGCTGGTGGCTGAGGGCTGCCCATCCCCCTCCCGGCCGGGGTCCTGAGCCGCCGCAGCGGGCAGCAGGCCCCGTCGAGCTTCTGGGTGGGGGGCAGCTCCCCACGGGGAGGGGGCTCAGGGCTGGAGGCCTGGGGTGGGGGCCCCTGAGGAAGAGGTGAGCTCCCAGGGACTCCCTCCCGCAAGAGTAGAGGACGGCCTGCCAGGAGAGGGGGTGCGAGACAGGCCAGCCAGGAGAGGGGTGCGAGAGCTGGGGTGCCTCGGTCGCCCTGGGGTCCTCACTGCGGGCACAAGAGCAGGGACCAGACAGAGCGCAGTGAGCCTT
This sequence comes from Catagonus wagneri, assembly GCA_004024745.2. Taxonomy (NCBI): domain Eukaryota; kingdom Metazoa; phylum Chordata; class Mammalia; order Artiodactyla; family Tayassuidae; genus Catagonus; species Catagonus wagneri. Next base: position 1,037,507 of record PVHT021183668.1, on the reverse strand, counting down.
CTTCAGTGCAAGATAGAAAACATTTATTGATATGCATTTATCGTCTTTCATGAAACGTCCATCACTCCGCTGGGTCACCGTGCTTGCAGGGAGGCTGTGGTGGCCAGGCAGAGCCGGTGCCCGCTGCCGGAGGGGGGCCGGAGCCCAGAGGCTGCCTGGATGGCCCGTCGGAGCCCTGCGGACCAGGCGGACGGCAGCTCGGACGCGCTGGCTGGCCCGGCATCAGAAAAGAGGGTCACCCACCCAAGCTGGCTGAGGGGTCCCTCCTGGGTCCAGAGACGCGCTGTGACAGAAAGTCCCGCGTTTCAGTCACTGAAGGATGCACCTGTGCCAGGGACGTGGTCGGCAGAAGGACTGAGCTACAAGGCAGCTTAAGGAGACGCCTCTCCTGAGAGGACCGAGTGGACAGATGTCCTGATGGCACGACGAGGCTGCTGGCCCGATGGGCGACCACGCTGGCCGCGGACTTTCCCATGGGGCCTGACTAAAGGGGCGGGGGCTGGATGGGGCTGGGGGACCCCCTCCTCTCCTCTCCTGACCAGCCTGGGCGAGGAGGAACCGCACAACCAAATCCCTGCCAGGGGTACCTTCCGTACACTGGGTCTCGGAAGGAGGGTGGCTGGGGGAGCCTGGCGGGGCCACAGGCTCTGTGTCCCTGTGTTCGCAGTTGGCTGCTTGGTCTCGGCCGCCCCGGAGCCTCAGCCCAGGGAGAAGGCCGTGCGTGGGGCAGGAGCAGACCGTTCTCCCTGCGCTTGGGCCCCGGGGCAGACCCCCAGCTCAGGTCCCTCGGCAAAGGGCCTCTGGAGGCCCCTGCCTGCCCTGCGGGGGGTGGGGGGGCGGCCTCTCAGGAGGCGTTGCCCGAGGGGCACTGCATCTCCATGGTGACCGTGTTGGGCGTGCCCCCGCCGCCGCCGGCCTCCCCCAGCTCGGCCCCATCGCGCAGGGCCCGCTGGAAGACCACCCTGAGGGGCTCCCACAGCCGCTGCGACTTGTCCCTCCCGGCCAGGAAGTAGACGACAGGCTTGGCGCCGCCGTTGATGCAGATGCACACGTCGGTGACGTACTCGGGGAAGGGGGCGGGAATCTGGAAGACCCAGAAGAGGAACCAGTCGATCCCCAAGTAGATGGAGGACACGAGGAAAACGGAGACCACGGCCAGGACGACGTGGTTGAGCTTGGCGGAGCGCTGGCGCCGCCGGGCCCGGCATTCCACGTGCAGGATCAGCGCCAGGCAGGGCAGCACCATGAGCGGGCAGAAGACTAGGAAAAGCAGGATGCCCAGGAAGGCGTCCACGTGCCTGCAGCCCGGCCCGGACGCTGGCGGACCCAGGAACACGCAGAAGTAGTTGTGGATGCTGGTGACCAGGAGCGACAGGGCCCAGAGCAGGGAGCACACCACGGCGGACAGGCGCTTGGGCCGGCGGCGCCAGTACCAGTGGGGGAAGATGACCGACAGGCAGCGCTCCAGGCTGATGGCCGGCAGGAGGCTCACGCCGGCGACAAACATGCAGAGCCCCAGGATCCGGGACACGGCGCGGACGTAGTCGGCGAACATGCTCAGGAAGCCCCCGGTGTTCAGGATGGAGAACACGGCCTTGCTAAAGAGGTAGCCGACGTCTGCGCTGGCCAAGTGCAGGAAGTAGATGGAGAAGGGGCTCCTCTTGATGGAGAAGCCGAAAAACCAGAGGACCAGCCCGTTGCCCACCAGGCCGCACAGACAGAGAAGCAGAAAGATGTAGTTCATGACGGCCGGCGGCGGCAGCGTGCTGATCTGCTCGATGGTCAAGAAGCCTCGGCTGTAGAGCTCCGGGGCCTCGCTCAGGCCGGGACACATCTGCGCAGGCGTGGAGGGGAAACACCTGAGGATGCTGGCTGGGCTCCACCCCCAGACCCGCACCTGTGTCCAGGTGTGCTGGGCTCCACCCCCAGACCCGGACCTGTGTCCAGGTGTGCTGGGCTCCACCCCCAGACCCGGACCTGTGTCCAGGTGTGCTGGGCTCCACCCCCAGACCCGGACCTGTGTCCAGGTGTGCTGGGCTCCACCCCCAGACCCGCACCTGTGTCCAGGTGTGCTGGGCTCCACCCCCAGACCCGCACCTGTGTCCAGGTGTGCTGGGATCCACCCCCAAACCCGCAGCCCAGCCCAGGTGTGCTGGTCCTGATTACAGACTTAGCTCTGGAGCAACCAATTGGCTCCAGCTGGAGCAGAAGGAACCCCCGATCTGGCTACCACTCTGTGCCCCAGAGCCTGGAGTTCGCTGTCTACAGCAGTGATGGCAAAAAGAGTGGAAATAATCAGTCCTTCGTAAGGGTGCCCGGCAGCCCACTGGCTAGAAAATGTCCATGTAATGAGAGATAAAGAAAAGCCTGAGGAACGTTTCCACATTGAAGGAAACAAAAGAGATGCAGAGTGGATCTAACCACGGCTGTAGAGGTTGGGGATGAGTGGGGACATGTGGATGTGGCCTGTGGGGAGGTAACGGTGTTGGACCAATGCCACACTTTCTGAGTAGGAAGGCGTGCATGCCTACGTATGGAGGCATCCTTGTTCTTAGAAGATACAGGCTATTTGGGGGCCAAGGGGCTTGGCGCCTGCAATATACTTTCAAATAGTTCTGGGAAAGACAGTCTAGCCAGAGGATACACAGAGACAAAGTCCACGTGGCAATAGGCAAACAATGAATGCGTCATTGAAGGCGTATGCAAAATTTCTGCACACTTGCAATTTTTCACACTAAAACATGAACGTATTTATTAAAAAAAAAAATAAAAGCACTTGCAAGTTACCAAAGCAAAAGTGGACCCTGAACTGTCGTGGGATTAGAGAGACCTAGGGAATCAGAGGTAGTCCCCTGCTGGGATGGGGTGACCCTTTGGGTTTCTGGATCATGCGGTCCTCAGAAGGGGAGATACTTGAGGCATTTACAGAGTGGTGGGGAGCGCGCTGGTATTTTGACAGTTGGCCTGGCCGTATGAGTCCATCTGGTTTTTTTTTTTTTTTAATTTTTTTTGCCTTTTTTGACTTTTTATCTAGAGCCGCACCTGCGGCATATGGAGGTTCCCAGGCTAGGGGTCTAATAGGAGCTGTAGCTGCCGGCCTTCACCACAGCCACAGGAACGCGGGATCCGAGCCGCGTCTGCAACCTACACCACAGCTCACGGCAACGCCGGATCCTTAACCCACTGAGCAAGGCCAGGGATCGAACCCTCAACCTCACGGTTCTTAGTCAGATTCATTAACCACTGAGCCACGATGGGAACTCCTGAGTCCATCTGGTTAAATGTCAGTCCTGCTGGCGGGGTCTGGGCTGGCGTATAAATGCATGAAGCTGGGCAGGCGCATGGAAACAGCAACTGGGGAGGCTGGTGGCAAGCCGAGGGCACCCGTCCTGAGCAAGTGGGCAGGTGTCCTGCTCTAGCCGGTAGGCTCCAGGGGGGACCAGCAGGCTGAGTGGCAGGCCAGTCTTTTCCCACTCCCCAGAGAAGCCAGAACTCTAGATCGTAATGTGAACGATACTGATCTTTAAATGTCCACATTTAAAAAACACTGTGTGGGCCAAACACAACACATCCACAAGCTGCATTCGGTTCTCAGGCTGTTGATTCTGACCTCTCGTTCCAAGGGGCCAAGGCTGCCCCCCGCACTGTCACTCCCCGTCCCACACCCTGGCAGACATCACTAATCCATCCCAGCACGCTATCCCTCCTGAACCTGGCCTGCGCCTAATCTAAGGCTGGGTATCAGTCCCCATTGCTCGTGACTCTCTTCCCATCAAAGCAAAACAAACAAACGGGAAGGTTCTTGAAACAGGACCATTCTGCCCCTTTCCAGATGCCCCTGGAGGAAAACTGGGCAGAAACTGGGAGCTGAAAGACTGCTCTTTGGGCCCGGCACCCTTTAACAAAGGGAGAGAACTTCTGGCCTGGCTCAGGTCAAGGTGAATCTGCAAGGAGGGGTTGGGGGGGTGCCAGCAAACTTGGGGGAGACTCCGTGAAGTCAGGGCAGGGGGTCCTATCCACTATGCAGCATCCTCTAAATATTATGCATTGGCTCCACATTTGTCTGTCGGCCACCCCTCAATCCCCTTAGCCCACTCTTTGCTCAGCCTTTCCTGTTGGTGGCTCTGACCACACCAGGCCACCCCGTAGCCTCCCACAAGCCTCCTCTCAGCTGGGGAGCAGACCCAGTAATTTAGGAGGCCCAGGGTGTAAAGGTGCCCCCAAAGGACCACCTCTGGCGCTGGAGGGAGCTGGACTGCAGGGGCTGCACCGAACAGGTCAGATCACTCAGTGTCTCTCGCAGGCTGGAAAAAATCTGCGATCCTCTCCTCGGAGTCAGAGGGGAGGGCCGGTGAGTCACTGGGCACGTAGCTGCCAACCCAGCCACATACCACCTGGTAAAACGCCTGTACTGGAGCTCGCTCTCCTCCCTGGGCTCTGCCTTTTCTCTGGGGATTTCTGGGGAGTTCCGAGCCAGTGCCATCTCTGCCTCTCGTGGCTGCCACTCCAAGGTGGTCCCCATCGGAGGCAGGAAAGAGCTGCAGGCATGGTGGGGAAGTGCCAGGGGGGCTGCGGTCCGGGGCCTCGGGCAGGAACCCCCAGCTCCACCCCGACCTCTGACTCACCCCGGTCAAGTTACACGGATATGAGCTTTAGTTTCCTCAAACCCTGCAGTCCGTAAACTTAAGGGATCCTTCCAATTTGGGATTCTGGAGGGAAAGTCTAGCGTTTTCGAGGACCTCAGAGAAGTTGGGGGCAGGTGGAAGGGGGGCAGAGGGGGTGGGTGAGCCTAATGGGAGGTCAGAATCTCAGCCCCCCTGGTCCCTGTAGTGGACCTGGCCCAGAGCTCCTTGGAGCATGTGACATCAGGGCCGGCCTCGCAGGGCCTCCTGGCAGGGCCCGGCCATGGGAGATAGCTGAACGCCCTGTCTCCCCAGGGAGGAGCGGACGAGGCCTCAGAAGGTTGGTGACAGATGCCCCCAAGTCTGCAGGGGATGGGAGTCGAGGGTGTCCAGGGCTGCAGGCACTGGGGTGTCTGAGGCACCTGGTAATGCGTGCCGGGCCACACCGCCAGGAGGGCTCCACTGCCCGCCTGTCTGTCCCGAGCTAGAGGCTGGGGCCTGGGTGGAGAGTGCGTGTGAGCGGGAGATGCTGGCCTGGGCCCGCCCCCTCCCAGCCCACCCATCCCGCAGACCCGGGCTTAGGAGCCCCCTCCAACTGCGCTGACGGCGGCACGTGCCTTGTTCCTGTCGGTGGGGTGGGCGTCCCAGGAGCAGTTTCCAGCCATCTCCAGGCCTGGCGAGTCCAGATTCCTCACGGCTCTGCTCGCGGCTCACCGGCCTGCACAGCCCACCTGGCAAGGCAGAAAGGACCACAACACGTCCGCGGTGTTCCCCGCCGCCCCCGCTGACCCCTCCCCAGGCCCCTGGGGCTGCTCATCAGACGGCAGCCCCATGAGCCATCCCTGGGCCCTCAGAGGCCGGGCTTGGTGGGAAGCACGGGGCTTCCTGCAGAGCCCAGAGCAGGTCCCATCTGCGTGGACTGCCCCCTCTTCCCCGGGCAGTGGCGTCCTCACTCACCCCCATGCCACATCCTAGTCACACCTCCTGGGGAAGAGGACCCTCTCCTTTCCCACATGGTCTGAGGTTCCTGGAGCCAGGTGGCTTCTGGAAGTACACGCTGACTTGCCCACACACATTTCTCCTTTGTGCCCAGACAGGCTTCCTGGCAGTCAGCCCAGGAGGGAAAGTGGCAGGGAGGCTTCCTGGAGGAGGAGGCTTTTGCCCGGGCCTTGTGTCTGTGACACGCTAGGGCGTCCGGTTTTTCCCCTGCACGTGTCTGGAAAGCAGGGCAGCCTCATCATCATCGGCATCATTGTCACCACCGTCAGCCCTGTGTCAGTGAGCAGCAGCTGGCCTATACCCATCCTCCTGGTGGGTCCTGGGTACCGGCTCCGGGGCAGGTGTAGCCAGTCACTCCCCTACGATGAGGGCAGGGAGGCGAGGTCACCTGCCGGGGCACACGCTATAACCGCCGCCGAGCTCGCGGCAGCTTTGCAGATTTGTGCTTTTGCAGGAGCAGCAGCTGCGGGGGCGGGAGGGGCCAGCTTCCAGGAGCTTGTGGTGGCCCACGCTCCACGCTGGAGGAGGGACAGCTGGCCTCGTCCAGGACCCCAAGTCAGGAGGCCTGGGAGGAGCGACAAGCCGGGGACGGGGTATCCCTGCTTGAGACCTGTCCACTCCGGCCATCTAGAGCTGATTGGTCTACCGGCCCTGGGGCCACTCCTGTCCCCCACCTCGCCGGCAAGCACCCCTCCCTCCCACGGTGGGGGCCCGGGCTGGGAGGAAACTGAGGCTGCGAGCGGAGGAGGGGCCCTGCGGGGGCACAGCCAGGCCGCAGGTCGCGGGGCGCCTCCTGCTGACTCCCCCGGAATTCCTCCCTTGGGGCCGAGCCGCCACGCGCGCCCGCTCCGCCCCGGGCCGCGCAGACGTCTGTCATTGGCCGCGCGAGGAGGCGGTCCCCGCGAGCGGCCCGCCCCCTTTTAACCCTCCGCGCTCCGGCTCCGCCCAGAAGAGTCGCAGGCTGGACCCGGGATGCGCGGGTCAAATCCTGCAGCTCTCGACTGCGACCCCGTAGGGCGTGAGGCTCGTGCTGGTCCCCCCGGGGTGGCTGCTCGCGGGCTGGGAGCCCTCGTGTGCGAGAACAAGTGAGCAGCTCGTGAGGCATGTGCAGTCGGGCTTACAGAGGAGGGGGGCTGATGGGGCGGCAAAGAGGCGTGTGCGTATTACTATGTACCCGCCTCGCACCCCCTCCGCCGTGACAGCCTAGTTGGGTCACTGTCCGCATTTGCCACAGATGGGCCTCGTGCTTCACGCTCTGGGGCCTGCCCAAGCTCTCCGGATAACGGCAACCTCCAAACTACCCGCCCCAGCCCCATCCTTCCTGGCCTGCGGTGCTCCGCGCTTCCACGCTGCTCCTCCACTGCTCCCAGTCTTCTCTAGGGCCCTTCCAGACACAAGGCAGCTCCGAGGTCTGGGCCCCAGGCTTGGACCCCAGGGCCTCTGCCGGCTAGACCCAGGTACTCTGGCGCCCCAGGGCAGCTGGCGGGGGCGGGGCATGTAGGGGGGCCCTGAGCTCACCTCTGCTGCTTGGTTGGAGGCGAGGGTGTCCCTGAGTGTCGCTGAGCCCTCGCTGTCGTGCCACGGGCCCTCTGAGACGCTCCCGCCCCTGCGCAGGGAGATCTGGAAGCCAAGCTGGAGCCCACATGGGCCACAGAAAGACCTGTGTGTGACGTGTGTATGAGGCGTGCGGGAGTGCGTGTGTGCCCCTGGCCTGTGGCAGAACCAGCTGTGGTCAAAGCCGATGAAAAAATGTGGCCAGCTCAGCTCACTCCTGCCGTCCGCTCAAAGCCACGCCCAGGGGTGGGCCCCCGGCTACCTGTCTGCCTCTCCGGCCTCAGGAAGCTCCTTGTCTCCTCTCATCACCCCCACCCAAGCCCAGCGCCAAACCCACGCTGCCCTCCGTCCTCCAGGAGGCCTCGCCCGGAACCCTCAGACTCCAGCCCATCTTCCCAGCCCCTGTCCTTGTCCGCCCTGGGTGCGCCTGAGAGCGCGGTCCATGAGGTGGGCTGGTGGCTGTCACTGCCCCAGACAGAGCGGGGACACCCCAGACCTTTCAGAATACCTCACAAATTGTCTTCACCCAAGGCCGACACCCCATCAGGCACCGCCCACCCGGGGGAAGGTGGGACGCAGCCGCCAGCCTCCAGTGGCTGATCCGTCGGTGTGCAGCCCAGGGCTGGTCCCACCGCTGCCTGGACTCAGCCCCGTGGAAGGAGGGCACTGCGGTCCGAGTGCGTGGCAGCAGCGGGAGCCATCGGGCTTGGGACGCTGCCTGCTGGGTGTTCCCTTCTTGCACTTCCAGAAAGCACGCTTGGACCGCTGGCGAGGGTGGGGGAGGGGGGAGCCCCCACCCACAGGGGGCCGGAGCAGGAGCTGGAAGCAGAGGACAGCTTGGGGGTCAGCCAGCGCCAGAGGGCCAGGGCCTGCCACACCGGAGGGCGACTCTCAAAGCTGCCCGGTGTCCCTGGGACTCCTGGGGCCGTGGGAGTGCTGCGTGCGGGAGGTCCATCTCTGGCGGCGACACCACTGCTCAGGGGTCCCAGGGCTCCTGCGTGAGGCCGTGTGGTTTCTGGGGACTGCCAGACTCGAAGGTGCCCATGTCTTTCTCCTTCCCCGCCCTGGCCTTGACCCTGCAGCCCTGGGTCCTGGCCCGCCCTCCCCCGGGCCCTGGACACTATGAAGCTCTACCTGCAGCTGCTGGCCTGGTCCTCGGAGGCCTCCCGTTCGCGGACGGCTTTTCCGCTGATGCCCACCTCTGGTCGCTGACCACCGGGGCTCGGAGCCTCGGGAAACGCGAACTCAGAGTGAAGAGCCCTGCCTGCCTGCGGGGGGAGGAGGCTTTGGAAGCGTAACCCGCCCCAAACCCAATTCCAGGCCCGGCGGGGGAGGAGGCGGGGAGGGGGGGGAGGAGGAGGGGCTGAGCCGGGGTGAGGCTTTGGGAAGGAATGCCCCACTCAGGAGCCCCCCCCCAGCCCCACTGGGAACTCAGCTCTCTGCCTGGTGACATCACATTGGCCCGAGCACTGGGGCCCGAGTCCAGCTATGAATCTGCAGATCCGCAGGGCTGCCTGGAGAGGGCGCCAGGCTGCCCACTTGCCCAGTGCCTTCCATTGGCCTGCACTGGGCATTCTGGGGGCGGGGCACAGGCCTGGGAGGGGCGGGTCCCCACCTGCTTATTTAAATACACCGAGGGGCTGGTAAGGAGATGCCAGGAGGCCGCAGGCTGAGGGCTCCAGGGACGGGTGGAGAGGCAGAGGGGACCCCTGGACGGCCATGCCACCTAGGCGGCACCCCACTCCCCTTCCACCCCGGGCCCCCTGCAGGCTTCTGGAGCCAGGCATTCCCTTTCCCCGGCCCTAATAGCAATCAGATGGCGCAAGTGGAAAATCACAGCGCTCGGGAATTGGCGGGCTGTGGTGCCTGGTGCGTCAGCCTCCCCCACCCCTGAGGGGCCCTGGGGCACCGAGCCAGAGCCTGGGGTGGGGGTTGCAGGGGGCCGGGGGGGTGGCCGTCGTGGGGCCAGGGCATTGTGGGGAGCGGCTTTCCCCAGGGAGACCCCCAGGAAAGGCCTCCCTGCCCTGGGCCAACTTTCTCACGGCCCGGGGGAGCCTGAGGGAATTCTGACCAGTGCTATCCCTGCCGGAACACATGGTGCCCAGATTGGAGGGGGTTCCTCTACGGGCGTCTTAAAGACCCAGGAATCAGCGTCCTCTGCACCTGCCCTGGAGCTGCTGGCCTCCTGCACCCGGAGGAGCCCCATGTCCCCGCCTCCTCGAAGGGGGCTCCTCCGTGGGTACAGCTGGGCTCCCCGGGCCTTTGTTTTCAGGGAGGGACGGAGCTGGAGGACGCTGAAGTTCACAGCCACTCCCGAGGCTGAGAGCGGCTGGCTGCAGGCAGCGGTGCGAGCCTCCCCCCTGCTCCCAGGCAGGACAGCTGGGGCCCAGCTGGGCTGCTTGTTTACGCGGGGAGGCCGGGGGGGGGGGAGAGGGGGAGGCCGGGGGCAGCCGGTCCGGGCAAGTTCCAAGTGCAATTGCGTTTGGACTCTTAAAAGGAATTGTGTGAAGTGGGCAGCGGACTCCGAAGTCCACGGCCTTATTTGGTGGGGAACTTGGTTTCTTTCAAAACTGACTCGAGGTGCTTGTAAATGGGAAAGCCATCCTTTGCCTGGGTTTGCTGTGTCCCGTGGCCACCCGGTGTCCTTTGGCCTGGAGGCTGGGTCCCGGCCACCCTGGGGCTGCCTCTAACCTTGGCTGATTCCGCCCGGATCCCTCATCTGTCAGGTGGGAAAATAATGACTCGCGGAGTTGCAGTGAGTAAGGGATCTGGTCCCAGGGTGGAGAGTACCTTGTGACCCTAGAAACACTGTCATTCTTCCCTCCCTCCCTCACCGAGGCTTAGGGCGACTTGGTGGCCAGCCCCGTGCCGGCCCCGTGGAGACCGAGGCACCACACTGGCGCTTCCGACCCTCCTGTTCCTTATGTTCCTTTTTTTTTTTTTTTTTGTCTTTTTAGGGCCGCACCCGCGTCATATGGAGGTTCCCAGGCTAGGGGTCTAATTGGAGCTGTAG
>PVHT021183668.1:964645-1026319 GCA_004024745.2 Catagonus wagneri | reverse complement strand
CATATGGAGGTTCCCAGGCTAGGGGTCTAATTGGAGCTGTAGCCGCCGGCCTACACCACAGCCACAGCCACAGCAACGCGGGATCCGAGCAGTGTCTGCGACCTACACCACAGCTCACGGCAACGCCGGATCCTTAACCCACTGAGCAAGGCCAGGGATCGAACTCGCAACCTCATGGTTCCTAGTCAGATTCGTTAACCACTGAGCCACAACGGGAACTCCCGTCCTCATGTTCTGAACAGCAACCACCCAGCCATAAGATTCCCACCTTAACCGCTCCCAGTAGAAGGGAGGGACCTTTCTTTTTAGTGTCGCCTGCTGTGGGCCTCACAGGGAGAGTCAGTGGTTTCCTATCCTGCCCCACGCCCCCGACAAAGGTGCAGGCCAGGGAGTTCCCGTTGTGGCTCAGAGGGTTAAGAACCCAACTAGGATCCATGAGGATGCAGGTTCGATCCCTGGCCCCACTCAGTGCATTAAGGATCTGGTGTTGCCATGAGCTGTGGTGTACATCACAGACACAGCTTGGATTTGGAGTCGCTGTGGCTGTGGTGTAGGCCGGCAGCTGCAGCTCTGATTCGACACCTAGCCCGGGAACTTCCGTATGCCACAGATTCAGCCATAAAAAGAAAAAAAAACGGTGCAGGCCAGGACCCTCCTCTGTTGGGCCCTCCCGTGGTCCCTGGCTGGTGGGTCGGCCCCTCCGAGCCAGCAGGGCACTGAGCCTCGCAGGCAGGCCCGCTCGCACTGCGGAGCACCTGCTGGGCGCCGGGCGCTGTGCTCCCTGGTAGTGAACAGGCAGGCGAGGAGAGGTCTCGGCCCTCGGGGAGCTGACATCAAGCTGCGAGGCAGACCAGAGTCAGATGCCCAGATACATGCAAACCACACCCGAACTGAGCGCACCAGGGCCAGGCTCACCGGGGAGATGGGGACGGCTTCTGGGAGGAGGTGACAGTAGAGCCGGTGGGGAAAGTCGGGCAGCAGTGATTCAGGTGAGAAGGGAAGGAAGCCATCCGCGGCCCCAGCATGAGCAAAGGCCCTGAGGCAGGAGGCGTGCGAGCGGGTGAGTGGGGGCTGGTGGGGCCTAGGGGAGGCAGAGAGGGCGGAGAGGGCTGCCCCCCAGCTGGGCAGCTCTGAACGGTCCCTTCCGGCCAGGATCGCCCTCCGCGTCCTGTCCTCACCTCTCTGCCGCCCTTTGTCCGTCTGCTCAGGGCACAGGGCCCTTTGTCCGTCTGCTCAGGACACAGGGCAGGGATGGTGATGACCACTGCGGCCACCGCCTGCTGTGTCTTCCGAGCCAGAGCCTGCCTAAGGGGAGCACTTCGTGCTCAGAGCCTTGCCCATTTTACGCATTCATTCAACACGCACTGACCGAGCCCTACTATGTGCCAGGTACGGTTCTAGTCCCTGGGAATCCACTGATGAAGGAAGCAGATAAAGACCGCCGGATGCAGGATGCCCAGATTCTAGAAATGAGGAAACGCAGGCCCACAAGCATCTCTGTCTATCTGTTGGACCCCTCCCCCCTCCGTCTGCAGGAACCGGCTGGAGGGGTGGGGGTGGGCGGCAGGGCCCTGGGACTCCTCCAGCCCTGGGCACCGAGGCATCGGAGCCCTGGAGCCCTGGGTTCTGGTCCTGCTCTGCCTCTGACAATCTGGAGAAACTGCGCCTCACTTTCCCGGGTGTACCACGGAGAGGGCGGTGGGATTGGATGATACCTCGGCCCCGTGCCTTGTCCTGCCTTCTGCTCCAGCTCTGAGAAGCCGGCGCTTCCTTTTGCTCAGCAGGTCTCTTGACATATACTTCACATACCAAACGACTCACCTCTTTATAGTGTACGACTTGGGAGTTCCCGCCATGGCTCAGTGGTTAACGAATCTGACTAGTATCCACGAAGACGCAGGTCTGATCCCTGGCCTTGCTCAGTGGGTTAAGGATCCGGCATTGCTGTGAGCTGTGGGGCAGGTCGCAGACGCGGCTCGGATCTGGCGTTGCCGTGGCTGTGGCTGTGGCTGGCAACTACAGTTCCGATTCGACCCCTGGCCTGGGAACCTCCATATGCTGCAGGTGCGGCCCTAAAAAGCAAAAAAAAAAAAAAAAAAAAAAAGCGTATGACTCTGATTTCTGTGTATATTCACAGGGCTGTGCAGCAACGACCACAGTGTAATTAGAGAATGTCATTGTCACCCCCCCAAAAAAACACATGCTCTTTAGCAGCCTCTCCCTGCCCCCCACACCCCTGCCTCTCATCCACTTTCTGTCTCTATGGGTTGACCTGTTCTGGACATTTCATAGAAAAGGAATCACACATTTTATGGTCTTTTGTGTCTTATTTCTTTCACTCAGCATAAAGTTTTCGAGGTTCTTTTATGTTGTGAACTCACTCACCAGTGCTGTGTTCCTTTTCATGGTGATAGGCTGGTTCTTTTGGGTCCAAGGCCCCTCTCTCCTCTGCTTGAGTAAGCTCCTCCGGGAGAGCAGGCGGATGTGTGCCTGGGCTGGGTCTCCTAGGTTAATTCCCGAGGTTCTTTGGTTTCAGTCCCTGAGATTAAAAATGTCTCTCCAGTGGAGTTCCTGCTATGGCACCGTGGATTAAGATTCTGACTGCAGCAACTCAGGTTGCTGAGACGTGTTTTGATCCCCAGCCAGTGGGTTAAAAGATTCAGCATTTCTGCAGCTGTGGCATAGCTGCATCTCGCATTCAGCTCCTGGTCTGGGAACTTCCATATGTCGAGAGATGCAGCTCTAAAACAAACAAGCAAACAAATGGGTCCCTCCAGGACTCCCCTGGTAGCCTAGTGGTTAAGGATCTGGTGTCGTCACTGCTGTGGTGTGGGTTCAATCCCTGGCCCAGGAACTTCTGCATGCCACGGGGTGGCATAAACAAACAAATAAGTAAATAGGTCTCTCCAAGGTCTAGCTGGCTTTCCTGATGGGGGAGTATGCTCCCCCCCCCTCCAGCCAGGCTGGACAGTCTGTGATAGAATATGTATCTTGGGAATAATGGCAGAAGCCTATATTCTCTTCTGTCCTGCGTGTGGAAGATTATTCTTTTGTTCATTCATTCGTTAATTTATCCATCCATCCATCCATCCATCCACCCAACATCCATCCATCCATCATCCATCCATCCATCATCCATTCACCTATTCATCCATCATCCATTCACCCATTCATCCATCATCCATTTACCCATCCATCCATCATTCATTCATCTATCATCCCTCCATCCATCATTCATCTATTCATCAATCCATCCATTTTTATCTTCATTCAACACGTATTTACTGCACACCAACAACGGTGCTGGGGAAAGAATTGTGGAGGAATCAGACACGAGGGGAGAGATGAACAGGTGATGAATAGAAACACGTGAATGCAAGAATTCCAGCTGGAGTCAGTGCAGTGAGGAGAACCAACAGGTGTGTTGATAGAAAATTACACAGTAGGAGAAAAGAGGGTGCGGTGTAGGTGTGGTCGCCCCACCGCCCTGCCCACCTTAAACTCCACGGCCAGCCTTGACACCAGCTCTGGTCCGCCTCTGCCTGTCTATACCCTGCTCCCTTCCCTCCACACTTGTGTCCTGTGAGCAAATCAGTTGTCACATCACTGGATCTGTGACTGTTCCAGCATGGAACTGAAAAAGAAGGAAACCTCAAAAAGTCCACAATTGCATTTTACAAGTCCACCATGATCATTCCTACAAATAATAAACAGTAATTCCTTAAAATCAACCAATATCCAGGATCTATGTTTGTTTATTTATGTATTTATTTATTCATTTATTTATGTGTTTATTTATTTTTATGGGAGAGGGTTGCATGTATGAATCAGGATCCAAATATATCCTCTGGTTGGTATGCTTCTTTCCCTGTACTCTATTTTTTATTTTATTTTATTTTGTGGACCACACCCACGGCGTATGGGAATTTCCAGGCCAGGGATCAAGCAGAGATCAAGCCAGCAATGCCATAGAGACAAGCTGGATCATTAACCCACTGTGCCACAGCGGGAACTCCTTCCTGTATTCATTTATTCTATCTATCTATCTATCCATCTATCACCTATCCATCTTTTTAGGGTTGCACCTGCTAGCGGTCAAATCAGAGCTTCAGCTGCCAGCCTACACCACAGCCACAGCAACTTGGGATCTGAGCCGCTTCCGCAGCCTACACCGCAGCTCGTGGAAATGCTGGATCCTCCACGCACTGAGCGAGGCCAGGGATTGAATTCGCATCCCTGTGGATACTAGCTGGGTTTTTACCACTGAGCCTCAACGGGGACTCCCCTCCCAGTGTCTTAATAGGCTCCACCGCAGCATTGCGCCCTGTCTCTGAGTGGATCAGGAAGCAGACACAGCACACTCTCAGGGAAATAAGAGCTTTAAAACGGGAATGTGGCCGGGGCGGGGGGGGGGGGCGTGAAGTCTAGAAGGCCGGAACCAGAGGTGAAAGAAGTAGCCACTAGCCACCTGGATACTGGTCACTGACCTATCTGTGTGGGTGCAGAAGTTGGGGGAGCTCTGACCCAGCATCGCTCGCGGAGGACGAGGCGGGGCAGACAGCCCGACACAACCCACCCGCGCCTTTCACTGTTCTTAACTTGTCGGAGGGCTGCAAGCAGCATGTTTGGGAGATGATGCCAGAAGAAGGGCGTGAGATGGGAGAATGATGGGAATTTGCTCCCGCCTGGCTTCGAGAGATCTGGGCCTCAGCTCGCCAAAGCCCCTCCTCCGTCAGTGGGTTATTGTAGCTCCTAAGATACGGGCAGGTGCCCCAGGGAGAGGGGAGACGGGCTGGGATGGACAGTGAGGGCAGCCCGTGAAAACCTACTCCCGATTCGGGGGAACGGGGCCGGGGGCAGGCAAGAGATGACTTTGCATTAAGTTTCGAGATCACGTTCTGTTCCACTGGGCCTGTCACAGGTGCTTACGGACAGCAAGATAAGATACGCCTTGAACTCTGCATCAAATTAGTCACTGCTTTTCCATGGGACTAGGGCAGCCTTACAGCTGCTCTTAAGTCTGAGTGCTCCAGCAAGGCCAAGTGTCCTAAGCTCTCTGGCCCAAGGGGCTGTTTTCCAGATAAAACTCAGAATAGTTCAGCTCCTTGTCCAGCTGCTTGATCTGGAATTTCCCCCAAGGCCTGCGTCAGCTGAGTAGACTACACAGGTTGGTGTGTGTGTTTCTC
The DNA here is from genome assembly GCA_004024745.2 of Catagonus wagneri. Lineage (NCBI taxonomy): Eukaryota > Metazoa > Chordata > Mammalia > Artiodactyla > Tayassuidae > Catagonus > Catagonus wagneri. Next base: position 1,021,133 of record PVHT021183668.1, on the reverse strand, counting down.
AAGTCATTAGAAAAAAAATTAAACAGCAACAAAGGAGTTTCCTGGTAGCCTGCTGGTTAAGGATTTGGTGTTGCCACTGCTGTGGCAGTTCCAGGGCCAAGGAAGTTCCAGTCCTTGGCCCTGGAACTTCTGCATGCTAGGAGCTGGTCACCGGCTCCTATTCTCACCATGCTTTGCTGCGAGAACTGCTCGAGACTGCAGAGGAGGGAGTCTTCAGTTAAGGATTTGGTGTTGTCACTGCTGTGGCAGTTCCAGGGTCAAGGAAGTTCCAGTCCTTGGCCCTGGAACTTCTGCATGCTAGGGGCATGCCCCCTCGCAAAAAAAAATTACAGTATCTTTTAAAATAAATTGTGGTGAAATACTCGTAACAGGAAATGTGCCATTTTACCCAATTTTTAGTGTACAGTTCTGTGGCATTAAGTACGTTCATGTTGTACAACCAGCACCTCCATCCAGCTTCAAAACTCCTTTTATCTGGCAAAAGTGAAACTCTGTCCCCACTAAACACAAGCTTCCGGTTCACATCCCGCTGCCAGCGCCTGGCCGCCACTGTTCTCCTGGCTGTCTCTGTGAATTTGAAGACTCTAGGGGCATCAGATAAGTGGAATCATGAAATATTTGCCTTTTTTTTTCTTTTTTTTTTTTTTGCTTTTTAGGGCCGCACCTGAGGTATATGGAGGTTCCCAGGCTGGGAGCCGAATCGGAGCTGTAGCTCCCAGCCTACACCACAGCCACAGCAACGCCAGATCCGAGCCGCATCTGCGAACTACACCACAGCTCACGGCAACGCTGGATCCTCAACCCACTGAGCGAGGCCAGGGGCTGAACGAGCGTCCTTACGGATCCTAGTGGAGTTCGTTACCACTGAGCCACTACCGGAACTCCGAGATAGGGGCTCTTAAAGGTCACGGAGGTTTTCTGGTTCAGGGCCCAACCTGCCCAGCCCCACGTGACCTTATTGCTGTCCGCTTGCGCCCACCACAGATGGAAGCCCGCGTGTCCCTCCCGGTCACCGGCTCCTGTTCTCACCATGCTTTGCTGCGAGAACTGCTCGAGACTGCAGAGGAGGGAGTCTCCAGTTCTGGGGACCACCAGGGCCCTGCTGACCTGCCTCCCCCTCCTCTCTTGCACACGCTGACACCACGTGGGGCTCAGAGCATGGGGCATTCCCCCGCATCCCGCCATTTGCCTGCCATGGCCACCTGGCCACCCAATTCCGTTGTGACCAGTTGCCGTGAGTTTGGGGTTTTGCCAACCTAGGGGCTCTGTCCATTTTTAAAATGCACTTTTAGGTTTTAATTCAATTTATTTTTTAAATTATTTTAGAGCCGCCGATGTGGCACATGACAGTGCCCAAGCTAGGGGTCGAATTGGAGTTGCAGCTGCTGGCCTACCCCACAGCCACAGCCACACCGGATCCTTAACCCACTGAGCGAAGCCAGGGATCAAACCCAAATCCTCATGGATACTAGTTGGGAACTCCTTTTTTAATTATTTAAATTAAAAAAAATTTTTTTTTTGGTCTATGCATGTGGCATGCAGAAGTTCCCAGGCCAAGGATGGAACCTGTGCCACTGCAGTGACAATGCTGTGCCACTTAACCCACTGTGCCACCAGGGAACTCCCCTCTGTCCATTTTTATTTTTTCACTATTATCTTTTTTTTTGTCTTTTGTTGTTTTTATGGACGCAACCACGGCATGTGGAGGTTCCCAGGCTAGGAGTCTAATTGGAGCTACAGCTGCCGGCCTGCGCCACAGCCACAGCAACGTGAGATCCAAGCTGCATCTGCAAACTACACCTCAGCTCACAGCAACGCCAGATCTTTGACCCACTGAGCAAGGCCAGGGATCGAATCCGCAACCTCATGGTTCCTAGTCAGATTCGTTTCCGCTGAGCCACGATGGGAACTCCTGTCCATTTTTATAGAGGAATTTGGGGAGATCAAAAAACAGTAGTATCAGAGTTCCCGTGGTGGCTCAGCGTAACGAATCCGACTAGTATCCATGAGGATGCCGGTTCCATCCCTGGCCTCACTCAGTGGGTTAAGAATTCGGCATTGCTGTGGCTGCTGTGTAGACCGGCAGCTGCTGCTCCGTTTCGGTCCCTAGCCTGGGAACCTCCATATGCCGCAGGTGTGGCCCTAAAAAGCAAAAACAAAAGCAACAGCGTCACAGTTCCATCTTCCCCAAACTGCCTTCAAGCCTGCACGAAGCAGCATTAAATAGTAGCAGAAGCATCTGCTCTGAGAGTCTAAGTGTTGACGGCAACGCGGGGCGGGCTGCTGTTCAACTGAAACAAGCAGCGCCAAAGAGCAGAGTGTGACACCTGTCGGGGTCCCTCCAGGCCCCTGTCCCCAGACCGCAAGGCCCCGGAGGAGAGAGCAGCAGGCAGGGCCACCGTGCCGTGTCAGCGGCTTGCAAGTCCTCGGTGCACTTGGCCATGAGGCCAGCAGGACTGGATTCCAGCCCCCGCAGTTTGATGAGCCTTGGGCCCCACACTGGGGGTGCAGCCTGCCACCTCGAGAATGCACCTCACGTGCTAGTGGCCTCCCTGACTCTGGGGCCTCCATTTTTTTTTTTTTGTTATCCACCCTGATACCCCGATGCGGGCATCTGTGCCTCTTCAGCCCTGGGGCGCTCGTGTTCTAGCCCCCCTGCCCTGGGACCCTGGGAAGGCTCACCCCAGAGTCTTTGTGTCCCACACGTGAACGTCTCAGCAGTTTGTAATGACTGTGTGTGGCCTCGTTTCAGAGGCAGGAGCAGGATTTTGTGCCTGATCCTGTATCAGGATCTCTGGTTGTAAGCAACAGAAATCCAACCCTGTCCAGGAAAATAGGACATGGATAGGCTCACGTGGTTGAGCTGGCTTCAGGCGTGGCTCGATCTAGGGGTTCAGTCAGTGCTGTCAGGACTTTGCTCCAGTGTCTCCCCTGCTGGTTCTGCCCCTCCAGGTGGCGCCAACCCTCCAGGTGGTGGCTTTCCTGCGGCAGGTTTGAACTTTCCACCCCTCACCTCGGGGCTCTGTGAGGAAAGGGTAAGTGTGACTTTCACAGAAGCGTCAGGAGCAGTCTCAGCCCGCGGCCCAGACTGGCCTGACTCTGGGGCCTCCTTCTGCGGTGGATTCCCTGCAAGGCGGTCTGCAAAGGGGGCTCTCCCGTGATAGTGGGAGCTGTCACCGAGGTTCACGCATGTGTGCCTGGCTCTGAACTCCGCCAAGTGCCCTCCCTGTAGAAGTTTGGGGTTCCCTCACCTCTGTTGTCACCTGTGCCATCTGCAGCCTCACCTGGGGAAGGGCCTCAGGGATCCCGAGCGGGTGGACTCAGCCAAGCCAGAAGCTGGGAGAGGCAGAGGAATCTAACCAGTTGGGGGGCCCCGGCCCATCCTAGGCCAGCCCAGTTCAGGGGGCTCTCGGCAGAGAAACTCCAGGGCTATGCCCCTCCTGGAAACTCCCCACAGCTTTCCAACCCGTGTCGCAGGCTGCTCAGGTCCCTGGGTGGTACAGGCCCTTTCCAGCCTCTAGGTCTGTGCTCCTGGCTTCTACCTGCTACTTCTTGGAAAACTCCCATCATCCTTCAGGGCCCAGCTCAAATGTCATCTCCTCTAGGAAGGCCTCCCACAAAGCCCAGCCAGGACCTGCCACCCAGGGGACTTTTGATGTGGGCTGAAAGTGACCCATGGGGCTCCCTCAGCCTGCTCTGAAGGAAACCGAAGTTCCTCTGGCATCGTTGTCCTGGAGGCTTCCGGGTTCCAGCCGCTGGGACCTGGCCAGCTCTGCTGGGGACTCACGTGTTTCTGAGGCGTGTAGGGACTTCCCCTCCACCCGCAGAACAGACCTTGGCAAACGGACCTTGACAGTGACCTGCCAGGTCCCCTAGCCTGGCTTAGATCCCTGGCAGGCCAGGCAGGACACACCCTCCCCAGCCCGGATGACCACTAGTACCTCCCCTTCCAGGTTTCCTGGTCCTGGTGGCCTCTGCCCCTTGGGTCCAGGCCCTGGGGCCCAGCCGAGGAGCCTGGGCAGCCAGCCTGGCGGCGAGTGCCAAGTCCGGGCTGCTTCCTGGGCCGCCCGCTGAGCCCCTTTTCTGTGCTGTGACCTTTTCTCTCTCCATCTGGGCTTCATCATCCACGGGCAGGATGCTGCGGGCTACAAAAACACCTGGAGCAAGGTCGCCCCACCACAGCCCCTCTTAAGGGATGGGGATGAGGACTCATTTGTGCTGGGAAACCCCAGTCCCAGGGAACTGCCTCATTCCTTTCAGTAGCTGAATAACATGCCTTTGTATGCATCTGCCGAATTTTGTGTATCCGTCCATCAGTCCCTTTGTGCACGAATCCAGTCTGGGCTTTTTACTTCCCAGCTGTGCCCTTATTATTTTTGAGCTCTCGGATGAGACGCCACCTCCAAGAGGGAAGGCCTGACTGTGTGCTCGTGGCTGTGCCTTGGTGCCTGGCCCGGGCCGGGCACATCGGGATGCTTGGCGAATAGGGGTGCGTGGGAGGGTCTGAGCTCGGCGCCGCCTCGTTGCGCGGGATGCTTTTGGTACTGGCTCGTGTCTTGGTGGCATCCACTGATCCAGGACTGGCTGCCGGTGCCTTCCCGCCGGCATCGGTACCTCTCTGGGCCCGGAAACTCACACGGGAGCGGCCCCAGACGGTGGCCGGGGCGCAGGGGAGCTGGCGAGCACCGCCTCCTCACCGCTACGGGGAGGTTTGTTCTCCAGGGTCCCCCGGGGACTGAGCCCTCTGGCTCCCGGCTGAGGAGGCCCCTTCTGCTGTTTCCTTCCCTTTCCTGACCAGCCTCTAGGGATCACCATCCAAGCAGCTCAGACCATCCCAGGCTCCCAGCCCAGAAGGATGTGCCTGCCTGACCCGGAGAGGCTCCAGAGTCCTCCCGGGCCCGAAGCAGCCCCCGCCTCTCCCAGGCTCTCACTGGGTCCCCTCCCCGGGGCCCTCTCTCCAGCACGGCCCCCCCCCCACCCGCAAGGCGTCTGGGCTTGACCTTCAGCCCCGCTGTCCCCACCCCGCCGCCGATCCAGGCCCCCCATAGCCCCTCTCTTGGCTGCCACCCCCAGAAGCTCCGTTCCCAAGGCGCAAACAATCCGCTCTCTCCAGATTCCCGCTGTTTGGGTCAGGGCTGGGAAGACCCAGAAGAGCCAGGGTAGGTCGTGCCCAGGCCGGGAAGCATCTGGTTTTCCCAGGGTCGGTTCCCCAGGGTCCGGACGAGGGGCTCGATCAGCAGCGCCCCTGCTCTTGGCCCCGGGGTCAGACGATGCGACCCCCTCCCAGGCTTGGGCAGGCTCGGTGCCCGCAGCGTCCTCCACCCGCTGTGTGGCCGTGGACAAAGCCCATGGCCTCTTAGAGACTCAGTTTCCCCAAGAGCAACACCCATCCACCCGCCACGTCCATCTGGGGGTCATTTCAAGACTGAAGTGTGACAAAGGACTCGGGAAGTCTCTGCGATCTTAAAACTCCGCGTTCTGTTTCTCCCAGAGGTGGCGCAGAAGGGTCAGCGGGAAGAGCGGGGCGGGGTCCGCGGCCCAGCCGTGTGTCCGGTCTGTGGCACCAGCAGGACCCATGGACTGAGCTGGCAGGAGGCCTGGTGACCCCATCTGACCTCAGCCACAGACAAGGGGACACCTTTGGTAGAATGCTTCTCACTCTGGCCCATCCTAAAATCTGGGCCGTACAGACCTGCACAGCCTTTGTGGGGGGCGGTGGCCAGAGCCCACGGAGCCTGCAGCCCTGCCTCCAAAGCCTGGGAAGTGCTGTCACAGAATCCTCTGTCCCCGTTCTGTTTGTCTCCTCCACTGAGCCAGACGGTTAGGTGCTCAGGGCTAAGCAGCCCCTCTGTCACTGCGCGCCCACCTCCCTCCGCCCAGCGCCTGACACCTGTCACTTGGCTTGAACCCTGCCAAGAGCCCGAGAGGCTGGTGTAATTCTCTCCCCAGCTGACGGGTGGGGAAGCAGCTTAGAGGGGGAGTGGCGAGTCCGGCCTAGGAGCAGAAGCTGCAGAGCCAGAATGCCACAGAGCCAAAACAACTGCTGGGCAGGGCTGGCTGGGCGGCAGGTCCTGGTCAAACTCGCAGGGCGGCTGGAGGAGGCAGGTTAGGTTGCCTCCGGAGGGCCAGGTTGCCTCCGGAGGGCCAGGCTGCCTGGAGATTCCTGAGGGCCAGGCTGACCCCCTTCACGCCTCATAGCGCGAGATCTTGGGCTTGCTATGACCCCACTGCACAGAAGAAGAAACTGAGGCAGGTGGAGGGACTGACTTGCCTGAGGTCACATCACGGCTGGGCTGGTGGGTCTCAGGTTTCTCTTCCTGGTCAGCACTGCTCCTGGGTCCTGCCCGCCTCAGCCAGTACCCCCGGAGACCCGTGCCTGGGACCACCAGGCTGTGTCGGTCACCCACGGTTACCCAGGCAGCCGCCAGCTCTTTTTCTCCCCAAGGGCACCGCTAAATGCGAGGCTGACTTACTGAAAGCTGGTACCGGACATGGCCCAGAGGCCATCTGTCTTCACCCCAGGGACAGTTAGGGCCCACTAGGAATAACACACTGGCATCTGAAAAAACTTATTTCTGTCTCTTCTTTCTGGAGAGCCCCTTCTGAGAGCCCCACCTGCATCCAAACCAGCCCCGCCACCATCAGTCCTTGTAAACGCTCACACAGCACTGCATTCCCTGTGGGCCTCCGGAGTTTGTATAAACATCAAAGGAATTCTTTAATTACAGTAAAGACAAGTCCTGGGGGGATGGGCCATTCTGGCAAAGAGCTGTGTGCATCTATTATTTCCTTTTTCAGAATAAAAATATCTTCCCTTTTTTTCAGGTTTTAAAATGTGTGCTGATTGTTTAAAAAAAGAACAGGGAGTTCCTGTTGTGGCTCAGCGGTAACGAACCCGACTAGCATCCATGAAGACGAGGGTTCGATCCCTGGCCTTGCTCGCTGGATTAAGGATCCGGCGACGCTGTGGTGTGGGTCTCGGATGCAGTTTGGATCCCGTGTTGTTGTGGCTCTGGCATAGGCTGGCAGTTACAGCTCCGATTTGAGCCCTAGCCTGGAAACGTCCATATGCCAAGGGTGTGGCCCTCAAAAGAAAAACAACAACAAACAAACCAAACCCGTGAACACATCTTGTGATTTCTCTCCACTCTCCTGGGGTGATACAGAGCTGTATCATCTTTTAAATCCTGGCCAACTGATGGGCTCAAGGATTTCATTGTTATTTTAATTTGCAAGTCTGTCTTCTAAAGAGCTGTGGCTTTGCTTCGAGCATTTGTTATTATTTCCTTTTTGGTAAATGACTGCCGGTTCTAGTCCTTAGCCCCTTTCCCACCTACGGGGAATTTAATCTTTTCCTTACGGATTTTTCTTTTTTTTTTCTTTTTACTTTTTATGGCCTTACCCGCAGCATACGGAAGATCCTGCGCCTACACCACAGCCACAGCAAGGCTGGATTGGAGCTCACCTGTGACCTACACCCCAGCTTTCGGCAATGCAGGATCCTTGACCCATTGAGCAAGGCCAGCGATCAAATCTGCATCCTCACGGAGATTTTGGCGAGTTCTTAACCTGCTGAGCCACAGTGGGAACTCCCGCTTATTAATTTTTAAGAGTTCTGTGGGAGGCAGAATTCTAAGTCCCATGACATCCTCCGCCCCATCATGCCTGTGGTTGTGGTTGGTTAGATGTCGAAAGAGATTACGTAGATGTAATTAAGGTTACTAATCAGCTGATTTTAAAAGAAGGAGATTATCCTGGATTATCTGATGTGTCTAGTGTCACATGAGCCCTTAAAAAAGCAAAGAGAGGCTGCAGAGTGAGAAGCATCTTGGAGCATCTTGTACAAAGCACAGGAAGGATTCAGTGTGCTCTTGCTGGTTCTGATGATGGAGGGAGCCCCAAGTAAGGGAACGAAGTGGCCTCCAGGAGCTGAAAATGACCCCCAGCCAGTAACAGAAGCAGATACCTCAGTCCTGGCCCCCATGGCAGTAGATTTTGAATGCGCCTGGTTGAAATCTTTACTGGCTCTGAGTACAATCTTTTTTTTAAGTTGTACCCGTGGCTTGCAGATATGCCAGGGCCAGGGACTGAGAATCCAAACCACAGCAGTGACCTGAGCCACAGCAGTGACAACAGCGGATCCTCAATCTGCTGAGCCGCCAAGGAACTCCCTCTTGACTTGGGCCTTGAGATGAGAACCCAGCCAAGCTGCTGGACTTCTGACCTCTAGGATTTAGAGATAATAAGTGGGAGTGGTTTTAAGCTAAATTTATGGTAATGTGTCACTGCAGCAACGGAAAAAAGCTCTTTATATATTAATGCTGGAAACACTTTTTACCTAGTGTAAATATTTTTTCAAGTGCATCATTTGTCTTTTTAAAGTTTTCCCTCAATTACATTCAATCTTACAACTTTCATTATCAAATTCCTTTGGGGTCACCCCCACATGCTCAAAACTCACACGCCAAACACAGACCCCTGCGCCGTGCTCCAGAACTTCTGGAAAAGCCCGAGAATGTGCTTTTCTACCCAGTGCCCACGTGGTGCTGACGCAGCGGCTCTACCACCCTTGGAGAACGCGTCTCCCCAGCCCTAGGAGGGTCCTTAGAGCCCCTCCCCGATGGAAGGAAGCTGAGCCCCACCCACCATGGGGCGGGTCGGAGAAAAGTCCCGCCTCCCCTAGAGAGCTCTCTGCTGTCATTGGCTGGTAGTGAAAGGGCGGCCTGTACATCACAGTGCTGTCCTCACCTCCTCCCGAACAGGAGGGGCGGGGACCGTGCGCCTGCGCAGTCGCGTCCGGTTCTCGAGTCTTGCGACTCTGTGACCCGGAGGAGGCGGCTGTGACCCTATGGCGGAGCCCCGGGAGGAATCGGAACCGCTTCTGAGCCGGGCCCGCGGCGGCAGCGGCCGCTACTGCACGCCGGGCGTACCCGCCGGCAGCAGCGTCCAAGTCGGCCCCGGTGAGCCACGGCCAGGGGAAGGGCCGGGCAGCGCGGAGGTGGCGCGTGCGGGTCCCGCCGGCCCTCGCCGCGTCACCGCTGCCGCATAGGGCATGCCCCCCGGCCGGGGTCCGAGCGAGCCAGGGCGGCGCCGGGCGCAAGGGAGCCGCCTTCCGGATGACCGGGCGGCTTCGCCCTGCAGACCCCTCCTGCGGGGCGTTGTTCCCTGTCCACGACCCACCGGCCGGGGCATACCCCTCACGCTCCTGTGGGCCCGGGGCGTACCCTTGCCTCGTGCTTTCCGTGGATCCGCTTGCTGACTCCTAGGAGGCAGCACTTCCGTTTTCCCCAGTTCTTATGGGAGAAACTGAGGCACAGAGAGGGGCGTTCGTCTAACCAAGGTCACACAGGCAGGAAGTGACCTAAGTGAGATTCGAACTCAGTTGGGGGTGAAATGTGAGCTTGGGTAGCCCTCCCCAGGACACGGCAGCTTCCTTCCTTTCCTTCTGCAACCCTCTCCTGCCCTTCCTGTTTATCCGAATCCGGGAGGGCGGGGAGGGTGTGCTGGGCCGACACCGCAGGGGATGGGTGCCGAGCTAGGGAAGGAAGGCCTCAGCCGCGTTTTACAGAGGGGAAAACTGTGCCCAGAGACCTGTCCAGCATCACAGCCCTGCGATCTGTCGCCGCAGCTGCGGGCATCCCCTGCTGGGCAGTCCTGGGGCCACTTTCTGTGAGCGGAACGGGTCTGTCGTGTGTGCCCATTCATGGAATATCAGGGCAGCTCCCTGACAGAAGGAAAACACGCCCACGGGCCCACCTCAGAGAAGGTCTCTCTCCTTCTCCACCCAGCCGGTGCCAGACCCCCTAGAGCCCTGGACAAGGGACATAGGACTTGGTGGCATTCTGGCGAATGCAGACTTTGGTGCTGCCACTTCCCGGCTGTGTGACCTTGGCAGGTTGCCTAACCTTCCTGAGTCTCAATAAAAGGGGAGCGTCATAGCGGCTGCCCCGGGGGTGGGTTGTGGGGGGGGGGGGGGTTGTGAGGATTCAGAGAGAATCCAGGTGCCTGGCCGGGTGGCATGGCTGGTGCATGTTGGTGCCGATGGCCGTTCTGGGTGGAGGACCACGATCACTGCAGGTCCCAGCCCTGGCAGAGCGCCCGCCGGGCAGGAGAGCCGCGCGGGAGAGGAGGCAGGGCAGGCACTGTGGCTGGGGAGGGGGCTCTGGGGAGGGTTCTCTGCCCGACGCCGGGGCCTCGGTGACGGCTTCTGAGAACGTGGACAGGACACCGTGTCTGGATGTCCCTGGCCGGGCCGTCCCGCGAGGCTCTGCAGGCCAGCGTAGAGTTTCTGCCCAGCTCCCGTGCGAGGCTCCTGGTTGGGCCCTGAGCTTGGGGTCTCCCTGTCCTGTGGCCTGACTCTCCTACCAGCAGTGGGGGGCGAAGGCTGCAGCTGGGTGTCCCGCGGACCCCACTGGGCCCTGTGGTCAGGTGCTGGCTCAGCCCTACCTCGTGGGCCATGACCCCAGGGTGGGGGTCGTTGTCTGGGTGCCGGTCAGGGATTATGGGAAAGTCAGAAGACAAGGGATTGCTCTCTAGAAGGGGCTTTGAGAACAATAATAACGATGAATGTTTGGGAAGGGCCTCCCGTGTGTAGCTCTTGCGTTAGAGTAACCCATGCAGCCGTGTCGTGTAGGGGCTGCAGGAGCCGAGGCACAGAGAGGTTACGGGGCTCGCCCAGGGTCACACAGGGAGCTGGTCAGGGCCCCGGCCAGGTAGCGGGGGTGGAGTGGGGGGCTGGAGCCCGAAGAAGGTTTATACCAGGACTTTGGAGCGGGGAGGCTTGGGGCAGAGGGACCAGTGAAGTTGATGTGGGAGCTGGCATTTGAGCCCCCATGTCCTCTGCGCCCTGACAGTCTACACTGGTGTGCCCGCGGGCCGATGGGCATGCTGACAGGTGACTGCCACATGGGCTGATGAGTCCCTGGGCCGCCAGACCGGGCGACGGCGCTCCTGGTAGGGCTGATCCTGGGCAGGGGCGTGCAGGCTTTGGAGAGTTGGCCTTGGCGGAGCCAGGTCAGGCTGGGTGGCGTGGAGGGCCACGGGGGAGGCAGCAGGAGAGGAGGTGGGTGGGCGGGGTGTGCCGCCGGCGGTGCCAGGCTGGGGGCAGAGTGTGGACTTTGTCCTAGAACAGTGGGGACCCATGGGGAACTGTGAGGGCTGGTGCTGACTGAGGGCTGGTGGGAAGACCCCTCCGGCTGCTGCAGGAGGGGAAGGAGGCTGGTGGTGGGGCTGCGAAGCCAGGTGGGGTGCCTGGTCCCTCGAGGGCTGGGTGGCCCCAAGTGAGCGCTCAGTTCCGGTCCTGAAGTGAGCTCTGGGCCTTCGGGCCGCCTGTCCCTGGTCTAGGGAGCTCATATCCTGGGATTCCCTGTGGGCTGAGTTCCCTCTCCCCTGGAGGTTTGGTCCCCCAGGGTCTCTCTCGGGTCCTCAGACCCCCTTGTTCCCCTAGGCTCCCCTTGGCTCTTCGCTCGATAAATGAGCTTTGAGGGCTGCTGTGTGCGAGCCCCGCCACCTCGGAGCCTCCTGGGAGAACTTTTAGGCTCCTCAGGGCGAGCCTGGAGGTTGGACACCGGGTGGGGCGGCAGGAGCCAGGGTCAGGTGGAGGAGGGTGCTCGTGCTGGGTGATGCAGCGAGGTGATGGCAGAGACAGGACAGAGTCCAGTCGCCTACCTCTGTCCGGGGCCCCCACCTCCCCAGTTTTTCCCCGGGCCCTGCAGGCAGTGGCGACTATGTCCCCAGGGCAGCAGGCAGAGTGGGCAGTGGCCTCGCTGCCTCTGGCCTCCACGCCTCTGCTCCAGGGCCCTGCACACGCTGCCCTCTCAGTACCAGTTAAGGGTGGTTTTGGCAGCTGCTGACCTCAAGGGACCAGGTATAAAAGTAGGAACTTAAAAAGGGAGCCGTGGCAGGGCCGTTTGCCTCATTTCCAAGCCCCGATCTGGGAGCTGCTGGGGGCCGTGTCCCGGCTCTGCTCCCCCTAGGGGCCTGAGCTGCACCCTCTTCTGGGCCTCCCCGGGGGTCCCCTGTGCCCTTCTCGTCCCTTTGCGGTAGGCTGCGGCTTCCGCACAAAGCCTGCCCATGTTCATGACATGGTGCGGACCCAAGGCCAAGGTGACTGACCAGGTGTGTGGCTTATGGCTCCTTGGCTGGCGGGGGCTGGGGTGCTGGGCTGAGGTTCGAGCCACGTGACTCGTCCCGAAGGCCCCTCGTAGTCGGGGCCAGGCCCGCCCCAGCCTCACCGGCCTGGAGAACACAAGCTGCTGATTGGTGAGGGTGCCTTTGGCTCCTGCGCCCCCCACCCGGTGGGGAGGGGGTGACTTGGTTATGGGGGTTGCCTGGCCTGTGGGCCCGTGACAGTGAGCCAGCGGACGTGATGGCCTCAGAAGATCCATCTTCTGAGGGAGGATCGACGGAGGGTTATCCAGTGACTTGTTTCCAGGTGTCAGCTTGACCCGGCAGCGTTAAATCTGTCATCTTGTTGGATGGCGCGTGGGCAGGCAGCTGGGGTGGCGTGTCCTGACGAAGGCCACCCGGAGGCTGGCGGTGGGATGGGCCCGGAGGGTGGCCACAGGCCTGCTCCGTGGGCTGGGCCGGGCCTGGGGGCTGCTGCCCTCGTGTTGGGGGCTGAGCTGGTTGGCTGTTAACACCTTCACTAGATGGCGGGACGGAAGCAGTGACCTTAGGTCCACGGCCCTTGGCCTTTGAGCCGGCAGATGGGGAGCGAGGGGCTGAGCCCCCAGTCTGGCTCCGTCCTGCTGGCTGCTTTGTGCCCTCCATCACTCTGCCCTGGGGGCGGGGACTGTGGGAGCTCCTGGGCCCAGAGCTCGAGCACGCGCTGGAAGACCTCAGATCCTGCCTTGCTCCCGCGAGCCCTCCCATCCCCCTCCTCACCCGCCGTGTCCTCTCTGCCCGCAGGCGCTGCGGCCAGGCGGGATCTGTGTTTGGACCAGGCTGTGGTCCTCATCGAAGATGCCATCCAGGTGGGCGGTGCCTGGTCCTTGTGGCTGGTCCTCGGGGGGACTGGGTGGTGGCTGCCCCACTGGCCCCTTCACTCCTCTCTGTCCTGGTGCCAGGGCTGGGGTTGTTGGGCTGTGTGGTCATTGTAGCCGTGATGACCGGCCTTTTGGGCGTGGTCCCCTCGAGTCCTCGAGGTGGGTGCTGGGCAGTCATCTGGGTCCCTGGTCATTCAGTGATTGATTCACCACCTGCCAAGGGCTGCCGTGTCCTGTGAAAGTTGCCCAGAGGTGACAAGACCTTCTCCCCTGCAGATGACACACGGGCTTAACTAGGGAAATAGACAGTGGAAGAGGGCAGTGCTCCCTGTGGGGGATGAGGCTGGTGGCGTCCCGGGGGCACAGAGCTGAGGTGGGGTAGGGGGTCAGCCTCGCACAGAGGCAGGGCGAGACCCCCGTGCAGACGGAGGGCGCAGCTGCGCGACCCGCAGACCAGTGTCCGGCCCCCTCGGGCGCCCTCCCTCTGCCAGGCAAACCCTGCAGCTTGGGAGGGTCTGACCCTGGGACCCGCAGCCTGTGTCCCCGCCTTGGGCTTGCCGTGGGGCGAGAGGGGCGCCCTGCAAGGGGCTGGCAGTGCTGTGGCACGGGGGGCCCCTCACGCTCTCCGTCCCACCTTCCACCTCCAGTACCGCTCCATTAACCACCGCATGGACGCCCGGTCGCTGTGGCTCTGCCGATGGTACTACTCCAGCACCTGCCAGTGGTGAGAGCGCATGCGTGCGGTGCGGGGGCGGAGCCAGTCCGGAGGGGGCGGGGCTCGGGGTGCGGGGCGGGCTCCCCGCCCTGGGAAGCACCTCCTGGAAGTAGAGCCCACGCTGTGGACAGAAGGGCTCCTCGGGGGGGTAGGGTGGTGGTTTCCTTTCCAGAACGTTCTGGACAGCTGTGGCAACTGAGTTTGACCGGATGAATGCTGGCTGACCACACTCGAGTGGCCACGGAGCTGGAAGTGTGGGCTCAGCCCTTTGGACCCGCGCACTTCGCCCTGTGGCCTTCTAGGCATCGTACCTCATGACCCACTATTTTGGCCCTGGAGTGTGGCTGCTTCTCGCTTTTTGACCAGCCTTTGTCCCTTTCCCAGGATCCTGAGCCTCACCATCTTCTTGATCTTGGCCTTGGCTTTTATTGAGACCCCCTCCTCCCTCGCTAGCACCTCGGACGTGCGCTACCGCCCGGCCGCCTGGGAGCCGCCCTGCGGCCTGACCGAGGGCCTGGAGGCGCTCTGCCTGCTGGTCTTCACGGCCGACGTCTCGGTCAAGGTGAGGGGGGCGCGCCTTCCTGCCGGCTGCTGCTTTCCGGGTTGATTTTTCTGGAGCCGCTTCGCTTGCCTGTCCCGCTGTGCCCCGAGCCGAGGCCTGGGCCGTATCCGGGAGAATCCTGGGCCTTTTGATGCCCTCCTCCTTCCCCGGAGCATGGCCGGCTACTGCTGAGCCTGGAGGGGCACAGCCTGGGGGCCCCGGGTGGGAGTGGCGGAGGGTGCGGCAGTGATGCTGTTGGGGGGTCGCTCCACCGCCCACATTCCCGCCGGAGAGGAGGAGGGCCATGTGCAGCTCTGGCTTCTGTGACCTACGTCCTTCCAGAAGCGAGAGGTGGGCCCTGCCGGGCTTGTGTGGTTGATCTGAGCTGTGTCAGGGCTTCAGAGCAACTTCCCAGTGAGACGCGGAGCGTGCTGCTGGCCGCGTCTCCCGCCGCCCCTGTCGGATAGCGATGCCACTGTCGGCCCCACGTGCCTGCAGGGACCCCGCCCTTCGTGGCCTGACGCTGAGGGGCGTGGGTGAGCCCCCCTGCTGGCCCGTGCAAGTCTGAGCAGCAGGCAGGCATGTGACTGAGGGCCCCTGCGGTTTCTTCTTCTTTTTTAGCCTGTAATGTGGGGAGGAGGGTCTGGGCGTTTCTAAACTGGGACGGAAGCTGGTGAGAAGTTCTCATTAGCATTTTTTGAATGGTCGGTACTTTTGGAGAGGTGACAGAGAGCACAGGCGTTTATCTGTGACTTCTGGGGGCCTCCGTGCTAGGACCCGGGCGATGGCCAAAGCCCGTGTTTCCCAAGGCACAGCCCTGAGCACCTGCTCTGTTTCCTAGTCTTTTCCAGAACGATTCCCAGGCAGAGGGTGGTTGGACGGGCAGAACGAGCAGGGCCCTCTGCCAGTGGGGACACGGATGCAGCGGTTAAACGCTGAGCTGGCGTCCCGAGGAGGCCGGGCGAGGAGTGTGGGCCTCCGGACTGGCGCTCGGCCTCCTGCTCTGAGTCACGTGGAGACCACGCTGCTGGCCGAGGCCGCCCGCCTCCCCCGAGGCCTGCGTGTGTGGCCGTGGTGGTGTGGCCGCCCGCCGCCCGAGCCGCTGTCTCTTCCGCAGGGCTACCTGGTGGGGTGGGCCCAGTTCCGGAAGAACCCCTGGCTGCTCGCCTACCTCGTGGTGCTGCTCGTGTCCGTGATGGACTGGGTCGTGTCGCTCAGTCTCGTCTGTCAGGAGGTAGGTGGTGAGCCGGCTCCGAGGGGGAGCAGGGAGCTCGGGGGCGGGGGGCGTGGGCCGGGGTGAATGGGGCCGGGGTCCCGAGGCCCTGAGGCCACCCGCCAGCTGCCCAGCTCTGCCCAGCCTCCGGAGCGCTGCGGTCACCCATTGGCCAGGGAGCCTCGTTCCCATCTAGCAGATGAAGACACTGAGGTCTGGGAAGGCGCGAGGACCCGGGAGCAAGTTCCAGGCGTAATTCCTGCCACGTGCCAGTCTTGCCAGCTGCAGCGTCTGTTTCGCCGAAGCCACCCTGTGATCCCACAGGACAGAGCTAGGGAAGGTTGGCTTGGGGACATCCGTAGCCATCAGGGCCGGTCAGGGACGCACGAGCCCTTCAGGTGCTTGAGTAGCGAGAGTTTAGTACAGAAGCCTCAACAGGTGTTGAGGGACCAGGAAGGCGAGAAGGGGACCCAGCAAACCCAGAGCCGCAGGCAGGACCTGCCTCCAGACTAGGCCGGGGTGGGAGGGGAAGGGCTTAAGGCTGTGGAACCTGGAAGCTCAGGGGACGGGCCCCGCGGGGACCCTGCCCTCTGCCCTCTGGGGACAGGGTGATGGCGGAGGGGGAGGCTGGGCACCCTGGGTGCTGCCGGTGGGAACCACAGTGGCCAGAAGCCGGCAGGTGCCCCTCCCTCCTCCTGCCTCCCGACTTCCTCCCCCCAGGGCCCCTGCTGGGCGAGGGCGGCCCAGGAAGAAGGGATGTCATTGGCGGGTCCCAGCAGGGCTGCAGGGTGGGCGGAGGGCACGGCGTCCCCTTCAGCCCCCTGCGACTGCTCCACGTCCTGTAGGACGGCCGGCAGTGCACTCTTCTTCCCAGGAAGTGCTGCCCGCCTTCCTGCTGAGGGGACACCCTCGCCCCCTCCCCAGATCGGGGACAGAGTGGGCCCAGCCGCCACCAGCTCCATTCCATTGTGTTCCCGAAAGTTCCATCACTTTGTGGCTGGTCTGTGAACCTCACCACCACCACCCATCCTTCTGCGACGCTGGAGGGGGGCAGTGGGAGGGGAAGGGTGGTGACACGTACAGACATGTGTCTGCGTGACTAGCGACGAGGAGACCCCGAGGCCCGGCAGGCCTTGGTGGTGGTGGCTGAGGACCCAGTGGTCCAGTCTCCCTCTGCCTCGTTTGGGGACCCGGACCTTCGTTCCTGAGTGCTCAGTGGTCCTGCCTTGTTGTTCCTGGAGTTCTGTGATAATTTTCCATTTGGGGCAGCTCCTGTCATGGCTCAGCGGAAACGAATCCGACTAGTATCCACGAGGCTGCCGGTTCGATTCCTGGCCTCGCTCAGTGGGTTAAGGATCCGGCATTGCCGTGAGCTGTGGTGTAGGTTGCAGAAGCTGCTCGGATCCTGCGTTGCTGTGGCTGTGGTGTAGGCCGGTGGCTACAGCTCCAATCGGACCCCTAGCCTGGGAACCTCCACATGCCATGGGTGCATCTCTAGAAAGACAAAAAAAATTTCTGTTTCGGATGTACCTCGAGGGACCCCTGGCAGAGTCCTCGCTGCTCCTCCAGGCTGCAGCATCCCAGTCCGTCCCTGGTAATTGGAGTCCTTGACCCCGACTGGCCTCCCCGCCGTCTTTTCACGACCAGCCCAGGGGCCTGGGATATGTGTCTTAGGACTGGGTGCACCCAGCCCTGCAGCGCCCGGAATTGTGGGGTGGGGAGTGGGTGTGTCGCTGCTCCTGTCCCGGTGCTCAGAGTTTTCCTGCCCCACAGACACCTCCCCCACCCCGGCCATCAGGCCCTCCTAGGCGGCTGCTTCAGGGTGGGGCCATGGGAAGGTGGGCGCTGGGGGCTGGGCCCAGGTCGGGTGCAGCGTCGGTCCTAAGGCTGGGCGGGTGGTCCAGGGAGAGGCGTGGAGGGCGGGCAGCCAGAGCCCACACCCGCTCACCTGCCCGTCTGCCGAGGACATGAGTGCCTTGCCTGGGAAGGGGCTGGTGACTTAGCTGTCCGCCTGGGGCCACACGGGGCCGGCGCTGGGCTCTGCTTCCGGCAGGATGGGCCCGTAGTCGTGGCCTTGGGTAGCGTCCACACTGTTGGCCCTGGGCATCGCCCGTTCCTGCCTCCGTGGCCACTTCGTGTGTGGCCTGTGGAGATCCGGGCGTGGCGTCAAGGGGAGAGGCTGAGGACATCCACAGCCGTGTCCCGTCCAGATGTGTCGTTTGTCCTGGATGCCTCGCCGGTGCTCCCTCGGCCTGTCCGCACGCATCCTCCCCAGACCCCCTCTTCCCCGCTCGTCCGGGCGGTTCTTTCACAGCCCTGACCCTCTGGGACTTGTTACTTTCCTGGTCCGTGCAGGGTGGACCCTGCCCTCTGCAAAGCGTCCCCCGTGGCACCGTCTCTTGGGGACTTGCCTGATTGAGGTGGTCACGCTACAGGCAGCCCACTTCTGGCAGGGCTGGCCCATCGCTCAGAACCGTCTGCAAACCAAACCCGAGTCCCCCCCAACCCCGGGGCCCGCTGGTCGGTGATAAAGAACCGCCGTGGCCTTGGGGCCGAGGGGGGACCAGGGCCGCCGACCTGCTCGAGCCTGGTCTTTCCTGTCCTTTGTCCCTGGTGGTGTCCTGCTCCCACCGCCCTGTGGCTGGAGGGTCAGATCACACGTGGCCCGCCAGTCGCCCTGGGCCCTGGTCACCTTCTGTGACTGTTTCTTGTAGGGGACTAGCTCTCTGCAGACCAGTGGGTGGCTTCTCCCCAGGGTCTCCGGGGCCCGGGCCGTGATTCTCAGTGTGGTTTCAGTCTCGCCAGGGGCCGAGCAGGCTCTCCCTGCAGGCAGGTCCCGTGGTCGCACTTTCCCACCTCTCGCGTGTCCCCGGATCGGTGGCTTGGTGGCAGTGCCGTGGCTCCGGCCCTTGGCGGGTTGGGTTATTGCGCCAGAGAGGCCGTGCTCCGACTGCGGGTGAGGGTCCGAGGCCCTGGAGGGGGTGCGGCTGGACCTCCAGCCTCTGCTTGGCCCAGGGGCGGCCGAAAGGGTGCTGGTATGGGCCCCAAGACTGGAGCTTCCGTCGGGGGGCAGCGAGCGGGTCGTGGGTCGGGGTGGGGGCCTGGTCCCGAGCCTGGCCTCCACCGCTGACTCCTGCCTTCTCGGTCCTGCTGGGAGCCGGGCCCCGCCTGAGGACGAGTGCAGCCCGGGGGCGCCGAGCGAGTCGCTGGCTCCTTAACCTCACAGACGCTCTGAAGCTCTTCTCTGGGCTGGTTCTGGCGGGACCTTGTTCTGCTGTGCGAGGGGCTGGGGGGTCCCAGGGAGCAGCAGATGTGCAAAAAGTCCAGAGCGAGGCGGGGGCCGGGAGGGAAAGGAGCCCAGAGCGCGTGCGGTAGAGGCGGCGTTTACAGCGCGAAGGGAGGGGACCGGCCCGGCAGCCGGCTGAGCAGAGGCAGCGGCGGGGCGGACGGAGAGCTGAGCACCGCCAGCGGGGCAGTGACAGTGAGACGCGGCCCAGGACGGGGTTCCTAGACAGCCGTGGAGGGTCCGAGTGGGGAGCGGCCTCCGGCAGCCTTATTTTCCGGCACAAGATGTCCCGGGACGCGAGCGTGGAGCGGAGAGCTGGGCTTCTGGTTGTAAAGACAGCGAAGGCGGGCCGGTCCCCTGGGGCGTGCGCGGGCAGGGGGCGCCCAGCACGAGGTCGCGCACAGAGGGGGTGGCTGAGGCACCAGGCGGGGGATGGAAGGCGGTCTCGGGGATGGAACGTGGTCCTTGGGGGAGGAGGGGTTGGCTGGGGCGGGGCGGGAAAAGGGTGAGTGTTCAGGGAAGGTACTGGAACACGAGGTGTGTACCCACGTGGGGGAGGGAGGGGGCCCTCTGAGGGGCTGGGGTCCTGAGCACAGGGAAGGCGGCCCTTTGGTTGTGACAGGAGGGAGGAGAGGAAGGTGTGTGTGTGTGTGTGTGTGTGTGTGTGTGCACGTGTGCATGTGTGAGTGTGGACGTGCAGGCTTCCTGCTGTGGTTTCGGTCCTGTGTGGGGGAGGCCGAGGCCCAGAGCCGAGCGGAGGGTGCGGGGCTGTGGAGAGGGGGGCGTGGAGCAGCCCCCCGACGGCAGGACAGAGCTGGAGGGGTTACTGGAGACCCTTCCCAGGTGCTGGTGGGTCTGGGGTTCTGAGCTGGGCCCGGGAGGGACGTGGGGGCTCTTGAGAGCCCGCGAGGTCTAGGCCGGGTGTGCTGGGAGCCTGGGGGCCGCCGGGGCCCGTGGCGTCCACGCGCGGAGCGTCAGAGTCTGGGCCCGTGTGCTGGGTGACCGCAGGCGCTCAGGGCCCCCGTCTGGTCGCTTCCAGCCTCTGCGGGTGCGCCGGCTCCTGCGCCCCTTCTTCCTGCTGCAGAACTCCTCCATGATGAAGAAGACGCTCAAGTGCGTCCGCTGGTCGCTGTCCGAGATGGCCAGGTGGGCTCCGGGGCGGGGCTGGGCCGCCGGGGTCCCCGTCCCGTCCCATCCCTTGAGGAGGTTGGTGGGTGGGTGGGCACTCGAGGGTCTCCGTCTGGCACTCAGGACACCACCCCCGTGGGAGCTTTGGGCTTGGCTGTGACCCCCCCCGACCCCCCGGCCTCTCCCACCCTTCCTCCAGCGCCGCTTTGGCTTGCTGTCCGCCGAGACCCCCTAAAGCACTGCTCCCGTCCCTCAGCCCCACGATTCACGGGGCTGACCCCTCCGTCCGGCTGGCGTTGATGGCGGTGGCTTTTCCCCTCCCAGAGCCCCTGAGGTCCTCGGACGCTGCCTCCCCCGGGCCCCTGGGGCACGCGCCCGGGCTGCACTCAAGGAGAGTGCCAGCTTGCACCGAGCAGGGCTGCGCGTGGGCGGCGGGTGCCAGGGCGAGGGGCCCAGCCGCCGGCAGCTCTCGGGCGGCCGGCCCGGAGCCCGCCGCTGAGCGCCGCTGTCGCCCGCAGTGTCGGGCTGCTGCTGGCCGTGCACCTGTGCCTCTTCACCGTGTTTGGGATGCTGCTCTTCACCGGCGGGAAGGTACGGCGCTCGCGCCCGGCCCGGCAGGCGCCCGGGGGCTGGTCCGCAGCCGGCGGTGGGCCCTCGGTTAATCCGCAGCGAGTCCTTGGGCTGGGAGAGGCGGGGACCAGGAGGTAACCAGGGGGCCAGGGGTGGCCGGTCTCCTACTGTGCCCCTGCCGGGCGCCTCTGCCCCTGGCCTCCTGGCTCAGGCCTGGCCGCTCTGCCTGGCTGTCCCCCCCCCCAGCCCCCAGTCTCCCAGGTCACTGCCCCGCCCTCCCTGCAGCCCTCTTAGGCCATCAGACTGGCCGTCAGGACGGCCACGGTCACGGCGCCCCCGCCCGTCTCTCCCGAGAGCGGCTCTCTGTGGGCTTCCTGCCTGGCCCCTTCCCCAGCCCCTCTCCCGCCCCCAGCAGCTTGTTGCTGCGTGGAGGTGTCACCTTGGGCCTGTCCTGCATCTGTCCTCTCGTGTTCTCTGCTCGTGTCCTGGCCGACGTCCTTGTCCTCGGGGCTGGGCTGTCCTGCGCCTCTGTCCTGGAGTGGTGCCCGGCGCTTGGCCAGGGCTGGTCTTGAGTTTGTGGCAACACTTGGGGGTTGTGGCTGTGCTGCCCATGACGGAAGCCTGAAGACTGTACCTCTGAGCCCTGGCGGGGAGCCAGCTCGGGAGAGCCAGAGCCCCCCTTTGTGTGAGTGGGTGCGTGTGTCTATGCGTTGTCTGTACTGTGTGTGTCTGTGTGTATCTGTGTATGTGTTGTGTGTGTCTGTATTGTGTGTACTGCATGTGTATCAGTGTATGTGTTGTGTGTACTCTGTGTGTGTGGCTGTTGTGTGTGCATCTGTGTGTGTTGTGTGTACCGTGTGCACATCCACATTTGTCAGTGTGTATATCTGTGTATGTGTTGTGTGTGCCATGGGTGTATCTGTATTGCGTGTGTCTATGTGTGTATCTGTGTATGTGTTGTGTGTTCTGTGTGTATCTGTGTATGTGTTGTGTGTACTCTGTGTGTGTCTGCTGTGTCTGTGTACGTGCTGCGTGTGCTGCGTAAGTGTGGGTGTGTGTGCAAGTCTGGGTGGTGGGGGCGGCTGGGGGTGGGACCGGCCAGCTGAATCTCACGTGATGCTGCTGTTTTGCGGTGCGCAGGGCGGGCCTGGGGGGCTGGGCTGGGGCTCTGCCCTGGGGACTCTGAGGGCCCCGAGGCACCTGGCAGGGTTGGCCCCTCTGCTGGCTCCGTATTCTGCCCTGCAGAGGGCGCCGCGGGGGCTGGGGGTCCGGGAGGCCGCAGTGGGGCAGGGGCTGCCCCGACAGGAGGTGGCCGGCAGCGGGGGTGGGCAGGATGTTGCGGGGGGCCTACAGCGCCCTGCATAGGGGTGGAGGCCCCTGTGCTGGGGGTCCTCTTGTGCCCCTGGGCCTCAGTGACCTGGTCTGTAAGGTGCACAGGGGCTGGGCCTTCCTAGGCCAACAGGCTCAGCTCACGGATGGCGGGGGTGGAAAGGGCGGCCCCGGGAGGGCTCGGCCTGCCCTCCTGCCGTCCCTGCAGCCCTGGGTGGGAGTGGCCCATCCTCCAGGCCCCCGGCTGCCGCTCCTCTGACAGATGTCCTGCCTCCGCCTCCTCCATCATCCTCGTGGGTCGGCCCCGCCCATGGCAAAGGGCCCGACGGAGGCCACTGACCCGTGACTCCACCCCAGTGGTTTGTGACCACCAATTAGCTCACCTGTCCCCCGGTCCCCACGACTGGACAGACAGAGGCCCCAGGCCCGGTGCAGGAGAGGGAGCGCGGCGGTGGTGGTTCCTGCAGAGGTTCGCGGTAGGAGGCGGGCGTGCACGGCTGGCCGAGAGCTTTTCACCGCGGTTCCTGGCAGGGCTGCTCCAGTGACCAGTGCCCCCCCCACCCCCCGCCCCGTGGGCGTGCGGCGTCCCCGAGCGTTGGCTTCTGGGCCTGGAGGTCCTGAGTTAGGTCCTGTCCAGCCTCGAGCTCAGAGCCTGCTGCTGAGCCCACGTGGGTGGTCCTGGCTCGCTGCGTCCAGGGCCTGGAGCTTCGGCGGCCCCAGGCCTTAGCCAGTGAGCCAGGCCTCAGGGCTGCCCTGTCTGTTCGGCAGGACGACGGGCAGGACAAGGAGAGGCTGACCTACTTCCGCAACCTGCCCGAGGCGCTCACGTCCCTCCTGGTGCTGCTGACCACCGCCAATAACCCCGACGGTGTGTGAGGCGGAGGGCGGGGGCCTTGGTCCTGTGAGTCTTTTGAGTCCGCCCCGCCCCCAGGGAAAGCTGACCTTGAGGTCTGTGGGGAGCGCTCACGGGGAGGCCGAAAACATGAGCATCCTTGAACGGTAGTGAGCCCCCCGTCCCAAGGGTGTGCAAGCAGGCGTGAGGCTCCGCGTCCGGACGAGAAGGCCTCCGGGCTCTCCTAAGGCCGGGCCTTCCTCCCTGCTGAGGAGCCGCTGGACCCGGGGTCGTGAGCACATTTTCAGTTTCTCTTCCCTCTGCCAGTGATGATCCCCGCGTATTCCAAGAACCGCGCCTACGCCGTCTTCTTCATCGCCTTCACCCTGATAGGTGGGTCTGGGGCGGGGGCCAGGGTTCCGCCCCACGTGACGGGATCCCCAAGGCTCGGGGCTGCGTGTGCCCCCCGATCCTGTCACTTGGTCCCAGTGTGACCTCCCCGCCGCCGCCTGTGACTGCTGATGGCCCCTTCCTCAGTGCCCTGCTGGCCGCCAGGTGGCGCGCCCGGGCCCGTCCCGTCCCTGTCCACCCTCTGGGCCTCAGCTCTGGGCCCCCGGCGCTGCTGCTCCTTCCGGACTCTGCCCCCGTGCACGCGGTCCCCACGGACTGGTGGTCCCCACTGACCGTGGCTCTGGTCTCCCCAAGGGAGCTTGTTGCTGATGAACCTGCTGACGGCCATCATCTATAACCAGTTCCGGGGCTACCTGATGGTGAGCGAGCTGCGCTCCGGCCCGGCCGCGCGCGGGGCCGACCCTGGAGCCCTGGCGGGAGCTGAGCAGCCCGTGGCCCTGGGACTGCGGGTGTGGGTGGGAGGGCGGGGCCCGCGGAGGCCTCGGCCCGGCCCCCGCCTCCCTCTTGCGGGTGAGTGGGAGCCAGGCCCATTCTCCCTCCCTGCCCCCCAGGCTGTGCTGTCCCCACAGCCACCCGGCGGCCTCTCCCCGCCTGGCCTTTCTAGACGGAAGCTGCCAGAAGATCGCAGCTCCCAGGCGGGGACCCCAAACCC
Organism: Catagonus wagneri; assembly: GCA_004024745.2. Taxonomy (NCBI): domain Eukaryota; kingdom Metazoa; phylum Chordata; class Mammalia; order Artiodactyla; family Tayassuidae; genus Catagonus; species Catagonus wagneri. The sequence continues at coordinate 997,470 of PVHT021183668.1, read as the reverse complement.
ACTGTGTGGGGGAAGGGGGACCCCAAATATGCCAAGAAGGGACCTGTGCCCCAGTGAGTTACACAGCCAGTGGCTGTTGGCAGGACCGGCCCTTGCCTGTGACCGTTCCTCTGATGCTCACAGGCGAGGGCTGCGCCCCAGGCCGTGGAGGGCAGGACGCCCTCGGGGGCTGCCCGGGGACAGGGCACCGCGGCCGGGGAGGAGTCGAGCTGAGCCACTCAAGGCCGTCCTCCTTTCAGAAGTCTCTCCAGACCTCACTGTTGCGGAGGCGGCTGGGGACCCGGGCTGCCTACAAGGTCCTCTCCTCCTTGACACCTGAGGGGTGAGTGCCGGGGCTCTGGGGCCGCGAGAGGCTCACGGGGGTCTTGGCCAAGTGCCTGCTCTGTGCCGAGCCCCGCTGGTGGCAGAGTGCGGTGCTCCTTTGGAATCACGGAGTCGCCACGTCCCTGTGCTTCAGGGACTGCCTGGTCCTTGAGTCCAGGTGAACGCCTTTGACCTCGTGACCCGCTGGCGATCCCGGGGTGGCGAGCGGCCACGTGCTGTGGCCTGTTCCCCCCCCAGAGGGTGCCCTCCCCACATCTCTGTGCGCTGACTTGGGTGTGGGGTCCAGAGGGACCTGCGACATGTGTCCTCGGACCTCAAGCCCTTAGCTTCAGCTGCTCCCCTTTAAGGCAGGACGATGGGTCTCTGGATTTGGGGGGACAGAAGGACTGGAGCCTTCATTCGCGGAGGTCCTGTCGGTGCCCGGGGCTGCTCCGTCTTCACGGTGCAGTTCGAGCCAGACGGTGGGGCGCCTCAGGGTGCTGAGCTGGCCGGGCTCATGGCGGGGGTGTGTCTCCTCCCACAGCGTCGGGGTGAAGCCCCGGGACGTCCTGCAGGTGCTCCAGAAAGTTCAGCTGGACAGCGACCACAAAGAGGCCATCGTGGAGGTACCAGCCCCCGCCCCCCCGTGTCTCTGGGCCCTGGAGGTCACACGGGCATCCTTTCAAGTCAGCCTGGCTGGCTCGGTCTTGGGGCGGCTCCCCCCTGTCCCTCGGCCTGGCCGACGTGTGCTTTCCTGTTCTGCAGAAACTGCATTCCCGGGGTGACTTGCTGTCGGCTGGCGAGTTTCAGGAGCTCTTTGATACATTTGACAAGAAGGTGGCTAAAGAGGTGACTGGGGCTAGGCTGGAGTCACCTGCCCGGGGCCAGGGCCACCTGGGGTCAGCGGGCAAGTCCTCAAGTCTGTTGGCAGTGATCACCTGGGTCAGTTTTAGAATCCCTCCCAGGGATTCCGGCCCCTAGGGTGGTGCCTGGGAGCAGAGGTGGGTGGCTCTTGGAAACTGGGGAGACTCTGTTGAGCTCATAAAGTTCACAGAGCACAGGGCCTGGTCTAGGCCAGACGTGGCCCAGAGGAAAGCTTCAGAACGGTTTTCCCCATTCCCGTGACAGATGCTTATCCTCTTTCCATGTGTCCTTTCCTGGGAGGTTCCCAGGTCTGCCCAAACCTTGGTCTTTTGTCCTGACACTTTGACACCGATTTTTAAAGTTACCAGATGGTCCTCAGCGTCCAGGTCAGCAGTGGGTTCAGAAGTCCCTTGGCTGCCTACATTTTACATGGCAGTTTTGGTGGGGGGGAGCAGCAGGTGGGTGAGGGTGTGGCAGGGGGTGGAGTAGTGGAGGTGTTGGGAAATAGCCAGGCTGTACACAGGCACATTGTACGGGCAGCGGAGGGGGCTGCCACTCCGGCTTTTTTTTTTTCTTTTTTGTCTTTTTGTCATTTTAGGACCACACCTGCGGCATGTGGAGGTTCCCAGGCTAGGGGTCCTTTAGAGGGCCAGGCCATACTTGAACGGGGGACGGAGTGAAGAGTCTCCTGCTGATCAGACTCCTAATAGCTCTGTGTCGCTGTTGAGTCAGTCAGTTCAGTTGCTGTGATGAACACCACAGCCTGGTGCGGCCTGAACAACAGGGCCTATTGTCTCCTAGTCCTGGAGGCTGGCCACGCCCCCTCCCTGGCCACGCCCTGCTCTTCTGGCCTTGCCCCTCCTCCTGTGGTCCATGGAGTGCTCTCTCTGCAGAGCACCCAGGGTCTAAAGTCCAACTGTGGTTTGAGGTGGGAGTTTGGGTCCTGGAGGTTTGGGGGGCTTCTAGTGTCCTCGCCTGGGTTTTGTGACACCCTGTCCCCCAAAATGCTGGTTGCAAGGGGGCAGGCAGGTGCCTCAAGGACGGTAGGCATTTGGGGGCTTGTCCCAGACGCCCTGACCGGCCGTGACTTTGGAATCGCTCCTGAAGAGGGGCGTCCTCCAGGCAGGATGCCGTCTGGACAGCCTGAGCCTTCCGCGAGAGCCCCCGGCCCCCGTGAGTGGTCACGCCCTGTCCGCCAGCATGGCGCTGGTCTGGTGCTGGTCAGTTCACGCCGACTGGCTGCAGAGAAGGTACCCTGCCAGCTTCTGAGAGTCCGCTTTTCTTTTCATTTGAAGCTTTTATGGTTAAAGCTACCTCATTATCTCCTTGACCCAGTGCCAGTCACTGAAACCATTTCAAAGTTTGTTATTTCTTAATAGCAAGGTAACACGTGAACTCATTCTTCCTGTGACAATTTAAACGTCATGGGTGATGCTGACCTCTCTTGGCCTGTGTATGAGTCTGGGTCCAAGCAGGAGTTAGAGACCGCCCCGTGGGTTTAACAGGGGAAGTTTAGCATAAAGAAGCATCACGTGTGATAAAAGAGTAACTGTAAGGAAGAGAAAACTCCGTAGTGCCCGAAGGCTGAGGGCGATGCCCAGGGAAGGAGAGACCCAGGGGCCGCCTCCCCGAGGCCAGGCTTCAGGCTCCTTTGGGGAGGACGTGGTCCAGCCCACCGGGGGACAGGGCTGCCGGCTGGTTCCCTGGGCTGGAGCAGGTCTGCATCCCTGACAGGCAAAAGCCAGCCTCTGGGGTGTGGCAGGCGCGGGCCGTCAGTGGCTCGGGGCGTGGGGCGCAGAGGGAATCGGGTACCGGCGCGGGCAGGCGGCCCCGGGCCCCAGTTTGCACGCGGAGGACTGTGGAGAGCTTGGCAGTGCGCCTGCCAGGTCAGACTGGGGCCGTGGGTCCCCAGGGATCCGTGGCTCTGAGTGGGGGGCTGGGACAGCTGCCCGGGGGTCTTCACCCGCTTGAGACGCGGCTCTTGTGACAGAGGGACTGAGGGTTTGATTCGATCCGGCTTAAACTTCTGTTTTTATTGACATCCTGTTGTTCTCTTGTGGCCGCCCCGTGGCGTATGGACTTCCTGGGCGAGGGCTCAATTCCAAGCTGCGGTTGCGACCTATGCCAGGTCCTTTAATCCACTGTGCCGGGCTGGGGATCGAGCCTGCGTCCTGGAGCCGCAGAGGTGCCACTGCTGTCCCACAGCGGGAGCGCCAGATGTAAATTTACATGGGGTAGCCCCGCGTGGTGCGCGGCCTGGGCGTGGGCCGGCAGGGGCTGGGTCCGTCTCACGCCGCGGTGACCGCCCCATGTCCTTGTGCGCACGCGGCGGCGTCTCCGGAGGGCCCCCAGCGGTGTTTTCACATCAGCTCTTGTCGCCAAGCCGCCCTCCTTTGGTTTCCACTGCAGCCTGGTCACAGCGTAGCGGTTTCTTCTGTTTGTGCTCAGCTTCCAAAGCGTGTGACTTCTATGCAGATTTTCACATGACATTTCGAGTCACGGTGACCGCTGTGTGCACAGTTAAGGTGGCGCCTGGAGCCGCTGTGGGTCACTTACGGCGTCAGTGGCCAGCTAGGCCACCTCTCTGTGTTCTGCGACAACCGTGACGGACATCTTGGTGCCTAAAACTTACTGTGTTTGAGATGATTTCCTTGGGCTGGAGAGCCTGGGATGGGAGGTAAGGTCCTAGGAGGATCCGAATCCCAGAAACAGAACCCCTCCGGCCGGGTTCTGAGCGGGCGTGTCGCCTCCCCAGCGCCCGCCGCGGCCCGAGTACCAGTCTCCGTTTCTGCGGCGCGCCCAGCTCCTCTTCGGCCACCGCCACTTCGACTGCCTGGGCAACCTCATGGCCCTCGGAAACCTGGTGACCATCTGCGTGAGTGCGGGTCTGCCTGGCGGCTCCCGTCCCCGCGCTCCCGCGCTCCCGCGCTCCCGCGCTCCCGCGCTCCCGCGCTCCCGCGCTCCCGCGCTCCCGCGCTCCCGCGCTCCCGCGCTCCCGCGCTCCCGCGCTCCCGCGCTCCCGCGCTCCCGCGCTGCCGCCTGGCATCCCGGCTGAGCTCTGGCCGCTCTGGCTCCGCAGGTGTTCCTGGTGTTGGATGCAGACGTGCTGCCCGAGGAGCGGGACGACTTCGTGCTGGGGGTGAGCTCTGCGGCTGCGCGGCTGCCAGGCCGCCTCTGGGGTGACCGGGCCTGAGGGGACAGGGGGCATGGCCTGCCCACTGGGGCCCCGGGTCCTCGGGAGTGGGGCTGTCCTAGCGAGGTGCAAGTCGCCGGTCACGGGACGCCCGGGCTGTGGGAGGGGAGCCCGGGTGGCCGGACGCCGGAGGGAGGTGGCCTGGAGCCAGAGCCGACGGCGTGGCTGCGGGGGCTTCCCGGCCCCTCCGGCCCTGGGATCTGAGCTCTCATTGGTTGTCTCTCAGCCGTTTTTGGAAGTGGATAGTCTAAGTTCTTTGTCAAACTCTTTAGGAACTTACAGTTTTTCTCTTTTGGATTTTAAGCAAAACAGCAGTAGCACCCCCATGTCCCCTCATATCAGACCTTAATGAGGCATATGTTTTAGTTTCCTTTAATAAAATATCTTATGAATGTTATTAAGTCGATGAGAACCATTAAATATTTTCTAATTATTTGAGAAAAGCTTGACTTGTCTAATTAAAAAATTACACATTAAATCATGTGTATTCAGCATCAGCGTTCCTGTTGCAGCTCAGCAGTAACGAACCTGTCTAGTATCCATGAGGATGCAGGTTCAATCCCTGGCCCCGGTCAGTGGATTAAGGATCTGGTGTTGCCATGAGCTGTGGTATAGGTCACAGATGTGACTTGGATCTGGTGTTGCTGTGGTGCAGGCCGGCAGCTGGAGCTCTGATTCGACTCCTAACCTGGAAACTTTCATATGCCGTGGGTACGGCCCTAAAAAGCAAAGAAAAAAAACGGTCACGTATATTCAACATATAGAGTAAAACTTAGCATCAGAATTGTAAAAATAGCTTTCTGGAGTTGCTATTTGAAATTCCTCTAGTTTACACTTAAAATCAAATTTTCTACTTTCCAATTTTTTTTTCTTAGATACAGCAGGAGGGGCTCAGCTCCTTTTGTGTGGATAACGTATTGCAGAGGTGGCTGGGTTTTTATTCTTTTTAAATGTCAAATCGAATACCATCGACCTGCATTTTATCTTTTTTTAACGCTAGTTTTTTGAGCACCGGAGGCACCTTGACTGTTTATGAGAGACTTCTGGTCGGATCAGTGCCACGTAGGGTTCTTGGGGTGCCTTGGCAGAATCCCATCATTTTCTGCCCCTTGATAACTGCTGCGATGCAGTTATCCGAAATGCTTGCTCCTGTTGTCTTTAGCAGTCATCTTTATGGGTGTGACTGAGACAGCGTTCACTCAGAATATAGGCTGGACACTGGGTGAGGTCTAACAGCCCCCCTGCCCACGGTCCCCTTTAAGGGACCAGCTACTGGATATTTTACTGGTTTCAAAAAAACCACCTTTGATGATGAGGCACCCCCCCCCCCGGAATCGGGGGGACGCTGTGAGAGCCACGAGTTTCCGTTGGCCTGGGGGTGAGTGGTGACACTCCCGGAATGCGTTGTCAGCATTGCTGTGCCCCGGAGAGCGGACCACAGGGAGGCCGAGACTCCCAAGGCGTCCAGGGGAGAGAGACTGGGGGCAGGGGCTCAGGCGGTGAGCGTGGCAGAAGGGGACCAGGCAGGTGGCGGGTGACCTCGGCCCCGCCAGCACGGAGACGGTGTGGGCTCTGGACATGCAGGGCTGCGATGGGGCTGTTGAGGGCGGATCCTGGCCAGGGGAGGCTGGGCCGGGGTGCACATGTGCGAGTTGTTCTCGAATGGGGTACAGGTCACCCAAGGAGAGGGTGTGGGCCGAGAAGGGGGTGCTGGAGGTGGCTCAGTGTGAGGGGTGGGGGCTCGGAAGGGCGGCCCCGAGGGGCCTGAGGAGCAGCAGGGGGGTGGGGGGAGGGTCGCGTGGCCCGGCAGGGGGAGGGTCGTCCAGGCGCCAGGCCTCGAGGGGGGCTTTGCCACGTGCAGCTGGGGAGAGCCACGCGGATCTGCCCAGGGCCTGTTGCCTGTGGGTCGGGTCGCAGAGCCTGGCAGCCGAACACGGTGCTGCTTCCCCCTTTCAGATTCTCAACTGCGTCTTCATCCTGTACTACCTGCTGGAGATGCTGCTCAAGGTGTTCGCGCTGGGCCTGCGGGGGTACCTGGACTCCCCCAGCAACGTGTTTGACGGGCTCCTCACGGTCGTCCTGCTGGTAACGTCACGCGGCCTGGGCCGGGCTCCCGGGAGGGGGTGTGCGCTCAGCATCTGGCCGTGCCTGGGGTCTCTCGGCCGCTCCTGGGCACCAGGGGGCCGCGGGGACTGGGGCTTCTGCCTCTGGTGACAGAGGGGCTGGCTTCCCCTGGCCGAGCCGCTCTGCGGGTGGCCGGTGGCGGGGGCTGCGGGGGGCCGGTGTCTGCTGCAGCTGCGCGTCGCGGGGCCGCCTCTCCTGAATCCCCGAGAACTGCAGCCCTCGGCCAGCCCAGTCCCACTCAGGACACTGGGGCCTCGCGTGGGGCAGGGAGCGGCGGGGGTCTCAGGATGCCTGTCCCCAGAGCCCAGGGGAGCAAGGGGGCGCGCCCGGTGTGTGTGTCGCAGCAGGGATACTGGTGCGACATGTGTTCAGATTTGAGGGGTTAGAGCCATGGGCCCAGGAGGGGAGGGGGACGGCTGAGAGGAGGGCCTTTCGCTGGTCCTTGACCCCACCTGACCTTGACCCCGTAGCTTCTCCCGCCCCCCAGGCTCCGGCCCTTCCGGAGCCCCGCCCTCCGTATGTGTAGCCCGATTCCTGAGACCAGGGTGTCCTCTTCGGCTGCAGGATGTCCCCACGTGGCACCAACCACGTGGCTCTGATTTCTCCCCAGAAGCCCCTTTGGGGACAGCGTGTCCGAGTGAGCCTGCCGTAGCGAGCTTCTGTTTTTTTGTGATTAAAGGTGTTGGAGATCTCAACTCTGGCTGTGTACCACTTCCCACACCCGGGCTGGTATGTGACTGGAGCACGGGGGGGCCTGCTGGCGCCCGGGGAAGGATGTGCGGCCGCCTCTGCCGCTGGCGCGGGCTGCTCGGGCTCTGAGGCCAAAGGCCCGACGGGAGTGGCTGCGGTTCCTGCGGGGACAGGCCCTGTCCCATCGCTCTTGGGGAGTCGTTAACACCTTGTAGGAAGGCGGCAGTGCCCCAGAGCCGGGGCGGGGAGCTGTGGACGTGTCCCTGCAGAGCCTGTACTCAGCCCCCCTCCCCCAGGACGGACTTGGGGCCCAGGGGTCTAGGGCCTGAAGCAGGGAGACCCCGGCTGAGGGCTGGGGGACCCGGGGGTACTGGGATCGGCCTGGGGCCCTTTTCTGGTCGGAAGTGGTGAGGCTGGGATCACACCTCGCTGTAGATGGTGGGGCTCTTTGAACTTACACTGTAGTCTGGGCCCCACGGCCCTCAGTTCTGGCCATGCAGAGGGACAGATGACTGGCCGGAGGTCCAGGGCGCCTCGCAGTGAGTGTGGCTTGTGGCAGCCTTGGGGTCTCGTGGCCTAGAGCACCGCTGCCCCAGCAAGCGGGTGTGCCGGACTTGCACTCGGGTGGCCCGGTCTCCTGGTACCTCAGGCCACCTTGTCTTAGCGGAGCAGCTGGGAGTCGCCTGAGACTGGGATGGGGTGAGAGATTCCTGCTGCTCAGGAAGCTAGTCTTGGTGATGAAGACAGGCGGGCTGTGCCGTCCTCAGTGGTGAGCTGCACCCCACGACGCCACGTGCAGTGGGGCTCCCCTGCCTGGCAGCTGTGGGGCCGGCTCACCGTGTTCCCAAAGTGCGCTAGAAGCTGGCGTCGCGCCTTTGTGTGTGGCGGTGCATTTTACGTGAAAATGGGTTTAAATAGAAAGGAGAGCAGAGTGGAGTTCCCGTCGTGGCTCAGTGGTTAACGAACCCGACTAGCATGCATGAGGACGAGGGTTCGATCCCTGGCCTTGCTCAGTGGGTTAAGGATCCGGCGTTGTCGTGAGCTGTGGTGTAGGTTGCAGACGCGGCTCGGATCTGGCGTTGGTGTGGCTGTGGTGTTGGCCGGTGGCTACAGCTCCGATTAGACCCCTAGCCTGGGAACCTCCACACGCCATGGGTGCGGCCTAAAATCACACACACAAAAAAAAGCGAGAAAGAAATGAGAGCACAGTAAGGCTATGGAAGACACCAAGGGGAGGGGGTCAGAGGATAGGGGATGGGGTCAGGGCCCAAGGGTCGGGGTCAGAGGCTAGGGGCCAGGTCACAGGCTAGGTCTCCTGGCTCTGCCGGTCCCTGAGCTAGGCGTCTGGAAGCTCAGTGCGCTCCTGTGTAAGATGCGGGGGCTGCGCTCTGCAAGGCGTTGCCATGCGTGGCCGTCACGATGGAGCTTTTCTGCTTGTCTGCTCCACTGGCCGGTTGCTGCGGGCCGGTTCCGGTCACCCCGTTGCTCCCTCCGCGTCCAGTCTGTCCCCGCATTCACCGCGCCCCGCCCCCCTCCCCAGGAAGCCGGAGACGCTGGGGCTGCTGTCGCTGTGGGACATGACCCGGCTGGTGAACGTGCTCATCGTCTTCCGCTTCCTGCGCGTCATCCCCAGCATGAAGGTACCGCCGCCCGCGCCTGCCTGGCCTCGCTCGGGGGGCGGGCGGGCCTGGGGGGGGACTGCGGCTGAGCTGAGCCGTGTCCCTGCCCCCTCCCCCGCCTGCCATCTGGGGCCCCTCCGGGAGTGCACCCTGCCCTGCACCGCGGCCAGTGATGCTGGGGCTGCGTTGGAGGCAGGGGACGGTCGGGCCCAACTTCGTGGCTGAGGATGGCGGCTGGGGGGCCGAGGCCTTCACCTCGTGGCTTCCCCTGAGGCGGGCTGGTGGCGGTGTGTGCGTATGCGAGTGGGTGAGTGTGCGTACGGGTGGGTGTGCACAGTGAGAGTGTGGGGGTCGGGGGGTCTCTGGTCCCGTCCTGCTTTTCCGGACAGGGCCGGGCGGTGGGCAGGGGTGCTGTCATCTCAGGGGGACCAGGAGGAATCGGGCTGTGCTTTCCCGTCTCAGCTGATGGCAGTGGTGGCCAGCACCATCCTGGACCTGATCGGAAACATGCGGGCCTTTGGCGGGATCCTCTTGGTGAGTCTGGCCGCCTGCGCTGGTCTCGAGGGAGCCGGGGCCGGGCTGTTGGGTGGGGGAGCTGGAGCTCCTGGAGGCTGGTGGCCTCAGGAAGGGGGGTCCTAGAGTTAGCGCAGTGGCAGGTGGCCGGGACGCAGCATGGGTGGGGACAGGGAGCAGGAGAGAGGACCTCAGGCTGGTCTGGCTGGTGGCGCTGCCCGCCCACATCCCTCCCCTGCCAGATGTCCCCGCGGTCCCTGCTGAATCCCGCGTGTTTTCTGGCCGTGGGCCACACTGAGAAGATGATAGATGTTAGGCCCCGGGGACCCCCAGAACCACAGAGCCCGGATAGGGTGTGCTCAACTGTCCTTGCTCAGAGGGGTTTTGGGAACTCTCAGCTGCCTTTGCTGAGACAGTTGTGATGTCCCCCCCGGGTGCTCTTGGCTCTGCGCTGTGGCCCAGCCAGGCAGGGCCCTGTGAGCATGGGGCCTGGGTGCTGTTCCAGCCACTGCTGCCTGGCGGGCAGGAGAGAAGGTGACAAGCCCTGCTGCTTCGACGCTGCTGCCTGTAGCATTTTTGTCGTTTTTCATCCATGGGGTGGGGGTGGGGGCATGGGGAGCCCCCTGGGAGGGGGCCCCCGTGGCTCTCTGGGCCTGTCATGCGCTCAAGGTAGAACCTTGCTTTGGGACACTGCCCCAGACCCTATTTCCACAGCCGAAGAAACTGAGGCCCAGAGGGGGGGCGGGTGAGCCTGGGGCCTGTCCCCCTTCCCTGCACCCCCACCCCCGCCCCCGGCGTGTAAGGGACACGTCAGGGTGGCCAGCAGCCCCTTCTCTGATGTGGCACAAGGCTGCCCAGTGGTGCCTCTCGGGCGCCCCCTGGTGGCCGTGGGGAGAGTTGAGGGACTTCACCGGGAGGGACCAGGCGTCCCCGCCGCCCTTCCCCGGTCGCCTTCGCTGGCGGCTCCCTTCCCGCCGGACAGCTCAGCTTCCTCCGCTGGCCTCGGTTCTTACCCTGGGCCCCCAGTCTGTCTTTGGGGCTGTCCCTGGCAAAGCCCGCTCCCCGTTCCCTCCGGCTGGTGCCTGGGAGCAGAGCCCCCGTGTCTCGGGGGCGCAGCGGGGGCCGGCGGGGGCGCCGCGGGGGCTCAGGGTCTGATGAGCGCCGCCTCCCCAGGCGGTTTACTACGTCTTCGCCATCATTGGCATCGGACTGTTCCGAGGCGTCGTCGTGCTTCCTGCAAATAGCAGGTGAGACGGGGCTTCCAGGCGCAGGGGGGCCGCCTCCCCGGGGGCGCGGGGCCGGGAGGGGGCGGGCGGGGGCGACCGCGTGCTGGGCTCAGCTCCCCAGCGCAGGGCCTCCGGCTCCCTCTTTCACCCTGGGCTCCCCGCCGCCCACGTCCCCACCCTCCCCAGACTCTGCGCTGGCCGAGGGGGTGTCCAGTGCCAGGCCCGAGCCGTCGGGCCGAGGGGCCCCCCAGGCCGGCTTCCCACGGGAAGGTCAGTTTCCCGTGAGTGACCACAGCCCTCGCCCCTGCTGCCCTCGTGGCTCCTCCAAGGTCCGGGGGCATCCTCCCCGCCCCCTTCTCCACGCAGGGGCTGAGGTGGTGCTTGGGTGTGCGTCCTCCCCCTGCCCCCCCGCTGACCCGGGTGTGCCCCCCCAGCCTGGCCCCCAGCAACGGCTCGGCGCCCTGCGGGAGCTACGAGCAGCTGGAGTACTGGGCCAACAACTTCGACGACTTTGCCGTGAGTCCCGGGCCCCCTGCTCCTCGGGGTGGGCCCGCCTCCCCCCCGCCCCCCGCGGCCTCCTGGACCCCGTGCCTGCTGCCCGCAGGCCGCCCTGGTCACCCTGTGGAACGTCATGGTTGTGAACAACTGGCAGGTGTTCCTGGACGCCTTCCAGCGCTTCGCGGGCCCGTGAGTGACCCTGCCCTGCGTCGTCCCGGCGTCCCCTGGCCCCGCACAGCCTGGCCCACCCCGGCCGCAGCTCTGGGCGGGGTGCCCCCCCGGGTGGCACCTCCTGGGGTCAGTGGGGCACGTGGAGGATGGTTCTGGGCCGTGACAGCGGGCTCCCGGGGTGAAGGGGCCTCCGCCTGGAGTGAGACCAGCTCGCCGGCACCCCCTTGCTGGCCGTGGCGCCCGGGCAGCTGGCCGAGTGTCCCTAAGGGCCAGGTTGAAGTTCAGTGCTCGGCTCAGCGGGGTCTCTGCCCGGCGCGGCCTCTTGCCCGTTCTGCGCAGGTGGTCCAAGGTCTACTTTGTGTTCTGGTGGCTGGTGTCGTCTGTCGTCTGGGTCAACCTCGTCCTGGCCCTGATCCTGGAGGTATCAGAGAGCCCGCCCCGCTGTTCCCATCGGGAGTTTCTGACTTGCTCGCGGCGGGGGGTGGGGGGCCGCCAGCCCGCCTGCCTGGAACTCGGTGCTGGGTTGGGGCGGCCCTGGGTTCAGGGAGCCTCTTGGAATGCTCCTGACCTTTGACCTGTGGGGGTGGGGTGGAGGACGGTCGGCAGGCATCTCCTGAGGGACCTGACGGGCCTCGCCGGGCCCTGGACCCCGGCGCCCGGGTTGAGCTTCTCCGCCAGGCTGACACCGGAGGGCGGTCAGGGAGCGGGCAAGGCTGGTTCCATGCAGGACCCACACCTGCCGGCCCCCGTCCCTTCCCGCCTCTTGCCAGAACTTTCTTCACAAGTGGGACCGCCGCGGTCACCTGGAGCCCCTGGCGGGGGATGCGGAGGCCTCGTCGCAGATGACGGTGGAGCTCCTGTTCAGGTGTGTGGCTGGGGCGGGGGGCGGGCGCCCCCAGTTCCCGAGCGCAGGCGCCTCACCCCTCCTGCCGCGCTGCGAGCTGGGACCCGGCCGGGAGCGGCCTCCGGGACCCAGGTCAGGGAAGCCTTCTCAGGCTCTGCCGGTCTCCGGGGGCTCTTGGTGGCTGTAGCCGGGTGGCCCGCGCCGGCCTCCCCCCTCTCTTTCCCGAGGTAATTTGAGGTTGTTCCTCTGCTGGCGCGGAGAGTGACACCGTCCCGGACGCGGCCGAGCCCCGGCGGCCGTGCCGCTCTCCCCGCGTGTGCGCTGTGTTGTTACCGCCTGTGTGGAGAGGGGTCTCCCGGGCTTTGACGGGTGCCGTGTTAAGGTCCCAGAGACAGACCCCGGTCCCCGTGTCCCCCTCCCCTGCTGCGTCCGCTCAGTACGCGTCGGCGGCTCTGAGGCTCTTCTGTCACTGCTGCTCACCTGCCGCCCCGGAGGCGCCCGCGGCCCATCCCGCCCCGGAGGCGCCCGCGCCCACGGCCCATCCCGCCCCCGATTCCGCAGGGACGTCCTGGAGGAGCCCACGGAGGAGGAGCTGATGGAGAAGCTGAGCCGTCACCCGCACCTGCAGCTGTGCAGGTGACATCCGGGCGTGCCTTCCTGGCTGGGCCGGCGGATGGCGGTGCGGCCGGGGACGGCGAGGGCGGCTGCGGCTCGGAGAGAACCACCGCGGCACCCGAGCCTGGGGCAGACGCTGGCCCCGCTCACGGCCCAGCAGGACCATGTCCACGGCTCTGGGTACATCCACGCCACTTCCTTTTGTGAGCTGCTTCCGTGAGATGCGTTGTTCTAAATATGGAGGGAGGGCCACTCCGTAGGGACCTTTCGGACGGTCTGAAAAGCGCGACGCAGCAGCCTTCCCCCCTGCCCTGTGACTTCCGTGGTGCCTTCGCTGCCGGTGGCCTTCAGGGACCAGAGGCCCCCAGGAGGCCTGCACAGGCCAACCGGCAGCTGTCCAGGGCATTCAGCCGGGGCTCCTGGTTTTACACGATAAGAATCTGGACTGAGTTTTATTATTTTGTGGCTCGTGTGGGTGTGATGAGGTGTGTCTCCCTATGGGTCAGAAAGCCAATCATCTTCGTCACTAAGTCTCACCAAGGTTGTCGTTGTCACTGTTATGTGGACACAGCTCTAGTCTGCCTCCCTGGGCGGGCCGCCGGGTCTCAGCCTGTCAGAAACCAGGGTTGTGGCTGGACCAGCCCTCGTGGTTCTTACTATGACTGTAAGATGCCTTTCAGCAACAACTGTCAGGAAACTTTGAAAAAAATAAAGGTTTTTATTACTTATAAGACCTGGAAATCACGTAGCACGCCTGCGGCTGCATCGCAAGGTCATAGGTAGAGAGAGAGAGAGGGTGGGTCTGGGATTCTGCATTTATTGGGGCCGAGGGTTTCAGGGGCTCACTCTTCTTTGGTGAATTTAAAACATAAGAACAGGAATTTAAAGCAAGGGGAACAAACAAGCAAAAAGTGGCCCAAATGGTCAGTTACCAAAATCAATCAAGATCTCTTAACACAGAGGAGCCTCCGTGGAGGGAGGTGGCCTGGCTCTTTATCTCATCGAGTGGCTGGCAGTGTGTTTATAGCCTTCTTTGAAGTGGGTGCCTCTGCAATCAAAGATTAAGACAGGTGCTTGCATTGCAGAAAAGGAAACAACTGTCAGGGTTTATGCTACCCCAGGTTGTATAGGTTGCGCACTGCACAAAAATATCTGGCTGCCAAAGTGTGTCCTGGCACTGGCTGTCTGCCTGGGGCGAGGGACACCTTTTTCTAATTTGCAGAGAGACAGATAAAAGTCAGTGGTGGCCCTACGCTGTGTGTCCTCAGGGTGTGTGACAGAGGGGACTGGGGGTGGGAGGAAGGGAAAGTAAGCAGTGTGTGGCAGGCCACATTGCCCTGTGATGCACCATAGATTGGCATCTTTGTGGAAAGCAGTGCTGGGATGTATTAGTGATGTCTGCTCTAGGCACCAGAGGGGAAATGAGGGCACAAGTGCTGACTCCACTGCAGGAAGTGATCTCAGTCTTCCCCAGCTTGTCTGGGAAATGGGATTAGAAGAAACTTTTTTTTTTTTTGGTCTTTTTTGCCTTATCTAGGGCCACACATGTGGCATATGGAGGTTCCCAGGCTAGGGGTCTAACAGGAGCTGTAGCTGCCAGCCTTCGCCACAGCCACAGCACGCGGGATCCGAGCCGTGTCTGCGACCTACACCACAGCTCATGGCAACTCTGGATCCTTAACCCACTGAGCAAGGCCAGGGATCGAACCCGCAACCTCATGGTTCCTAGTCGGATTCGTTAACCACTGAGCCACCACGGGAACTCCATAGAAGAAAAAATTTTTTAAAAGGAACTTCTAGGAGTTCCTGCTGTGGTGCAGTGGGTAAAGGATCTGGCATTGCCCCAGTGTGGCGTAGATTGCAGCTGTGGCCCGGATTCAGTCCCTGGCCCAAGGAACTTCCATGTGTGGCAGGCGTGGCCAAAAAAGAAAAAAAAAAGGAATTTCTAAAATGTCATGAAACCTCCCTCTGTGATTGCTGTTTTTCTAACTCCTGACAATGTCTTTTTTTTTTTTTTTGGTCTTTTTAGGGCTGCATCCACGGCATATGGAGGTTCCCAGGCTAGGGATCAGATTGGAGCTGCAACTTCCGGCCTATGCCGCAGCCACAGCAACTCAGGGTCTGAGCCTTATCTGCGACCTACACCAGATCCTGAACCCACTGAGCGAAGCCAAGGATCGAACCCGTGTCCTCATGGATCCTAGTTAGGTTCGTTACAGCTGAGCCACAATGGGAACTCCCTAACTCTGCTGCCAGAGTTTATGCATTCTGGGCACTCACCTGATATTCTTCAGGTTTGGGTGCCTGTGGGGGCAGTGAGGACTCTCCCAGACTTGCCCCCCCGCAGGCTGCCTTCCTGGCAGGCTGGTTTTGGGTGGGGAGGCCCTCACGGAGCAGCGGGTTATAGGTCTACACCAGCTTGCTTCAGGGTCTGTGCCCGCGGGCTATTTCTGCCCTACCCCAAGGTCTGAGCACCATCTAGTGGCCGGTTCAGATTCAGTAGCCTGACTTCCTGTAAGCTGGACCTCTAACACCCAGGGGTAGCTCGTTGCGTCCCCGGGCCCCCTGGAAACCTGCTTCCTTTGTCACCCACTTGTGATCCGAGGCTGGGAGCCCGGCCTCACTGGGCTGCGGGCTTGTCCACCCGGACGAGCGTGCTCTCGTGGGCCATGTGCCCTCTGCCGTGCAGGTCCCAGCTCTGAAGTTCCACCACCTGCCTGTTCCCATGCTTGTGTGCAAAGAAGCCGCCTCTGACTTTACGGCCACGGGGCAGGGGATTCTGGGCAGCCCACGCTGGCCTCTGGCAGATGTGTTCCTGGAGGCTGCTCTGCGCTCGGGAGCGGGTGACCTTCTGACCTTGAGCTGGGGCCGTTCTTTCCCACGTCAGGTCCCTGTGTCAGCCTCCGAGTCTTTGTCTGAGCAGGACCTGGGCTGAACTCCAGGCTGGGCTGGGGCTTGGCTGCTGGCTAAGGGGCGGCAGGGCTGGGGGGTCTGCGGTGCTCCTGGTGTCCCCTGTCCCCAGGCAGGTGTTCTGGAGCACAGGGGGACCCCGGGGCTGCACTGGCGAAGATGCATTTGAGAAAGAACGCGTGCTCAGGTCCCTGAGTACACCCTGTGGCCCTGGGCGGGGGAGGGGGTCCCCAGGGACCTTCCTGCGGCTGCGGTGGCTCCAGTCACTCTGCAGCGCTCTGACTGGGCATGAGCTGGGACTGAGGTCACCTAGCATGGTGGCAGGAGTCAAGGACACTCCTAAAGCCCTGATGGAGGCAGGAGGAGGTGGGGCAGGAGGCAGCTGTGGCCAGAAGAGCCTTGTAGCCTGGGCTAGGGTTCGAGGAGGGGCCTGTGTCTCCATGGACTGGGGACCCCTGGCCTGGGTGTCAGCAGGACTTGGGATAGAGGTGGCTGGTCCGGGGTGGGGGAGGGTGGGGGAGGAGGTCAGCACCCACCCGGGAGCACGGCAGGAGAGGGACGGTAGGGCTGGCAGGCAGCCAAGGGTGCTGGTGGGGCAGGGTGGTGTGGGTGCCTGTGGTCTGAAGCTTGGGCTCGGGGCTGCCCACGCTGCAGGGAAGCAGGCCTAGGGTGTGAGCCATTGATGGGCTGGGAGTCGGGTGTGCGGGTGCGTGGTTGAGGCAGGGACCTGGCTGGTCACCAAAGTCCCTCTCTCACCTGCTTGGGCGTCCTGTGTCCTCTCAGCTGGCGTGTGCACCCCCACGTGGGGAGGGTCTCACTTTACCCCACCCAGCTTGGGGCCATCAGCTGCTTGGCGCTTGCGCTGTGAGTTGGTCCTCAGTCCCGGCGCCGCCCATCTGCTTTCACCGTGATCTGGCAGGGCCGGGACTGGCAGGACCCTGTTCCCATGGGGGTGTCCCGCCCATGAGTTTCCCGCGATCCCCACCTTCCTGATGGAGCACAGAGGTCCTGTCTGTCACGGTGACCTCAGCACTTCTGAAGACCAGCCTGTGATGGTGTAGAGCGGCTCTCAGATTGTTTTTGGGTGAGATTTCCTCATGGTGCATGAGCTGCAGATTCTGCGGTTTTCACGTGAACACCACAGAAGCTGCGCGCCCTGGCAGATGGCGTGCAGTTCCACCTGTCCCGTGGCTGGCGTCCCATTGTGTGCTTGGGAATGGCGACCAGGCTGCTCAGCAGAAGGTCACCCTTTCTCCCTTTGCAGTGACTGGGTGGGGAGGGGCTGTGACACTCCGAGCATCCTGTTCCTCGCCCCGCTTTCTCCCCTTCTTCCCTCCCTCCCTGCTTCCATCCGTGCGGGTCGTGGTTTCTTTTAGTCAGTGGGACTAGTCTGTTACTAGATTTCATTTCATGCTCAGATTGTCCCCACTTGGCCAGTAGGAAGCCCTCCATCTAGGTTTTGTGACTCCTGGCTTCATCCCTACCATCCTTGGACTATGGGTTTGCTTTCTGGCGTGAAAATATGTTCTAGACTCTTCTTGTACCTTCTCGGCCCCAGCCCTGGAATGAGTTGTTTCTCCAAGGTCCTGTGTTCCTTCCAGTGAGAAGAGCCTTACGAACCAAGATGTGGATGTGGGCTGCGCTCAGGGCTGTTGAGGTGCTGCTGGACCCGGGTTCCCAGGCTGGACGGAGCTAGGGAACATAGGCACGCCTCATCTGTCTGTCTGTCCATCTACCACCTATCTATTCGTCCATCCATCCTTCCAGGCATCTCTCTGCCTACCTGCTTATCCATCCATCCATCCATCCACCTGCTTATCTGTCTGTCTATCTGTCTATCTATTTATCTGTCTGGCTGAAGTTCCTGCTTCCTTGCTGGCTGTCAACCTGGGGCTGCTCTTAGGAACCAGCGACCGCCCGTGTTCACCGCCACATGGCCCCCCAAACCAGCACCGAGACCCTGTCTGCAACCGAGTCCCCCTCACTCTTCTTCAGGAAGAGCCCCTGGCCCTTTGCAGGGTCACCTGATTAGATCAGGCCCACCAGGATGGTCTCCCTGTCTCAAAGCCAACCGTGAGCAGATCCCTCAACTCCAGAGTAACTGTCGTGTCACAGTCACGTGTTCCCCCACACCCAGTGGGAGGAGCGCGTACAAGGGTGAGGGTCACGGGGTCATCCTAGAATTCTGCCTGCCACCACCTTCCTCTTTGGGGCAGAAAGTAGATCAGTGACAAAGTCAGTCTTCCCCGGAGTAATCCGTGGATTTCTTATCATTCTTTTTTTTTTAATTTTTTTTAGGGCCGCACCTGCAGCATATGGAGGTTCCCACTCCCGTGGTTGAGTCAGAGCCACAGCTGCCGGTCTGCACCACAGCCACAGCAACATGGGATCCGAGCCACATCCTCGACCTACACCACAGCTCACAGCAACACCAGATCCTTAACCCACCGAGTGAGGCCGGGGATCGAACCTGCGTCCTCATGGATGCTAGTCGGGGTCTTAACAAGCTGAGCCACAGCGGCAGCTCCTACATATGTTCTTCTGTATGTACCACGTATTATGTTAAAATCTAATAACCAGAGGAGCGGAACTGAAGACGCTGGATACAGGCTGCTCCCCCCGGGAATTTTGTCCTCAAAGGGGAGCAGCGAAATGGGTGGCACAGTTGGAGGGCTGTGTCGGTACTTACGTGGGAGAAATTCTTTGGACTCTTTGGGGAAGATCCAGGGGCGCAGGGGTGAGAAAGGGAGCGGCTGCGGCCCTGGTGGGGAGTGGGGGAGGCATGGCCTTGGACCAGGGCTGCGGGCAGCGAGCAGGGCGTGGGGCGGGCTGGGAGGTGCTGGGCGCCCCAGGCACCGTGGGCAGGACCAACGTGGGGGGTTTCTGCCGGCCTCGCAGGCCCCGGGGCTTTGCGGGAGTGGCGGTGGCCACCGAGGTCCTCTCCCGGCCCGGCCCACATGCCGCCCTGGCCTTGGCAGCTGGAGGGGGTCCGGGCCCCCGGCCCAATATGTTGCTGGAAGCTCGGGGCGGAGCCTCTGCAAGCAGGTCTGGGTCTTTCATGTGGTCTGGTCCGCTCCGCACAGCCGGGCTGGGAGCTCGTCTTTCACCACAACAGCCAGGCTTTGGTTTCCTGCCTTGCTCATAATTGGTGGTTCTCCTTAAAATGTTAGAACAATTCCTTACTTAAAAAAAAGAAATGGGAGTGGAAGGCAGGCACACGGTGCTGCTCTTAAAAACCAAAGAAGGGGGCGTGGGGCCCGCAACGCCCCTCACATCAAAGTGGCCAGCAGACGCCGTGGCTCCCCCCAGCCCCCCGCCTTCCCCCAGCCTCTGAGCACATTTGGTTGAGCTGTTTTTCTAGAAACATGATCAGAGCCGCTCAGAGCCGCACAGGG
The DNA here is from genome assembly GCA_004024745.2 of Catagonus wagneri. Classification (NCBI taxonomy): domain Eukaryota; kingdom Metazoa; phylum Chordata; class Mammalia; order Artiodactyla; family Tayassuidae; genus Catagonus; species Catagonus wagneri. The sequence continues at coordinate 978,505 of PVHT021183668.1, read as the reverse complement.
TGGCCGGCCCCCGTCCGTTGGGCCTGGGCAGCCTGGCTGCTGCCCTGGGTCCCGCGACAGTTGGCTAATCTGCACCCGGGCCCCGGGAACACCTGCCGCCAGGTGAGCCGGACCTGCCCCGCCCCCACCCTGCCGGACCTTAGCGTTTTCACTGTAGCAAAGGGCTGATGGAGCCGCTGATGCCAGAATCCATGCTGCGGCCCCACCACTTCTCGAAGCCTGGTGCCTGCGAGAGCTGAGTACCGGGCCAGAGTCTTGGCCACTGGCTCTGACCTGCGGGGACATCGGGACCCCCTGGGGGAGGGCCCTGCTCCTGGACCGGCAGGGGCCTGGGGACCTGCATTTCTGACAGTTCCCAGGTGATGCTGCTGCCGGTCTAGTGATCACACGCAGAGAAACTGCCTTCCCTTTATCAGCTAGGTAATGAGCAACCCAGATCTGTCACTGGTGAATTTCCTTTTCATTTATTCCTTTCTTCTTTTCCGGCCGCCCCATGGCATATGGGATTCCCAGGCCAGGGATCAGATTCGAGCCGCAGTTGTGATCTGAGCTGCAGCTGTGGCAGTGGTGGATCCATAGCCCACTGGGCTGGGCCTGGGATCGAACCTGCGTCCCGCCGCTCCCAGGATGCCGCCGATCCTGTTACAGCACAGCGGCAACTCCCATCACTGGTGAATTTTAACAAAGCAACCTTTTGGGAGGTGCAGAAAGGGCCCCTTTCTGGGTGGCCAGAATTGTCCCAACCGTCCCCTTTGGGCAGAGGCCCTGCGGGAAGGCGTGCCTCCCGCGCTGTAGCCGTGGCCTCTGCCGCAGCTCCAGAGGACGCCAGCCTTGGTCGGCAGGGTCCGGGCGAGACCACGCCACCCATCCCTGGCTCCGGGCTTGTGCACAAGACGCACGACAGGCCACGGAGTGCCGCCTGGACCCCGAGGCCCCGCCCAGTCTCAGCCGGGGTGGGTGGGGTGGGCAGGGACGCCACCGAGGGCTCCCCGACCCGGGCGAGAAGTGGGGAGGGGTGGGGTCCAGCCGCCCTCCCCCAGCTCCGGTCCCATGTCCTCCTTGCTGCCTCCCCCACTCCCCCCCGAGCACAGTGGGGTGTTTCCTCTCCCTTCTCTGTCCCCAGGGCCCACGGTGCTTGATGTGTAGCTGGTGCTCAGACCAGCTCTGAGCTTCCCGGCAGCCTCTGGGTGAAGGGCAAAAGTTTCTGTGGGGAAGGCGGCCGGCTTCTCTCTGGGGGGCGGGGTTTCTTCTCGGCCCGGGGGCGGCGTGCCGGGCGGGGCTGTGCCTGGTCGGGGACTGCCCGGTACCCACGGACTCCCAGCCTCACGCCGGGCCCTGTCTCCTGCTCTATCCACAGCAGCCGCCCCCGGGGGTTTTGTCATCCCTGGGTGTGATTCCGGGCTCACAGTGGGAGCCCCATAAGCAGAACAGTAGGCAAGCCCCTCCTTTCAAGCCTGCTAGGCGGTGCCTACCTAAGCCGTCAGCATTTTATTCCCCCGAGGGGGCTTCCAGGAGAATACTGGTAACAGTGATAATCCGAGGAATTCCCTTTGTGGCTCAGCAGGTTACAAACCTGACTAGCATGCATGAGGACGCAGGTTCGATCCCTAGCCTCGCTCAGTGGGTTAAGGAGCCGGCGTTACCGTGAGCTGTGGTGTAGGTCACAGATGCGCCTCAGATCCCTCGTTGTTAGGCTGTGGCACAGGCCCCCAGCTGCAGCTCCAATTTTACCCCGGCCTGGGAACCTCCATATGCCATGGGTGTGGCTCTAAAAGACAAAAAAAAAAAGCCAGTTGGACAGCTTGCTCTCTGCAGGTGCTTTTCTGAGCACTTCACACTGGCTTGAAGTCCCCAGCCGTGGCACTGCGGGCAGGTGGGGAAACTGAGGCACAGAGAGGGTGGGTAACTTGCCAATGGCCACACAGCTGGTGGCCTTGCCTCCTCCCCTGGCCCGGGCTTGTCTCTGCTTCCATCCCGTGCACGTCAGCGGGAGGAGGCAGGTGCCTCGTGCCTCTGCTGTTAGAGCAGATGCTGCCTCCCATGTGACCTGCAGGACTGGGAGGGACGTCACGGTCCCGGAGGCGTGTCATCAGGAGGTGGAGGCGGCACGTGTGACGGCGGGCTTCGGGGAGCAGGCCGGGCTCATGGCGACTTTCTCCCGTCTTAGCCACCACCCGAAGTTACCCAGGGCACCTGCTAGCTGCACACCGTGATCTTGACACACGGCTGGCCTTCTGGGCTCTGGCTCCCACACTGGAAAAGGAGGTGCGTGGGCGGCTGGCAGAAGGCCGTCGAGGAAGCCTGGTACTGGCTTCGGGGCAGTACTTGCACTTCAGACCCGAGGCTCAGTCTCTGGGCTCCTTGTGTGTGTGTGTGTGTGGGGGGGGATGTCCCTGTCCCCGAATGAGACACAAGAGATGCAGGGGCCCGCACGGATGGTGGCCAGGCTGCGTGGGAGCCCAGCGCTGCCGTGGGGGCCAGGTGCCCTCAGCCCGCTGTCCTCATGGCAGTGGCCATGAACTTCCCACGTGTTGGTCCCTGGGTTTCCAGCTCTTGGTTCAGCCACAGTGACTGAGGTTCTCAGTGGGCCACTGGCTTCTTGGCACTCATGTCCTCAACTGTCAACAGGCCACTCACCGAGCACCTGTCACCCTGAGCTTGGTGGCGGCCGAGGCCGGGAGGGGCTCTGGGTGTGCCCCACACGAGCGGCTGAGCGTTCTGTTGGGGATCCCCTCCCCAGACTCCCGGACCCCCCCACCCCGTGCTGGGCCCCGTGATACCTGGCGGAGCACCTGAACTTGGAAACTTAGAAGCGTCCTCAGCGGCCCCATCGACCCCACCCCCGCCCCCCGGGACGGAACCCGGCCCCTGGGTGGGTCACTGAGGCCAGCGGGGTCCCACTGCCTGGAGGGTCCTCCTGCCCACCTGGGAGCCTTCACAGTCTCCTTTTGTCACTTAGGAGAAAGACAGTGTCCAGCCCAGGACACAGATGGGGTCGTGGGGGGCATGCTCAATTAAGCCTCTCCAGATATCGGGTCTCTCCTCTCCCCCCGCCCCGGGCACTTTCTAGTCTTCCGATTGGACGAGGAGACTCAAGAATCGGGCAGCTGGTTCTGATCCATCTCCTCTGTCGATTCTTTTTATGTCCAAGGGGTTCTGACCTTGCACTGTCCCGCCTCTCAGGTGTAGGTGGAAACGTCAATTGTCGGACCCCCCACCAAGGTGTGTCTGCTCAGATGCTAATTCGGAAATTCTCGGGCCAGTGGGGTTTCCACTGGAGGGCGGGAACGTGAAAGATATTTAAAGAAGGGACTGAGAATTCCTCTCGTAGCTCAGTGGATTAAGAACCTGACATAGCATCTGTGAGGATGTGGGTTCAATCCCTGGCCTCACCCAGCAGGTTAAAGATCCGATATTGCCGTGAGCTCTGCTGCGGGTCACAGACACGACCCGGATCTGGTGTGGCTGTGGCTGTGGCTGTGATGTAAGCTGGCAGGTGCAGCTCCGATTCAAACCCTAGCCTGGGAACCTCCATATGCTGCAGGTGGGGCCCTAAAGAGAAAAATTAAAAACAAACAAACAAAAAAAATAAGAAAGTGGCTGAAGCCTCTCCCTGCCCCCCGCCCCACCAGGTATCCTGTCCTGATTGTGGGAAAAGTAGGTGCAAACTTACTTTCAAATGACCTAGAAAGTTCTAGATTGGACACAAGGTTAAAGTCTGCGGCCCCTGTGGTGCCAGGGGCCTTTGGACACCTGTTGAAAACATAACCTAAAAAATAGAGGTTCAAGGAAATGACATTAAAAAGTCAACAAAACAGCAGAAACCCGAGTGGGCGACAGAGCAGATCTGTGGCCTGTTTCGTGACATGGGCCACAGCGGCCACCCCGGGGAAGGGGCGTGGGGTGTCTGCTGGGATGGGGTCACCCCAGCTTGTGGCCTGTGTTCACAGCGAAGGAAATGCCAGGGGGCAGTTTGACTTTTGCCACCCACGTCCCCCAGGCAGAACCACGGAGCACGGCTTCCCTACGGCCGCTGAGCTGGAAAGGCCAAGGCAGCTTAGGTCCGACGGCCGCCCGGCACCCCGACCCTGGAGGCTGCCCCGGGCCCCCTCGGAACGTACCCCTTCCCAGCTCCAGCGGCCTTTTGTCTCTGTCTTGCTTCTGACACCGCGTCCACTTCACGGAGAAATATCTCGGCGTCCTCAACCCAGTAAGTAAGATAAATCCCAGTAAGGGTGGCACCCAGCCCACCTCAAAAGAAACTCTTTCCTTTTTTTTTTGTCTTTTAGGGCCACACACGTGGCATAAGGAGGTCCCCAGGCTAGGGGTTGAATTGGAGCTGTTGCCATCAGCCACAGCCACAGCAACACGGGATCCAAACTGCGTCTGTGACCTACACCACAGCTCACGGCAACGCTGGATCCTTAACCCACTGAGCGAGGCCAGGGATAGAACCTCAGTCCTCATGGATGCTAGTCGGGTTCTTGACCGCTGAGCCACAGCGGGAACTCCCTCAAATGAGACTGTGGTATGTAGCTGTCTGTGAGGCAAGAAGGGAACATTTCTGGTGTCATTTTCAGGTGGCCTTCAAACTTGAGCCTGTCCCCCGCCGCCTGGGGGGGCTTCCGGAGCCCCGCTCACTGGCCCCACCCTAGAGTTTCTGATTCAGCAGCCCCCCGGGAGGGGGCAGGGGGGTGGGCCTGGGAATTCACATATCTACCTAGGTCCCAGGGGACACCCTTGCTTCTGGCCAGGGGCAGCCCTGAGAAGCACTGGAGCGGTCCCTCCCCTGCACCCCCCGTGACCCACCCAGAAATATGTCCGAGTCCTGACTGCCGGCACCAGCGATCGTGAGCTTGTGTGGAACCAGGGTCTTTGCAGCTGCCGTCACGTTAGGGACCAGGAGGGGCCATCACCCTGGGTTTAAAGGGGGCCCTAAACGGGACGTGCTTTCTGTACAGGAAGAGAAGAGGGGATCCTGCTGGGCTGCAGTGGGTTAAGAATCTGTTCAGGTCGTGGCAGAGGCCCAGGGTCCATCCCCGGCCCAGTGCAGTGGGGTAAAGGATCGGGCGTTGATGCCGCTGCGGCTCGGATTCAATCCCTGGTCTGGGAATTTCCACATGCTGTGGGTGTGGCCATAAAAATAAAGGAAAAAGGAAAAAGGAAGGAAGGAAAGTGCAGAGAACACAGAGACAGGCGGAGCAGGGGCCAGTGGCCACAGAGGCAGAGGCTGGGTGATGCAGTCGCAGGCCCGGGGCGCCTGGACCACGCGACTGGAGGAGGCAGGAAGGACCCTCCCCCGGAGCCTTTGGGAGCAGCGCAGCCCTGTCCGCCCTTGTTCGTGGGCTCTGATCTCCAGACCGGGAGTGAATCATTTGGTCTTTCAAGCACCTGCCCATTCATGGCACCTTGTCGCAGCCACCCCAGGATACTCTGCAGCCCCCGACAACAAGCAAACGGGACCTCGGATCACGAGCTCCAGGCGGCCCAGACCCGTCCGAGGGACCACCGGCCTCAGGGGCAACCCCAATCGAAGTTGCAGGTCCCTGCGTCAGGCGTGCCGCCGTGTGGTGGGGGGTGGGCACTCCAGCCACCCGTGGGCTACCAGCCACCCTAGTGTGGCCCCATAAGCTGCAGTGGTCTGGAGTGCTCCCGGGAGGCCCGCCGCCTGAGTGGGAGGTTTGCTGATGCACGGAAGAGCAGAGGTGATGACCGGGCTTGGCGGCCCCGCAGGAACCCGCTCTGTGACCAGACCCCTTCTCTCCTCCGGCCTTCGCTGCAGGGCGTGTGCCAGCAGGACGGAAGGGGCCTCATCCATCCATTAGGAGCTGGCAGAGGTAGCTCGGGTGACAGGAAATGCAGGTTCTTCCGGTTGCCCCTGCTGGCAGTGGGCTGGAGGCCCCACAGGTGATTTGCATACAGGTGAGGGCCCACGACAGAGGCCCAGGGTGTCCAGAGGCCGGGCCAGGTCCAGGGCCAGGTAGGACACACCTGGAGACGCTGCGTGGAGCACACGCAGTACCAACGTTGGCCAGCAGAGGGCAGCAGAGCTCCAGCAACAGGTTTCCCCTGGCGGCTGGGCCCGGACACTCCGTCCCTCCCTGTCCCCAACCCCAGTCTTTGCTCAGGGCAGAGGCAGGGACCCCGGTCTGGAAGTTTTTCCTTCCCTTCTCTGTCTCCTCCTCCCGCAGCCTTCCTGGCCCCAAGGCCTGTGCTGGGAACTCCCTCTGGCTGGCACAGCCTTTGTTACGTCCATTAGGGCTCACTTGTCACTATTTTGACTGGTGTAAGGGACACTGGGGGACCAGGGTGGTGGCAGTGATGTGTCCAGGCCAGTGCTGGGCCCACAGTCAACACCTGCTGAATTGCGGGCTGTGGCACAGAGGGCAGCCTGGACTGTCGGTGGGGAGTCGGCATGACCCCTCGCAGCCCGTGGGCCCCTGGAGGGCAGGGTCCCCTGTGCGTGATTCTGGGGTGACTGGTGCCGACCCTGCCTGCCAGCCATGGGGATGCATCTGGGAGCCCTTCTCTCGGCCTCTGCCGCCTGCGGGGAGAGTCTGGGTGCTGGGGTGGGGGCGGGGGCGGGGGTCCCTCTGTCGGGGCTGGAAAGACCCTGGGCGTCTGAGGATACCTGATTCTCGCGGCCTCGTTTCCCCAGGGTCCCGGGTCTCGGGCGGGCTCCCTGCAGCCCCCGCCTCCCCGGGTCTCTTCAGCGTGGTCCTCCCACGGCCTTGAACTTGCGCCCTGGGGTCTTGACCCCATCACGCCCCACCCTGACCGCAGTCAGCCCCTCCCCGCCTGTGACTTTCTCCATGGCCTTTCTGGTCCCCGCATGAACACCTTGAGGGGCAGCTGCTATGTGCGGCCCCTACTGAAGTGGAAACTCCACGAGAGCCAGGGCTTCAGCGTGGCGTTGCCGAGTCCCGGCGTGCGGAACGCTGCCCGGCACCCCGGGCGCTGAGTGAGCCGAGAGAGAACGAAGGGAGCCTCCCCCGGGACTGCCCATCCGCTGTCCGGGCTGCCACGGGGCTGGGGTGAGGGGAAAAGGCGGAGCCCCCCCGTCCCCAGTGGTCTTTCCTGGGCCCCAGGGTGGGGTGTGCGGCCCCCTGGCCCAGGAGGGGTCAGAGGGAAGGGTCCCTGGTCGTCTGCCAGGGCCGCGTACCCTGCGCTCAGACGTGGGGACTGCTGACCCTCGTGCAGGCTTCTTGTCACCTGGGGCCAGGGCCGCGTTCCCCCCAGTAAGCAGGGAATGTGAGTCTGGCTATTCTGGTCCCCGAAGTGCCAGGCCACGGGCAGCCCGGAGGCCCCGTGTGGACTGACTCTGGCCCAACTCCTGTGCCTGCCCCCGGGGGCGAAGGAGGGGCCTCGGGGGGGTGGCAGGCCCTGGAGGTGTGGCTCAGGGGACCGCAGGATGTACTCAGGATGTAGCTCGGGTGACAGGCCGCAGGGGTTCAACGGGACAGACTCCACCTCGTCTCCATCCAGCCCCGCGACCCCCAGGCTGGGCAAGGTTCTGGCTCCAGGGACACTGACGGGGAGGGGAGTCCAGGGGCCCAAGCTGACATCCTTGGAGCCGGGCCTGTGTCGGAGGCCTGGTACCTGTCTGTTCCCACTGGGGGGTGGGGGGATCTCTCTCTCTCTCTCTCTCTTTTTTTTGCTTTTTAGGGCTGCACCCACGGCATATGGAAATTCCCAGGCTAAGGGTCAAATCGGAGCTGAAGCTGCCGGCCTACGCCACAGCCACAGCCACAGCCACAGCCACACCAGATCTGAGCTACATCTGTGACCTACACCACAGCTCACGGCAATGCTGGATCCTTAACCCACTGAGTGAGGCCAGGGATCGAACCTGCATCCTCACGGTTATTAGTTGGGTTCATAACCCACTGAGCCACAAGGGGAACTCCGGGGGGGCCTCTCTGTCAGCACCCCCGTTTCTGTCTTACGGAGGAGGGAATGGAGCTGAGAACATTCCAGACCCCCCAACACCCCTGGCAGCGTTAACAAGCCCCGCCCCCATGTCCCTTACCTGCCCGGCTGCTTCCAGAAACCAGGGCGTTGGCTTTTTTTTGGGGACAGTCCAGTGCTAAAGGTCACCCCAGGGAGGACAGGGAGACTGATTTTAGCTCAGAACGAGGGGGATATTGTCATTGACGGGGTGTCTGAATTGTCACGGGGTGAATGGGCTCAGGAAAACGGGCCAGTCCCCTTCACGGGGCCCGACGCAGGCGCATTTCTCTGAGACGCAAGGAATGTGTTGGGGGCGCTTAGGACCCGGGTCTTGCTTTCCTCTGGGTTCATAGTTTCGCCACATAACTGGAGGGCAGTGACTCCCTGACCACGTGGCCGCGAAGGTATGCGGCACGGGAGCTCGGCCGAGCCTGCCAGGGGGACAGCCGCCAGCGAGGGGGCTCCAAGCTGGACATCGGGGCCGGGGGCAGGGTGAAGCTGGCCCAGGCCGGAGAAGGGCCCCTCCTGGCTCCGGCCATCCCTCGTGGCCCTGGGACCCGCGCTCCTTGGTGGACGGCCCGGCGCCTCTTTTTCTTTTTCCAGAACAACACTCACCCGCACCCCTAAGACCACGTGGCCCCAAAACACAGGGTGCTGGGGTGTCCCGCTGCCTTCCTGGGAGGCCGCGACCAAGTGCCACTCCCGGGTGACTTTAAACAACAGGCTGACCCTCTCGCAGCCTGAAGGTCAGAAGTCCTGGATCAAGGCCTTCAGGACCGGGCTCTCCCCAGAGGCTGCCGGCGACGGTCCTTCCTGCCTCTTCCAGCTTCTGGGCCCGCCCCCCGCCCCCTTGGCTTGTGACCACAGCCCTCTGACATCTGCCTTGTCCTCACGCAGCCTCTTCTGGGTCCTCTCTCCTTACAAGGATGCTGGTCGCTGGGTGTAGGCCCACCCTAGCCCCGTGTGACCCCACCTTGGTTACATCTGCAAAGGCCGTGTTTTCAAATACAGTCCTGCTCTGAGGGGTCCGGGGGACAAGATGGGCCCAGCGGAGCTACCAGTGGCCTCGTGCTGGGCGTGCAAAGACGCGGCGTGGAGGGGCTGCAGGGATCAGGGGACAGTGGCGGGGCTGGACTTCGGTGCCCCGTTCGGGCTCCAATGCTGGCCTTGCCAGTTTGGTAGCTGTTCGGCCTTGACGCATTATTGAGCCCACTTGGCCTTAGCGTCTGCGTCTGTGAAATGGGTCTGCGGCTTCCTTCCACCTCCATGACCCTGAAAGGGGCGGGGGGACAGAGAACAGACGGTTCGTGTGAGACCAGAAGCAGTGTCCTCGAGACTGAGCCGCCTGGTGGCTGCACAAGCTCCTGGCCCCTCGGTTGTCTCATCTGCAGAATGAGATAAGGCTTGTGCCCACCTGGCAGCTGGCAGTGAGGACTGACGGGAGACCAGCAGGAAGTGCCCGCCCCCCACCCAGGTTGGCACCCAGCACAGACTGGCCTCACTGTCCAACCCAGTTTTTATTGGTCCCTTTTTTCTTTTTTGGGGGGGCAGGCGCACCTGCAGCCTGTGGAGGTTCCCAGGCTAGGGGTCGAATCGGGGCTGCAGCTCCCGGCCACAGCCATGGCCACGGCAAAGCCAGATCCGAGCTGCGTCTGCCACAGATGCCGCAGCTCAGATCCTTAACCCACTGATCGAGGCTGGGGATGGAACTCGCATCCTCATGGATACCAGTCAGGTTTGTCACCCGCTGAGCCACAGGGGGAACTCCTTTATTGGCATTCTTAGCAGCAGATGCCAACAGGGTGAAGCCGGGCAGCTGTTATACCACCAGCCGCGTCGGCAGCTGAGGCAGCCCCAGCCAGGCGGCGCCCGTGGGGTCCGGAGTGGGAAACGCAGCTTTGTTCCACCCCAGAGCCTTTGCTCTGAGGCCGGGGCTGCTCGGACCACAGAGTAGCCACCCCCATAGGGTCACAGGCAGAGGACGGACGTGGGCAGTGTGACCGCCAGGCTGCCAGTGTCCTCCCCCCGCCCCGCCCCACACATGCCGAGAAGCATGCATTTGTGTGCAGAAACAGGGCCTGGGGAGTTCCCGTCGTGGCTCAGTGGAAACGAATCTGACTAGGAACTATGAGGTTGCGGGTTTGATCCCTGGCCTTGCTCAGTGGGTTAAGTATCCGGCGTTGCCATGAGCTGTGGTCTAGGTTGCAGACGCGGCTTGGATCCTGCGTTGCTGTGGCTGTGGTGAAGGCCGGCGGCTACAGCTCCTGTTAGACCCCTAGCCTGGGAACCTCCATATGCCGCGGGTGCGGCTCCACATAAAGGCAAAAAGACAAAAAAAAAGAAAAAGAAAGAAATGGGGCCTGGCGAGAGGAAGTCACCTCCTGTCGCTTTCCGGGGACCCCTGCGTGACCTCCTGTCCTTCTAGATGCCACAGCCGTGTCCCCTGGCGGGTGGGGCGTCCCTTCCCTCACACCCCCCCATGCGGGGCCTCTTGGCCAAAGAGCTAATGATGCCGCACAGAGCAGAGTCCTGGGGGAGCCCCAGTCTGAAGTGGTCCCCCCATGGGTCTTGTGTGACGTGGGATTTCGTGGGTCCGTCCCCCACGCCCCTGCCCCCGTGTCATGATCCAAGTCTCACCTGGCACCGAGGAGCCGGGACAGCCACGAGAGCGGCTTTTGATCTCAGGACGGCTGGGGCTTTTGCCAAAAGGGCCCCCGATGTGCCCGCCTGGCCGCAGCCCAAGTCTGCCTCCCAGAGGGCAGCTCCTTCGAGAGCCGTTTGGGAAAAACACCTTTGACAAATGGCCCGTGGGGAGGCCTGGGGGTGGGGGGGCGGTGGACCCCCCCCCCAGGTCTCGTCCTTGGCTACCAGCCTGGGTCCCAGGACGCGGGGCCATATGGCAGGTTCGGAATGTGTGCCAGCCCCCACATTCCTGTGCGGCGCCCTCGAGGCTCCCACCGCACGCAGGCACTGCCCGCCTCTGCCAGCCGGAGCCCCCGGGAGCTCTCAGGGCACTTGGGGTTGGGAGGGGGCACCGGCCTCCCCCCCAGTGACTTGGAAAGGTGCGCGCGTGCGAGCCGGGAAAGCAGAAGAGATGCTGCGAGGCTGCCCCCACCCCCCCACCCCCCGCCCCGGGGCAGTGAGGCTCCACCGGGCCTTAATTTGCTTTTGTCCCGTCGAGCCAGGCTGACAGTGGTTAATAAGGCCACCGCGAACATTTCCTGGTAAGTTGGCTTGAAGGAAATGTTTGCGCAGGGAGCGCTTTCCCACAGCCGAGGCCGGGGTGGTGCCTCTGCGTCCTCGTCTTTCCTGCAGCTGGAGGTGGGCCTGGAGGCCGGCCAGGCCCACGCTGCCAAGTCACCTCCACTGATCATTATCAGGATGCCTCTGATTAATATCTGACGTAGAAAGAGGCCTGCGCTTGGCTGGCGGGTGCGTCCCGCCGCCGAGGGGCTGGCGCTTGGAGGCCCGGCTCTGCGCGCGGGGGTCCCCGGGGGGCCGCCGGCTGGCGGGTGGCGCTAGCGACCGTGCCGGGCTCAGCGTGGTGGTGTGAACCGGCCGCCCGGCTCGGCTCCCAGCCCTTTGAAGCGTTTCCAGGTGGCCCGGCTCTGTCCTCCCAGCGCGGTCCTTGTGTGTTTCCAGTCCATCCAGATCCACGAAGCAAAACCAAACTGTCCGCCTCCCCCAGGGCCCGCTGGCCCGGCCGCCAGGGAGACCGCTGTGGGAAGGTGCCCCTGGGCGGTTCTCTGAGCCCGTCCGAGCCTCCGCGCCACCCCCGACCGCGCTCCTGCCCCGCCTGTGTACACAGGCCTCTGTCTTCCCGTTGTCCCGCCCAGGGCCACTCGGAGGCCACAGCTCTAGGCCAGCCCTTGCTCACAAGCGGTCAGGAAGGGGACCATGGCATCTGGCTGGGGAAAGGCAGGCAGGGACAACAACCGGTGGCCATGGGGTTTTCGAGGACCACAGCGTCCGGGCGGCAGAAGGGGGCCTGGAGCGCGGGTGGTTCAAAGGGTGGGTCGGGGCGGAGGGGAAGAAAGGCCGTGCGGGGCTGGGGCAGGCGGTGAGGCTAATGCCCAGGGCCTGGGCATCGCTGAGCGATGAGGGTGGGTGATGCCCGAGGGCGGGGGTTTGGGGATGGCAAGCCCCGCCCGGTCTCCGGACTGATCCTGAGACCAGTTTAGAGCAGGAAGTTCCTCCCAGGACCTATGCCTCGGACCCTCTGTGTTGGGGGAGCCCAGAGTCCTAGAGGCGGGGAGCAGCCCAGGCCACGCCCCTCAGGAGGACCCCACCCCCACGCTGAGAGCTCGTTTTGGGGAGAGTCCTCAGGCCCCTCAGAGCGCGCCCCAGGGTCTGGGGTACTTCGTGCAGGAGCTTCGAGGAAGGCCCTGCTGTTTATGCTGCCAGTGTTGGCTGAGCCGCGGTTTGCTAAGCGCCACGCACAGCGCCGCGCCAGCCCAGGGGGTGCCAGCCCTGGGAAGCCGTGGTGAACACAGCAGGTGCCGCCCCCACCCGCTGCCCACTCTGATGCCGCTCTGGGCAACCGAGCCTCTCCCACGACAGGCTGCATCCGCGGGAGCGGGTTCTTGCGGTCCCCCTTCTCAGAGCTGTGGGAGGGTCACGCCTGGTCACATTCACCTGCCTGCTCGGGGCTCTTGTCCGGGACCTTTGCGGCGACCCCAGAAAGAGGTGTCCAAGCCCCCCTCTCGGACGGAGCCTGTGGACGGGACCTGACTTGGGGAAAAAGGGTCTTTGCGACCAAGGTGTCACCATGTGCTGGTCCTGGATTATCCACGTGGGCCCTGAACCCCAGGACGGGCGTCCTTATAGGACGGAGGAGGCCATGTGAAGATGAGACAGAGGTGGGAGGACACGGCCACCTGCCAGTAGGCTAAGGATGGCTGACAGCCCCCAGAAGCGCAAGGGGCGGGAAGACGACCTTGGCAGCGAGCGTGGCCCTGCCCACACCTTGATCTCAGACTCTGGCGGCCAGACCGAGAGAATCTCGGTTTTGCTGTTTCAGGCCTCGGGTTGCAGTCCCTTGTTAGGGCCTCCCCGGGTCACCCTCCCTCCCTCTCATGCGCCTTTCAGGTCGCCGCCTGGCCCACCTGCTGAGAGAGGAGCTCCCTGCCGCCCAGCTGAGCCCGCCCCAGTCCCAGCCCGAGACCAGGCCCTTCCTGACCTCCAGCAGACCCACAGGGAGTCGCATACTGATCATCAACAGCTCGCTTCTTATTGAGTGAATGAGTGAATGAGTGATCCACCCAGCCACCCACCTGGCTGCCAGTCCCTGAGCCCTCACCGGGTGCCAGGAGTGCCCGTTGCCAGCAGTGTTCCAGGGCGGGTGGGGCGGAGAGAAGCTGAGGAAGCATCTGCTGTGTCTGAGGGTGGGAATCCGGGCCCTCGGATGAGGGCACATGTCAGCAGAGGCCTGAAGGCAGGGCTGGAGGGGCCGGCGGGAGGCCTGGGGAAGGACCGCCTGTGTGGAGCGAGCAGCAGGTGCAGGGGCCCCGAGGGGGGCCGGCTTGGTGTGTCCGGGCTCACCAGGAGGCTGGGGCAGCGGTGCTCAGAGAGGGAGGCAGGGCGAGAGGGGGGCTGCACATGGCGTTTGCGGGCGAGTGAGACGGGGGCCCCGGCACGGCTTGGGCGGAGGACGGATGGGGGCCCGTGCACATTTTTGTGGTATCTTTGTCTGGTTTTGGTACCAGGGTGACGGTTGCCTCATAGAATGAGTTTGGGAGTGTCCCCTCTTCTGCAATTTTTTGGAATAGTTTCAGAAGGATAGGCGTTAGCTCTTCTCTAAATGTTTGATAGAATTCACCTGTGAAACCATCTGGTCCTGGACTTTTGTTTGTTGGAAGTTTTTTAATCACAGTTTCAATTTCAGAGCTTGTGATTGGTCTATTCATATTT
>PVHT021183668.1:895032-961599 GCA_004024745.2 Catagonus wagneri | reverse complement strand
GGATTATTCCACACATGATCATGTCACTAGAACTGCGAAGCCCAGCTGGAAGGAACATACGGCCCCCGCTGCGTGTCTGACGTGGTCGGGCATCCTCTGGGGGTGAGGGTGGGCTTCTTTGAGGAAGATCTGTGGGTGGGGTGACCTGGAGGAAGCTGGGCAAGGCGTTGGGGCGGGGGGAACCGAATGCGCAAAGCCCCCGATGAGGGGTGGTCTTGGGGAGGTGGGAGGAGGAGAGAGAAAACCGGAGTGTCGGGAAGAGGGGAGCGGGGCGACCAGCCCAGCCTTGGACCGTCTGCGCGTCTCCTGCTGCTGCCCGCACACTCAGGGTCCGTCGGTCCTTCCAGGGGGGCGCTGGCCCTCCAGGTCTGTCTCGCCATCTTTGCTTTCTTGGAAGGTTGCTTTAAGACGGGGCCTCAAGGTCAAGATGGGCACCTGGAGGCTTTGGTTGCCGAAGCCCTTTTCTTCGGGCTGGGTCAGCTGCAGGGACACATGGGCCTAAATTTAGGCGACTGTGTGCTCAGACGGGTTCACACGCTCAGAGCTCCCCTGTCTGTTAGCGGTACAATCTGTTCAGACCTTTGCAACATTCCTCAGCTTTTATTTAATGCAGGAAGAATCATTTCTGGCATTAGCATATAAATGGGCATCGGTCACAGCTCTTGCAGCAAAGCCCTGTCCCCAGATGTGGGCCCTGGAGCCAGAGACCCGCCAGCGGTGAACCACTGTCCAAGCCCCGCTCCCCACTCTGGAGCTGTCTCGAGGGGCCGCCACACACTAGGTTGAAAGGACTGCAGGCTGTCTCCCCAAATGATGGCCCAGGAAAGGCTGATGCGTGTCCCCGAGCGATGGCCGCGACGGGAGAGGGGTCCCAGCCGGTGTGGGGAGTGAGCCCTGGGCTTCTTCTCTGCATAAGTGATCTGCTCCTGGGCTGGCTCCCCACCGGCCCGCTTCTCCAACAAGGTTTTCGAAAGGACAAAGCGAGCAGCATCCACTCCTAGCTGTCATGTCCGCTCTGGTCCGGGGCAGATGTTTGACCCATTTTATGGCCTTATTAGTTCTCGGTCTTTTGGAAAGTGGTGACCGGTTGATCATTAACTGTTTGCTACGTGTGGCATTCCAAATTCTGGCCCAAGACAGCCCCGTCCGGCGCGCTGATTCCTCCTGCCCGTTGGGCCGTGGCTGGGCGGGCCTGCCTTCCCGCAGCGGGCGGGGTGAATTCCTCTGATGCCAGGCGCTGCCCCTGGCCGTGCCCTCCCCAGCTCCCTCGGGCTGGGCTCTGGCAGGAACACATCATTATCCTTTCTGGCAACGTCGCAGCCCCATGACCCCTCTGCACCCCCCCGCCCCCACTTTCAAGGCCGTGAACTGCCACCCCTGGGGCGGCGCCAGGGGTCTGGGGCTGGTGGTCCCCACTGCTGCCCCTTGTGTCCAGGACCACGACCCCGCCAGCTGCCAGCTTTTCAAAGGCTCAGCCTCCGAGCCTGGCCTGGGACCCTGCTCAGCCCTCCTCGAAGACCAGCATTTTACGTGGTCTCTCCTTACAGGAATTCCTGACAAAGGGCGGCTTTGGATGTGATGAAAATCTCCCAGATTGGCTTTTGGACACCAGAAGCTTGCGGCGTGTGTGTGTGTGTGTTGGGAATTGGGGGTCACACTCATAATTAGATGCTCGTTTCTTGCATTTGCCAGATTTTTTTTTTTTTTTAGCAGACTTCTAGAAGTGTCCTTTTCTTGCAGAATCCAAAGGCATTGCAAGACATTAAAAAAGTGTGACAGAGATGAACTGATCTACAGAACGGAGCCAGACTCGTGGACGTGGAGGGCAGGCCTGCTGGCCGAGCGGGAGGGAGTAGGCTGGATGGGGAGTTTGGGGTTAGTAGGTGTGAACTATTACATTTAGGACGGGTAAGCCATGAGGTCCTGCTGTTTGGCACAGGGGAGCTCTAGCCAGTCTCCTGGGAGGGACCATGATGGGAGATAATATTAAAAAAAGGAATACATATATGTGTGTGTGTGTGTGTGTGTGTGTATCTATATATGCATATATGATTGCGTCACTTTGCTGTACACAGAAATTGGCACATTATAAATCAACTATAATAAAAAATTACAGCAAAATAAAAAAACCCCTAAAAGCCATGGCAGTGAGTGAGCTCCTGAGTCACGCCTGCTTGTCTGCCTCCCCTCCCAGCCCTGGCGCCCACCCCCACCCCTCACCTCCCCTCCTCTTGGAGGCTCCGTGGCCTCCAGGGACATTTCCCCTTTTTTTACAAAATTTTTGGACTGCACCCACGGCATGTGGAAATTCCAGGGCCAGTGATCGAACCCACACACAGCAAGGGACAATACCAGATCCTTTAAACGCTAGGCCACCAGGGAACCCCCAGGGACACTTCAAAGTGGCGAGTTCCAACATTTACCCCGTGCTTAGAACTTCCTGCGCCCGCGCAGGTGAAAGTCTCCGTTACTGGTTTGGTCCTAAAGTGTCCCCGGCAGCCTGTCCCGCCTTGCCCCGTCCCGCCCGCGGGGTGGCTCTGAGGACACCCCGGGATGGGCCATCACTGCCCCTGCTCTGTGTCCCCCCCCGGCCGCCGCGCCCGCCGCCATCCTGCAGCCCGTCCTCATGTCCCCACCTTTCTGTCCCCACCCGAATCTTCCCCTGGAGGGGTCCCCTCCGCTTCTGTGCGCTTTTTGGGGCCAGAGTCAGCTCTGAGCCCTGCAGTCGAGAAGGGGCGCGCGCGTGCAGGGCAGGGGCTGCGGAGCCCCGTTCTCGGGGTTGAGCTGCGCACACACCGCCTCCCGTGGGAAAACGCCAGAGAAGGAGGTGCTGGGAGCCGAGGGGGACAGGCAGAGGTTGACGGCGGCGGCCAAGAGCAAGGGCAAGGGAGCAGCCAGACCTGGGCCTCACCGGCTGTGTGACCTCGAGCAAGTTAGCTCACCTCTCTGTGCCCTTGTGGAAGCAGGAAACACAACTGCACTCCCGGAGAGACCAGCAGATCGCTGGCCTGCCCGGCACCCAGGGAGCGCTCAGTGCGTGGGGTCTGAATGTGATGGCCAGAGCCCTGGCGCTGGGGGCCCCGGTCAGGAGTGAAAAGACGCACCCGGCTCCCAGCAGGGCTGTAAAGAAGACACGCATTCCTCCTCCTGGGCCCTCACGAAGGACAGGGAGGGACCTTGTCAGGCACGGGGGTCCTTTTGGCTTTCCGCCCCTCCTGCTGGGTGACTTGGGCCCCCCAGGCCTCTGTCCCTAGTTTTCACTTGGGCGGGGTAGGGTGTGCCTCAGAACTCCTGGGGGCTGCCTGGGGGCTGCCCTCGCTGAAGCTCTTCTGGGGCTGGCCCCTGCTCCTCTGCCACTTTGTGACCACAAGATCTGCGGGTGTCACTCAAGATCCTGGAAACGATGGCCCTGGTGACAGAAGCCTCCCTACCCGGATAGAAGTTCCCCATCAGGAATCAATGATGCTGAGACGATGCAAAACCTAACTTGCTTTTGTCGCCGCCAAAAGTTGGTTAAGAGACAAAAACGCCCTCAACGAAAAGGCTCAAATGGGAAGGGAGCTCAAACGGGACTGACCCCTAGTGGGAGCGTGGAACACCCTTCCTCGTTTCCAACTTCGAAACACGACTTTTAGTTAGAAACACATGTTAGTTACACTTACCAAAATTCACATCTTAATGATTCATTTTTTTCCCCACATTTGCCCTGACAAGTGGGGGTGCATTTGTAAATGAAGACTTGTATGAAAGGACAATTCTGGGAGTTCTTGTTGTTCAGTGGGTTAAGAGCCCGACTAGTGTCCATGAAGATGCGGGTTCGATCCCAGGCCTCGCTCAGTGGGTTAAGGATCCGGCGTTGCCGTGAGCTGTGGGGTAGGTCGCAGTGTCTCCCTAGCCTGGGAATTTCCATATGCTGTGGGTAAGGCCCTAAAAAAAGAAAAAGAGGACAATTCTGTCAACATTCGCCATTCGGATCTTTTCGGGGGTAGTTAAACTTGGGAATCCCCAGCCGCGAGACCCTGCAAGACCATGGCAAAGAAAAAAAAAGCAAAAACAGAACAAAGCAAAGCGAAGTGCCCTGTGTCAGGCCTGGCCATGGGAAGCTCAGGTCCAAGTGACACTGGAGGAAGCTGGGACCAGGCCTGTCCTCGACTGGCTGGCTGGTGAGGGCAGCTGGGCGCCAGCCGCGGTTTAGAGGAAACAGGACGCCTGCGGCTGTGTTTATCGAGCGCTTATTACCAGGAGGCCCGAGCCAAAGGTGTTATCTTATTCACGTACATTATCTTATTTAATTTAGAGCCTGCCAAACCTCCCCGTCGGCCCCAAAGACCATGTTGATGCCTGTCACCTGGGGCCATCATGAATTGTCCCCCTGAAAAGGGCCAGCTCAAAGGCATCCCAGTTTGGAAGGTAAAGATGGGGCTCGTTCGGTGAGTGCGGTCTCCCTGTCGGGTGCGCAGCACGGCAGGTGGAGGCCGTGGCCCAGGGGCAGCCGCTGACCTGTGGATTTAAAGCCTCGGGTGGGCTCTGAAGCCAGGTGGAGCTGGCTTTCCAGCTTGCCCTGCATCCTTGGTCCTCCCACCCTCCCTGCCGAGGCCCCTGGGGGGCGCTGCGGGGAGTCCGTGGGGCAGGGGCCCCGCCGAGGCCCCACCTGTCTAGGATCCCATCCAGCAGCCGGGGTCCCAGGAAGAATTCTGCCGAGAGAGAGCTTTTTCCCCTTGAAGGAATAAAAAGCACACACACACACACATTCCTCCAAATCAGGGGTGTGCCAAGGGGACAGGGCGGGCAGGGCCCCTTGACCAGCTGGCCTCCAGCAGCCTGGGCGCATGACGGCCCCGCAAGCTGCTGGCACCAATTCAGGCCGGGTGCTTGCAGTGGGCAGCGGTGCCAGGGGCGGGAGTGTGGCCTTTCACCAGCTTGGCACCTCGGCCACGTGACGGCCCCTCCTCCGGGGCAGGCTGGTGATGCCCAAGGGCGCCGCGACCGCCGAACCTGCTGGCCGAGGGGGCCGGGGGAGGTGGCTGACCGAGGAATGTGTGACCTGTGCCGCATTTAGGAGACAGGAACCCAAGTGCCTTTTAAGGACCCCCACTTCCCCGGGAAAGGCACTTTACAGTTTCCGAAGCCGGGCCATTTCTACGCCCCGCCGCTGCCCCGCGGAGGAGGTGCAGTTGCCGTCTCCACCGAGTGGAAGCGGCTGCAGCGGAGCAGCCGAGTCTCTGGGGCCGAGTTCCCTCTCGGCATCACGTGGTTGACTCGCGGGCTCCGTCCCGGGGCTGCGGGCTGGAGTCCCAGCCTTGCTGAGGTGGCTTCTGGGGGTGCCGAGGTGTGTGCCTTGGTCTTTCAGTAATAACAGTGGGAAAGCAGTGAGCTGGTGTAGACCTAAAAGTTGGGAGGCAAGTGGCTGTCCTGGGCTGGCCCTAACAAAAGACCGCCAACTGAGTGCCTTAAAACAACAGAAATGGGGGTTCCCGTCATGGCGCAGCGGTTAACGAATCCGACTAGGAACAATGAGGTTGCGGGTTCGATCCCTGGTCTTGCTCAGCGAGCTAAGAATCCGACGTTGCCGTGAGCTGTGGTGTAGGTCTCAGACGGGCTCGGATTTGGTGTTGCTGTGGCTGTGGTGTAGGCCGGCGGCTACAGCTCCGATTTGACCCCTAGCCTGGGAACCTCCATATGCCGTGGATGTGGCCCTAAAATGACAAAAAAAGACAAAAAAACAAAAACAACAGAAATGGATTCTCTCCCGGAAGCCGGAAATCAAGGTGTGAGCATGGCCGTGCTCAGGCTGGTGGCTCCGGGGACCACCTGCCTCTTCCAGCTTCTGACAGTTGCAGGTGTTCCCTGCTTGGGGCCACATCCCTCCAACCCTGGCCGCCGCCATCACGTGCCTTCCCTTCTTCCTGCGTCTTGGCTTCTGTCTCTTAAAGGACCCGTGTCGTCGGATTCAGGGCTTTCCAGGAAGGTCTCAATGCAAGAGCCTTAAGCCAAGCTCGCCCGCCAAGACCTTTTCTCCAAAGAAGGTCATGTTCACAGGTTCCAGGGCTGGGACTCAGGCACAGCTTTTTCAGGGGGGCCACCATCCAATCCACTGCTGGAGATTTCCCAAATGAGTCTAAATTTCCACTTCTTTGGAAAAGAGTTGGAGGCCCTGGCCGGGGTCCCTCTACCGGGAGAGGTCACTGAGCAGCAGAAACGTGTGACCTTTAGGGGCGTGTGGCACCACGGTGCCCCTCTTCTGGACTCTGCCTGGGGCCCCGATCCGGCCCGACGGCCCACTTCACTGCCGGGGAAACTGAGGTGGAGAAGGGGTCGCAGAGAAGTCCCGGCTGAGGGGCCCCCGGCGTGTCCAGACCCAGGGCGCGGACCCTTAATGGAGTGCGCTGCAGGGGTCTTCCTTGTCGCACGGCGCCGTTGCGGGGCTACCGCAGTGCTCGCTCCTCCGGTGTCTCTGAGGTCCCTGGCCTTAGGCTGCTAATACCTCGAATGGCCACATACGGACCTGTGTCTTTTGGGACAAGCAGCTGTTTATGATATTTTTTTCTTTTTAGGGCAGCACCTGTGGCATATGGAGGTTCCCAGGCTAGGGGTCAAATCGGAGCCCAAGCCGCTGGCCTATGCCACAGCCACAGCAACGCGGGATCCAGGCCCGGTCTGTGACCTACACCACAGCTCATGGCAATGCCAGATCCTTAACCCACTGGGCGAGGCCAGGGATCAAACCTGTATCCTCATGGATGCTGGTCAGATTTGTTTCCGTTGCACCACGACGGGAACTCTGACGAGCAGCTGTTTATGCTTAAACACTTTTCATCCACAGAGGTGAGATTTGAGGGCCACGTGAGAATGCAGAAAGTTCTGGAACCTGGAGATCAGCACATGGGAGGAAAAACCCTTCTGTCAATAATAATGAAATGTCTTTCCTCTCAGGCGGTGTTCAAAGGGTCCTTAGAAACATCCGTTGAGTGTCCTTCGTTTGTGCACCTGTCACAGGCTTGACCCTGAATTGGGCAATGGGCGGGGGGGCGAGAGGAGTCAGGAAGTCTCTGCCTCTGAGGCTCTGTGGCATCGGGGGACCTGGCTGGCACGCTCTGCCTGAGAGGCGGGGGCGGCAGTGGGGGGCAGGCAAGGAAGAGGGGGGCGGAGGCTCTGGACACTGGGGCGTCTGGCCTGCGGGGTGGGTGAGGGTGTGGGCCCTGAGCCCAGGACGGATGGCGCCTTGTGCAGGGACCGCAGGACGCCTGTGCATCAGCTGCTGCTCCACCAAACACCCAGAGGGAGGCGGCGGGGCCTCTGGGGGTCCAGCTCAGAGCCTCCTTCAGCACCACGGCCTCAGGTCTCGTTAACACAGGGATGGAGAACTTCAGCAAGGCGGTTGGAAGGGAGAAGTGGCAGAGGCTGGCGGTGCCTGCCTTCTGGACTTTAGGGAGCGGGCTGGAGCAGGACCTGCCTCTGGGCATTGCTGGATGCCTGTCCTGTTATCACCTCTCCCCTTCCTTTCAGACACAGAAATCCAGTGGTGGGCTTTGTGGCTCAGTTAATAGACTACATTTCCCAGCCTCCTCTGCAGTTGGGAAGTGTATCAGCTAGCTTCTGCTGTGTAACAAACTTCCTAGAACTTTGTGGCTTAAGACAGCAAGGATTTATTATTTCTCATGATTCTGTGGGTTGGCTGGGCCACTTTTCTGACCTGGGCTGGCCTGGCTGGTCCTGGGGGACCTAAGATGGCCCACTCCCATGTTAGAGGTGTCAGCTGCAGTGGCCAGCATGCTGAGGATGACTGATGCTTCTGTCCAAGTGCTCTCACCACCCAGAAGGCTGGCCCAGGCCTCTTCAAGGTGGCAGAGGGTTTCCAGAACCAAGAGAGCAAGCCAGGTGCACAAGTATTTTTAAGCCTCTGCTTGCATATTTGCCCTTGTCCCTTTTGATAAAGCAAGTCCCAGGGCCAACCCTAGGTCCAAGATTGCAGAATTAGGACTTTGCACTTTGGTGCAGTGGGTTAAGGATCTGGTGTTCCTGCAGCTGTGGTGTAGGTCACAGCTGAGGCTTGGATTCGATCCCCAGGCTGGGAACTTCCATATGCTGCAGGTGGGGCCAAAAAAATTAAAAAAAGTGGAGAAATAGATTTCATCTCTTGATGGGAGGAGTGACAAAGTCAAATTGTCATGCATATAGGGAAGGATGAACAAATCAGGGGTCACTACTGCCATTACATTATCTACTACTAAGTAGAGTGGGTCTTCTGAGAAGTGTCCCTTAAAGGGAGCAGGCACAACTCCCTTCCTTTCTTGCTCTATCTGGCTGCTTGGAACCAGGATGTGAGGGCTGGAGCTCCTGCAGCCATCTGAGGCTATGAGGATGAGAGCCATTCCCAGGGAGTGGTGAATCAGTAAGTCGGCAGAAGGCTGGGATCCTGCTGACTCCTTGGAGCCTTGGCCTTCATATCCTTGGACTTCTTTTGCAAGATAGGAAAGTTTCCTGTGGTCAAATTTCATCTGAACTGATATGTTTGGCAAAGATTCCTGTCTCAGGTCATGAGGATCCGGGCGGGCTCTCAACACTCTGTGGGTGGAACAGGGATGAACTTGAAGCAAATAAAGAGAGCAGTTCAGGCACTTCTAAGGGGCCTGGAAGAGCTAACCATAGACTTCCCTGGGCAGACAATCTGGAGGAACAGCTGGGTTTGGCCACCAGGGACAGGAACTAGGGAAGATGCGTGGGCTGAGAGCCAGATGGGCAGGTGCAGCTAGGACCTTTATGTCTCCACAGGTCTTCCCTGTTCACACCACAGCAGCCCTCGGTCCTTGCTCCTATCTTCAAGCAGGCCGACTCCACGCCTGCCTCCCCTTTGGAAGGCGGGGGTCTGTTTCGGCTGTTCCCCCCTCCCCCTCCACGGAGCCCTTGGCCGAGACCCTCCCTGCGGGTTTACTCTCCCACGTCTTCCTCTGGCCCCAGGGCCTCGCAGGTGGCTTGGTGGTTGGGTGGGGCCCACGCCAGCCAGGACCAGCCTGCAGGCTCTGGTTGTGTCCCTTCCCCGGGCGGTGGCCTCAGGCAAGCTGGCCAGCTTTCTCATCCATCACCTAGGTCTTCAATCAGGTGACTCTTGCAAAGTCCCTACCCGGTGCCTGGCACACAGAGGGGACTTGAATTCTTACCTCATCTGATGGCCACGCAGGCTCAGGGAGGTAGGAATGACTGTCCTTTGGCCACATGGGGACACTGAGGCTCAGACAGGTAAGTGGCTACCCTGGATCACGGGGCTGCCTCGAGGCACAGCCAGGACTTGAGCTGGGTAGAGCCCTCTGGTCTCGTTTGCCTCGCTCCGCAGGATGACACTGCCGCCGAGCAGCCAGGCTCCCTGGGCAGTCACAATGCTGTGCGGTGAACAAAGTTCAGCTGACGGTGCAAGGATGGCCTGGACCGGGTGGCACTTGGCTGCCCAGGGAGCCCGAGCCCTGGCCTGAGCCCCTAGTGACCTTGGGCAGTGGCTGCCCTCCCTGCGAGTGTATGTCCTCCTCTGTGGCTGCTCAGACCGTATCTGGCCGGGCGGTGGACGATGACGCCCGAAGGCTGGTTCCAGGCTGCTGTTCAGCCCGGTTCCGCATGGAGCGTTTGACCTCACGCCCGCTCCCGCCCGCGGCCGGCCGAGCCCGCCTCCTCTCCGCTTCGGCTGACTCACGGCTCTGCTATGCATCCTGCAAACATTCCAGAACCCTCACCCTGCAGCAGGGTTCTCTGAGCTGGCAGATGACATGGCCGTGCTCTATGCCCCGTGCGGGAGGCATTTGGGTCCCCCAAGAAGCGTCTGCCCCTCTCCCTGTGCCTCTCCATGGCAACGGCGTGCCCCTGCGTCTGGGGCCTCAGAAGGGCTGCTGCTGTGTCTCTGGGCGGCCTGGGGCTGGGGCGGATACATCCGATGGGGCTTGAAGACCCGGGTTCCATCCCCTGTGCCCTCCTGCTGCCTTGGTGACCCGGAGCAGATCAAGTCACCTCCCCACGACTGACTTCGTGATGGCAGAAATGATGGCCTCCGAGCTCAGCCTGCCACCGAACTCTTCCAGACAGGCAGAGGGGAGATGCTTTGGTTGAACTCGTTGGGGGCGGGGAGCAGAGCTGGGGCCTCAGAATCGCCACCAGGGGGAAACTCCCAGAATTCCCTGCAACCTTCACCATCGCTCGCTGCGCAGACTTTCTGCAGCCTAGTTTAGCCCAAGATCAAGGCTGGGCTCCAGGGGGGATTTGAACCTGGGCTTTCCTGATCTCAGACTCCTGCAAGCATTCCACCTGCAACGTGAGGTTGGATTAGAGGTCCTGACCTCTTGCTGTGTGACCCAGGGCAAGTTACTTAATCTCTCTGGGCCCTGAGAGGGGAGCAATGGGACCTGTCTTATCAGGGGGCCGGGAGTGTTCAGGTCAGCGCTTTGCACTGAGCCTGGTGCTGGCTGAGGTTTCCACTATTGTTCAATATTATTTGCGTCCCCAAAAGGGGTTCTGCATCTCATGTGGGTGGCACCGACCAGAGCCTGGGGCCTGCCTCTCCCCAGGCGTGGATTGACGCCCGTCACACCGACGGCTCCCCTGGAAGGCTGGCCCTGCACACACCCACTCTGAGGGTGGGAGGACCAGGGCACAGGGAGGTTAAGCAACTGGCCCGGAGTTGCAGCGTTAGCAAGCGAGTCTCGTATCACTTATTTTCGATTTTCTAAGTGATTTGGCTTCAGTGATGGAGCTGAGGGCGGGCGGCGCCCGTTGGGTGAGAAACCGCATCGCCGCCCAGCTCTCCTTGCAGCCCAGCCCAGTCCCCGCCGGGGGCGAGGCCCTGCACACGGCCGCCCCAAGGCCAGGCCAGGCGGCCCGCCCTGCTGGATCCTGAAGCCGGGAGAAGCCCGGCTTGGCACTCAGGCCTCACAGCTGCCGGGGGCTGGCTGCGTGCAGTCCCCGGGGCTGGCACGGGTGGCTGGGTGGATCCGGGCGGGCGGTGTGTGTGTGTGTGTGTGTGTGTGTGTGCGCCTGCCGGGGGAGGCTGGCATCTGTCACTGCCAGCATCTCTCGGCGGGTCCTGCCAAATTGTGGTGGACCCGGGCCCAGGCGCCAACGTGCTTGGTCACTGGATTGCTATTTGAAAAATTAAAGTGGTGTCAGGTGGATCTAGCCTCAGCGTCCGTATCAGGACCTGGAGCCGGGAGGCCGGAGGCCCGAGCGAGGCTGTTTGCACAGGGCGGCCGGTGGGAAGGCGCCCCGGGACAGAGCAGATTACAGCCAACGGTGCGCTTGGGAGGAGGGAGGGGCGAAGAATGGGCCAGGCCGGCGAGTGCGGCCGGGCCAGGAGGCGGGGCTGAGCGCTTGTGCGCCGCCAGCGGCTTGGGGCAGATATTAAGCTGGGGTCTCCAGGGGGCCCCGGGCTGGTGCATGGAAATGCTTTACTGCCTTTTAGAACTGGAATTAAAAAAACGAGTTTTTAGGTTGAAGAGCAGTTTTTTTTCTTTTTAGGGCCGCACCAGCGGCATATGGAGGTTCCCAGACTAGTGGTCAAATCAGAGCTGTATCGGCTGGCCTACACCACAGCCATGGCAACACGAGACCCAAGCCTTGTCTGCCACCTACACCACAGCTCATGGCAACACTGGATCCTTAACCCAGGGTTCGAACCCACATCCTCATGGATACTAGCAGGATTTGTTACTGCTGAGCCAGGATGGGAACTCCTGAAGAACACTTTTTTCTTTTTGTTTTGTTTTGTTTTTTTGGCTGCCCTGCAGCATGTGGGTTCCCAGGCCAGGGATCAGATCTGAGCCACAGTTTCGACTTACACAGCAGCTGTGTCAGAGCCAGATCCTTAACTCTCTGTGCCGGGTAGGGGGGATGGAACCTGTGTCCCAGGGCTCCAGAGACGCAGCCAATGCCGTTGCACCACAGCAGGAACTCCAAGAACATGGCTTTTTTTTTTTTTTTTAATTCACTTTTTAGGGCTGCACCTGCCGCATGTGGAGGTTCCCAGGCTAGGGGTCAAATCAGAGTCTTAACACACTGTGCAAGGCCGGGGAGGCCAGGGATCGAAACTGCAACCTCATGGTTCCTATTCGGATTCGTTTCCCCTGCGCCACGACGGGAACTCCGAGAACATGTTTTAATAGATGTGGCTGAATTGTTGGGTCTCTGTGAAATCCGTATCCACCCTGACCTTCAGCATATGGGGTGTCACTGGGAGACAGGGTCTTTTCGGAGCTTATAAGTGCGGAGGGGGCGATTCTGGGGCAGGCGGGCCCCGATCCGGTGACTGGTGTCCTCGTAAGAGGAGAAGACGCACAGGCGCCCAGGAGGCCGTGCGACGACAGAGATGGGGGTTGGAGGGACGCCTAGACCCCCGATGCTAGAAGAGACGGGAAGGGTCCCCCCAGAGCTGTTAGGGGGAGCGACGTCCTGGGGACCTCGATTTTGAACCCTGGCCTCCAGACTGTGAGAGAGGAAATTCTGGGTGGTGGGACTTCACAGCAGTGGCCCCAGGAACCTAACACAGCCTCTAATCTTAATTCGTTTTTCTTCCCATGATGTTGCAAACGTAAATTATTATCTTTTTATGAAAGAGGGAGCCCTGGAAAGCAAATGGCCCTCAGGTCCATGAAGGTCCCAATTCAGGGTGACAAGCCTTGTGCTTGCTTCTTCCGTAAACTCGGCTCCCGGGCCGGGGGCCGGACTGGGCGGGGCCGAGGGCGCCGGACCCGGTGGAGGCACATGGCGCCGGGGGTGGGCTGAGGACTGAGACTCGATTTCCGGTTCTGACTCTGCGTGCGGTTGCCCGACGCTGTGACAGGGGCTGTGACCTCCCCAGGCCCCCACGTCCAGGCTGTCAGCACCTGCCTCCCAGGGGCCCTGTGTCGCCTGGGGTCTTCCTTCAGCACAAGCGTGGGTTTCAGAGGCCAGGGAGGTGGGCCCTGTGGCTTTGTCCACTTTCGGATCGTGGAGGGCGGAGCCAGGGACATCAAAACAGGCACCTTGCTGCCCGCGGGGCTGGGGTGAGGGTGGGGGCGTCCCATCCAGTGGGGAAAGGGCCGGCCTCCCTCTGTCGCGGGTCTGGATGTGTCTTTCCGCCAAATTGGGGTCCCTGTCCCTGTGGGTTCTCGTCCTCACGGTCAGCTCAGTGCCAGGTCGGCCGTCAGTGGAGGCCAGGAGGGACCCCGCCCCCCGCTTCTCCCACCCAGAATCCCCTTCTCTCCCGGGGGCTGTGTCCAGGCCAGGACTGTTTGAGGCCCCCCAACCTGCTAGCAGTGGGGACCTGGGCAGACAGCAGGGCAAAGGCCAGTCAGGCCACCTCGGGGGCCGGACGAGGCTCCGGCACTGGCGCAGCCACCAGGGCAGCTCAGAGGTGTTCCCAGACTGGAATGTCGTGGCTTCTTGGCCCAGGCTGCCCAGCCTTCGGTGGGAGACACCTGGCCAGCCCCGGAGCCACCAGACGTCCGGTGGGCTCCGGACTCAGACGCTCTTGCCGCCAGCCGGGCCCACCTCACTGTACACGTCATCGCCACTGAGCCCTTGGAGGGTCTGCGGTGTGGACGGGATTTCAGCCCTCACCTTACAGAGCAGAAGACTGAGGCGCAGGGGGGCTGGCTGGCTGGCTTGGCTGCAGGTGGCCCGGCCGGGGTGGAAGTCCCGTGGGGGCCCCTCTGAGTGGGCTGGGAAGGCGCGGCCCTCCGCCCCGCGCGTCCGGACCAGCCTGGACTCTGCACAGCCGGCAGCGGCCCTGCGGCCGAGGGGAGCATTCCTGCCTCTAGGTGGGGCGTTCGGCCCGGGCTGGTCCCGCAGCTTTGAACCCCCGAGCTGCGTGCTCAGTGCCCCAGCTTCCCGGAACCGTGGCTCAGAACAGGACTGGTACAAGGCTCCCTCAGCAAGCCCACTCCCAAGTTCAGCCCCTGCCGGCTGACCGCTCCCGGATGCCTCTCCTCCGCCCTCTCCCGGGGCCTGAATCCCCCCTGGACAGGCCCGAGATGCGGGTCTCCCCTCCCTCCCCCGTCCCCCTCCCCCCTTCTCTAATACTCAGCCCCCTCTCTCCCGCCCCACAGGGATGCTGGCATCTGGGCAGTTACACTCAGGTCTTCGACATGACCCTGGGGCAGGTGAAGCTGTGAGCTTCCCGAGGGCAGGGCCCTGCTCAGCGTGTCTGGTGCGCCGCACCCCCACTGGTGCTCAAGTCCTGGGGCCTTTTCAAGGTGGTTGCCGGAGGGGTGAGTGTTTGTCGCTGAGACCTGGTTCCCTCCCGACTCCATTGCACTCCTTGGGAGTTGGGGTGGGTCAGGTCCCCGGAGGTCTCCCCCTGGAAAGCGGGTGAAGGTGGCAGCTGGCGTGGTGGTCCCCGGGGTCTGGGGTGTGGGTGCTGGAGTCAGGCCTCCGTGCAGGTCCAGCACATCCTTGCTGGGTGACGCCTGGTGACTTGACTTCTCCAGGCCTCGGTTTGCTCGTCTGTAAAATGGAGAGGACGCGAGGCCCATCGGATTGGGCCTCCGTTATGGCCTCTGCCCCACAAGACAAGCTCATCCTCATCTTCCCGCTGTGCTCATTTCGGGGACGGGCGATGGTTTGGGGAGGGAAGTTACCGAGCTATAATCACCGTGCAGGGAGTTTTACAGTTTTGACGGTGTGCTGCCTTTCGACAAAGGTGTTCAGGGTGTGTGACCACTGTGACAACCAAGGCATAGAACTGCCCATCACGCCCCTAGGGCCTTCCTGCTGGCCCCTCGCAGGCAGCGCCCTCCCCTCTGTGCAGCAAAGCACATTTGTCACCTGTTTTGTTTTGTTCCAGGGTGGGGAACTTACGAAGTACCAGAGTCGGGTTTCTGGACTGGAGCACGGATGCCCCTTAGCTGTGTCCCTGGTCCCTCCCCACCCCAACATCATCGCTGACCCGTGCCAAGGCTACAACGGTTATAACTCCCTGAGCCAGGGGCACCCCGTCCTAGAAGGGTGGACACTTGCTCCGGCCGCCCAGCTCCTCCAGCGTAGACTCTGCCATCAGCTGGGAGGGCCGGGAAGGCGAGAGCGGCAATGACAGAGAAGGGCAGCCGCGACGGGGGAGGGCAGCCCGGTAAACGCCAGCCGAGCGCACACTCTGTGTGGCCTGGCCAAGTGGTGCTCAGAGGCCTGTGATCCCTGGGCCCGCAGGGCTAAGACGCGGCTCAGGCTGCTTGCCTCGTGCTCCTTGAGTAGTCGTGTGTCCAGCAGTGACCTGTTCCTCCCCTGGTACCCAGGAAGCTGTGTGCACATCAGCTGGGCCAACTGCCGGGGGTCCTGGAGGGTTTGGGGACCTGTGGTCACAGCAGGACCAGGAAGGGGAAGAGTTAGGGACCCGCTGTGCACGAGCCATTCAATGCGCCAGGTGCTGGGGCCTCTCCGTGGGCGGTACCATCTAATCGTGGGAAATAGGGCTTCTCCACTCTGGCACTGTTGGCATTTGGGGCAAATTATTCTTTGCAGGGGCGGTGGGGGAGGGGGTGTCCTGGAAACGCAGGGTGTGGACTAGCATCCCTGGCCTCCACCCGCTGGCTGCCAGTAACCCAGCCCCGACTCAGGGTGACAGCCAAAGATGACCCCAGCTAGCACCAAACGTCCCTTGGTGGGCAAGTCACCCCTGGGTGAGAATAACCCCTTCAAATCACCCGCAGCTCTGCGTGGCCTCGTCTTCCCTTAGCCTTCCCGGTGGCTTAGGATGCGGGGGGATGACACGGCCCTGGCCTGCCATGTGTGGCCGTGGGATATTGACTCTTTTCCTGGTTCTGGAGGCCTGGTGATGTCTGAGCTCTGATGTGGGGGCTGGTGTGTGGGCCGAGTGTGTGCTGGCCGTGTGCCAGAGACCAGATTATTTTTTTTTCGAGTTTGACTGAAGTATAGTCAGTTTACAAGGCTGGGATGATTTCTGCTATACAACAAAGTGACCCAGTCATACAAAAACACATATGCGCTCTCTCTGATTCTTTTCCCACATAGATTATCACAGAATACTGCGTAGAGTTCTCTGTGCTATACAGCAGGTCCCCATTGGCCAATTTTTCCATATACCTCAGTGTCTATATGCTAATCCTAAACCTGCAGTCCATCTCTGCCATGCCCCCACCTGTCCTCTTTGGTAACCACAGTTTTTCGAAGCCTGTGAGTCTATTTCTGTTCTGCAAACAAGTTCATTTGTATCCCTTTTATTTTTTTTTTAAAGATTCCACATACAGGTGATATATGATGTTTGTCTTTCACTGTCAGACTAACTTCCCTTAGCACGATAGGTTCTAGGTCCACCCACGTTGCTGCAAATGGCATTATTTCATTCTTTTTCATGGCCGAGTAATACTCCACCGTGTGTATATACCACATCTTTATCCATTCCTCTGTCGATGGCCATTTAGGTTGCTTCTGTATCCTGACTATTGTGAATGGTGCTGCAGTGAACATTGGGGTGCATGTATATTTTTGAATTATGGTTTTCTCTGGATAGATGCCCCGGAGTGGGCTTGCTGGGTCATATGGTAGTTCTATTTTTATTTTTTTTTTTGAGGAACCGCCATCCTGTTTTCCGTAGTGGTTTCGCCAATGTTCGTTCCCACCAGCAGTGTAGGAAGGTTCGCTTTTCTCCACACTCTCCCCAGCATCTGTTATTTGCAGACTTTTTGATGGTGGCCATTCTGGCTGGTGTAAGAAGATCAGCTTTGGATGGTGGAGCAGGTGGCACCGAGAGAGGCGCAGGGGGTGCTGGGAGGACAGTGGGGCTGCACAGAGGGTGGAGTCCTGGCTCAGACACGTCCCAGCGGTGTGGCCAGGCAGTTGGGCTGCGTGATGGGGATGATGATGGCAATCCCCCGAGAGCTGTCGTGAGCGGTCCATGCTGGGGACCTGCCTCTGTCTAGCAGGTGCCTGGTCCAAGCAGGACTGAGTTGCTCAGAAGTTAGTCATCTCCTGCCCATGAATCATGATTCGACTCCGCTCTCTGGAATTTCTCTTGACAGCTGGAATACTTTTCTCATGAACACTGTGTCCACACCTAGACCCAAGCCCAGGCACAGGGGCCCTAGGGAGCAGGCGGTCTCTCGTCCTTAAGCTCCTGTTTGTTCTTGGAGGCCCTGGCGTGAACATCACATCAAGGCGTAGGTCGAGGTTTTCCGGGGCGGGGGGCACAGGGGACGGTAAACATTCTGTGGCCAGAACAGAATTTCCCATTCTTTCATCACGGGGACAAAGCAGGCTTGACTCCAGTGGGAAGGACTCAGAAAAACGGAGGAGTGGATCTGTTCCCTCTTACTGTGCAAAAAACTTCCTGCCGTAAAACAACAATAAACGTCATTATCGTACAGTTTCTGGGGGTCAGGAATCTAGGAGCCGCTTCGCTGTGTGGTTTGGGCTCAGGGTCTCTCGTGGGGCTGCAGGCACGAGGCTGGCCGGGACTGGATCATCCGAAGACTTGGTTGGGGCTGGAGGACCTGCTCTCTGGGCAGTTCCTTGTATGTCTGGCAAACCGCTGCTGGCTGTTGGCTGGAGGCCTCGGCTCCTCACCACGTGGGCCTCGCTCGGGCTGCTTGAGTCCTCACGACGTGGGGGCCAGCTGCTCCCCCCCGTGTCCCCTGGCCAGGGGCTGATCCCCAAGGAACCAGAAATCACACATCACCATTTCTACAACATCCTATTGGCTCCCAGTCCTCTCTGGAGTGGAAGGGGATGGCCCACGGGTGTAAATACAAGGAACTGTGGAGGATTTGAGTCTGCCTTGAAAACCTACTACGACCAGGCTGGACAGGCACCTGGGGTCAGGAGTGGGGGGTCGGGAGCGGGGCTTCATGAGCAAAAGAAATGTGTCTGCAGAGGAGGGAGAGCAGCCTGGTTTTTGTGAGTGAAGCGGTTGCCTGCAAGTCCAAGGGCATAAGTGCTGAGCTATAGAATGACCAGATGGTGGGGGGACCTCGAAGGCCAGCCTTGACCCTGCGGGCCCCCGGAAGACAGAGTGACCAAGAAGTGTGTCCACCTCCTGGCTTCACTGATTAGGGCTGAGGTGCTCACCAGCTGCAGGGTCTCTGCGGAGTGACTGAATCGCGCTGAGCCTCAGTTTTCTCATCTGTAAAATGGGGACAGCAATGCTGTAAGGGTTGTGGGGAAGACTCGTGCCTTGATGTGAGTTAGGTGATTTGCAAAAGATCTTCTAAAATGGGCAGTGCTCATGGTTATTCTTGAAGGGTTTGGAGAGAGTGTGTGTGTGTGTGTGTGTGTGTGTGTGTGTGTGTGTGTGGTGGTTCATGTGCATGGTGTTTGGGGAAGATTAATGCAGCAGCATCATGCAAAGAGACTGTAGGGAAAAGACCCATCTACCAGGTGCTCGGGTTGCAAGGGTTGTGTGAAGGAGGAAGAATTGGACGCATTTGGTGACCTGCGTCTGGCTGTACCATGCAGAGTCTCGTCACATGCCTGGCGGAAGGGGACGGATTCCCAGCCCAGCCTGCGGTTCTTAGTGTGGTGTGGCGAGGTGCCAACTGGACGGGACCTGGGGAGGGGGTGCTGGAAGCAGCCCCAAGGTCCTGCCAGCCCTTCCCTGGGACCTGCAGGTCTAAGCCTTGGTCTGTCCTCAGGGGGCAAGTTCTTGGAACAGGTGGCTGGGGACTGGAGGTCGCTGGGCTGCCGCGCCCTCCCCTCGCCTGCTGTTGGCGCCTCCAGCTTTGGAGGTGCGGTGTCGCCTGGACTCCTTGGGCCCCTCTGACCTCCTGGCCACCCTTCCTCAGCACCCAGGGGGCCCATAAGCCCAGGTAGGTCTGAGGCTGGTGCGCTCGTGGGAAGAACGCCCGGGGCTGGGTCGGAACCAGGCGTTAGCTCAGCAGGAAACATTGCGGGAGAGATGGGCTGCCAGGTCGAGGGTTATCTTAATCCCTGGTTTCCTTTGCTTCCCTCCTGCTCCTGAAACAAATCTTAGAGTCCCCCCCCCACCCCCCCGCCAACCCCAAACACGCAGACAAAGAGGTTTTAGGCCCTGGAAGCACCCCGGGCCTCATAGACTTGCCATTGTGACCGAAGGCGTTCATTTCCTGGTGGAGGAAAACCACCCCTCGGGCCCTGATGCAACCCGGCTTGGCTGGGGAGCCCCCATTGTCCCGCGCCCCCAGCCGCGCCCAGCATCTTAATGTGCCCATTTACTCGCAAACACTGGACGCCTCATCCAGGCTTAGCCTCATGTGCGAGTTCAGATTACCGGTCGGCAACGAGGTGGGGGCTGGCAGGGGAGGGGTGGGGAGGAGGCGCTGCCCTTGGCCGCCACCGTCCGTCCTCGCCAGCCGTGGCCAGATTCCCAGCGACAACGGGGACGCGTCTCACAAAGCCTCTGTGCACGTCTGCCACTGTATTGATGCGAGCAGCCTTCTCGTGCAGCATTGCCGGCTGTCACACTATGTTCCGGGAGAGGGGACAGCCCGTGACAGTGTCTGACTGGCTGTGAGGTCGCACAGGACTGTGACTCGCAGTGTCCAAGCCCGACGGCTGGATGAGGAGGAGGGGCTTCTGGGCCGTGATTTGACTCAGCTGAGGCAGGTGTTCTCAGGTCAGTGGGCTCTGCCGAGGTCAGACGGCACGAGGGTGGCTGTTTTGAAGGACGATTTAGGAGAAAACTTCAAAACAACATTACTCCCACTGGGAGAGGGTGGCAGAGCGGGATCCAGAGGTTGGGAGAAAGAGGATACAAATCCCTTGGGTGGGTTCAGACAGGCTTTTATGTGCTGTGGTTTTAAAAAATACCTGCCTCCCAGGAATCAAGGCACAGCCATTTGCAACGTGCCGATCAGGGGAGGCGGTGCTGCCAGTTGTCGACCCACACTCTGGTCTTCCTTCTCTCTTTCTAAGAAAACCCCAGAGGTCGAAGCAGTGGAAAAGTGCCCAGCCAGGATTCTTGACCTCCTGGCTGCTTGGAATCCAGGGCCACGTGACACCATTCTTGCCAACGGGTTGTAAGCAGAAGTCAGCTGGAGGTTTCCTAGTCAGCTTTTGCTTTCTCGGGACAGGTATGACTGCTTCCCCCTGGGCTCTTTCCTTCTTCTTGGAGTTCGGGTTAAAGGCTGGAATTTCAGCAGCCACCTTGGGCCATGAGGATGAGACTCCACCCTCACGAAGTTGGGGTCGGATGCATTTGGACACTCATGGCATGGAGTTCCAACCTTGTTAGTGGGGAAAATTAGATCCCATGGGTTAAGCCTCTACAGAGTTTCAGACTCCCCCTTTTGATAAATGCAGTTCTTGACATAGAGTAGATTCTCAATCAGAGCTAAAGCCACTCTTAGCCTTTTCCAGGCCAACTGAGGCCCAGTGAGAGGAAGTCACTTGCAGTAACTTGCCCGGTGCCCCCTGTTTGAAACAGGACCTGGGGTCCTGTGTCCAGGGTTCTGGAATTTGAGGGTATGATTGTGAGTTCACTTGCCCCTTTTCTGATTCTTTTAACGAGTGTCACTGAGCAGGAGTTCTGTGGTATAAAGTCACTGTAAATACGGAGTGAGCAGATACCAACCCACTGGTCCTGGGGGAGACACAGGGTTGGGTTACAAGAATTTCGTCTACCGATCAATACACGACCTTGTTTGAAGCGTGTTTCTGTTTAAAAACACCTGCTTTAATATATCCACTGCTGTTGATGTCAGCACGGAATCCACAGTCAAACCGTGTTGTAACGCGTGCCTGGAGGTCTTACCTGAGGTGTATTTCTCCCCAAGGCACCTCACAGCCTCCCTGTGCTCAGCCCCTCGGCACTATGCTTGGCAGGAGGTGATTTTAAACAGCGACATTGGCAACAAAAAGGACAAAGATGCAAAAACGGGGCACTAGGTAGGCCACGAGAAGGACGCTGCTGCGGTTTAAGAACCAGAACTGGAAGGCAGAGCGTTGCTTTGCTGGACCTGGGCTGGGAGTGCGTCTGGCAGCGCAGACGTTTCGTCGCCCTGCACGTGTCTGCACGTGTCTGTAAAAGGACTGCTCTGGCTGGACACTGATTTGGGGGGGTGTGAGGAAAGGCAGCAAGCAGGTGAATTTGCAAACATGGGATCCGTGGACAACGAGGATGGGCTGAACTTACCAAACGGGACCTCGGCAGAGTACGGGAAGGGGGGGCGTTCTGGAGACTGACCCTGGACAGGGAGGTCGGCGGAGGCCTTTCCGAGAAGGAGGAATTAAAGCTGAAACTTGAAGATGGAGGAGGCGATGGCTGAGAAAGCTGTGCCGGGTTCAGGGGTGTGTTTTCCCAAGGTCAAGTTCAGAGCAGACACTGTTCCCTTCAGCATCGCCTTGGAGCAGTGGGATTTAGCTCTGTATTTCTTATTTCGAGCTGCCATGTGGCCAGTCTTTCTCTCTTTTTGTAGCTTTCTTTTATTTTTATTTTTATTTTTTTTGCAAATATCTTTTTTCTTCCCTCTCTTATCACCTAACGTAAGATATCTTAAAAATGGTTAACTTTGGTTTTCCCACTGTGGCACAGTGGGTTAATGATCCAGCTTGTCTCTGAGGTGGCATGGGTTTGACCCCAGCCTGACACAGGGGGTTAAGGATCTAGCATTACTGCAGTTGTGGCATAGGCTGCAGCTGCAGCTCAGATTTGACCCCTGGCTTGGGAACTTTCATGTGCTGAGGGGGTGGCTGAAAGAGAAAAAAAAAAGGTTAACCTTATAATACTTATTTTATTATTCATTTATTTATTTTGGCTGTTCCCGTGGCATGTGGCAGTTCCTGGGTCCGGGATCGAACTCGTGCTTCAGCAGTGACAATGCCTGATCCTTAACCACTAGGCCACCAGGGAACTCCAGTAGCTTCTTTAATTTTTATATTTTATTTATTTTAATTTTTAATTTTTATTTTTGCTTTTTAGGGCCGCACTGGCGGCATATGGAAGTTCCTAGTCTGGAGGTCCAATCAGAACTACAGCTGCCAGCCTACGCCAAAGAAGCACGCCAGATCCGAGCTGTGTCTTCGACCTGCCCCATAGCTCATGACAACACCAGATCCTTAACCCACTAAGCAAGGCCAGGGAATCAAACCCGCATCCTCATGGATCCTAGTCGGGTTTGTTAACCACTGAGCCACAACGGGAAATCCTGTAGCTTCTTTCAAACTGTTTTCTTTTCTTCTCATTTTATTCGCTCCGTGTTTACCACTTTGGAACTTACATACTCAGTGTCTGGTCACGCAGTGGTGACCCTTGCAGCTTTTCCAGGTGTAGCCACCTGGAAGTGTCTGAGTCAATCAATATTCCACACTCCCTCCAAATGAAACGAGACCTCAGAACACATCACCTATCTTTTGACTCACTTGCGGAGGTGCCCTGTATTTTATTTCTGCTTTTCACGGCTCCGATTAGACCTGATTTTTCTTGTTTTATGTCACCGGTGTCGTTTAGATTTACCCCGCTAGTCCCCTTGCTCTTTGCTCATGATTTTATCTTGCATGTTGAATCCTCCTTCAGCGACTATTTCCCTCTGGCCTGAAACATACCCCACTGGGACTGTCTACATCAGCAGCCTATCTGATCGGCAGGCGTCTACATTTTCGCTTGTCTAAAAATAAATTGGTCAGCCTTGTGTTTTACGGTGTGTACGTTTTGTGTGTTGTTAAGCTGGGGCTGCCCCGAGGCTGTGACAGTGTTACTCTGTACTGTCGTCTGAAAGTTTTATGTTTTTACCTCCACGGTGACTCGTTAATCCAGCTGGAGCTGATTCTCGTGTGTGGTGTGAGGTAGGGTCTGCGGTGGTCATTGGCGTTCTCCAGCTAATATTAAGGGGGCTCAACATTTCAGGCACCTGGTGGGACTGCAGGTCCCCCGTCCCCTGAGACCCGTAGCAGGTGTCTATGTTGTGTAACAAGTCACCCCCACTATGGCTCAGGGCTCCCGCTTACAAACTCACCTTTTTTTTTAGGCGGGAGCCCAGGTGGGTCTGGGTGAGTTCCCCGCTCAGGTCCTCATAAGGCACCAAGGATCAGGTCTCACCTGGGGGCTCTGGGGAGGAACACACTCCAGGCTCACGTAGCTGTCGACAGAATTCAGTTCTCTGCACCCCGAGCACTGTGTTTTTCCCGTATTCTTGCTGGGCTGTCAGTGGGGGTGGGGGGAGCGCTGTCCTTCTCAGACCTTCCTCAGGTCCTAGCCGTGTGTCCCTCCTCCTTCACAGCAGGCAGCTCACTTCTTCAAAGCCAGCAGGAGCGTCTCACTTCTCTCTGCTATGGCAGCCTTGGATGGCACGAGCTACCTGTGGGAGGGACTGTCCCAGCACACCGCTGTTGGTCACGGACATGTCACTTGCTTTGGCTCACAATGTGTATGGAGCAGGGCATCTGTCCCATCACACGCCGTTCCTAGAGAAGCTTTAAGAGCTTGTCATGTGACTTGTCACGTGATTTCCCCCACCGCCTCTGTAACTGGGGGAGACCGACTGCCTTATGTCTTCTCTTCTCATTTTATGCATTTAGCTGTTTGCCTCGCTGTTCTAGGGAGGACCCTTAGTACAGCTGATAACTTTGACCGCATTACACTGAGGACGTAATGTTCATCTAAACACCATAAAAAGCACCTAAAGACAAACTGCCAACTAAGAGGAGATATTGCAACACATGGAACTGACAAAGCATTAGCATGAAGACAAGGAAAGTTATTTTTTTAACTTTCTTTTTCTTTTTCATTTTTGACCATCCCAAGGCATATGGAGTTTCTGGGCTGGGAATCAGATCCAAGCCACAGTTGCAACCTAAGCCGCAGCTGTGGCAATGAATGCCAGGTCCTTAACCCACTGTGCTGGGCTGGGGATTGAACCTGCATCCCGGCGCTCCTAAGACGCTGCTGTTTTTGTGGTGCCACAGCGAGAACTCTGAAAGGAATGTTTTAATATAGGTTTTATTATGATTTAGGGATGGAAAGGGCAGCAGACCAGGAGACGACTGTTTCTGGAAAGAGTTACAGACCCCCAGAGAGGGCAGAGACACACCAGGAGGGCCACACAGGGAAAGCACCAGTGCTGACCCTGAGAGTAGCGGTCCCTCCACGGCTGGGAAGGCCCCAGACGTCATGCAGCAGGATACAAAAAGAGAGCCCTGGTGAGCACAACCAAGTATGCCAAAAAATATCAATAAGAAAGAGAAACAGCCCAGCAGGCAAAAGACTCAACTGTAATTTCACAGAAGAGGAAATCTCACACGAGAAATAAAAACAAAGATGCAAATTAAAGCCACAATAAAATACCGCGTCTCACCCATCGGATGGGCCAACATTAAACAAGCTGCTTCTGGGAGTGGAACTTGGTGCCACTGGTTAGGGAAAACAAATTGGCCCTTTTCTCATGAAGTTTAAGATTTTTTTGCCCCTTAACCAAACACATGCACTCATAGATAATGTTCCCCAAAGAAAGCCCTAGTGTGTGTCTTTATTTATATGTTTTGGGTTGAATACCCACCGTCATGTTATCGTTTTACTTCAGCACCTTGAAGACACGATTCTGGATTCTGTCATGTTCTGCTTCCTCACTGTTTTTGAGAAGTCATCAGTGGCGGGGCTCCCTGTCTCATCCATCCCACCTTGCCTCTCCAGTGGCTTCTAGAACATTCCCTTCTGTAATAATCATTCCCCATGTCCTGTAACCGATGATTTGGATTCTTTTAACCATGAGCCCAACTCATGGCCAAAGTCGTTTACATGTACCCATCCCTGTGCTTTCACACGTGTGTGAAAGTCACACGACAAACCCTCCACAAAGCCCGACACCTGTGTTTCGCTTCCTACCCAAGAGGGAGCACCCCCACTTAACTTCCTGTCCTTACAGGAATGCAGGCGGTCACCAGTGCTCTCTCCTGACCAGTCCCGCTGCTTCCCCACACGGCTCTGCCTGGTGCGATGGCCCCCTTCTCTCCGGGAACGAGCAATAATACATCCTTCTTTCGAGGCAAGAGTCTCCCTGTTTGCCATCTTAACATACCCGATTAAAACAAAATCCAGTTAATTCACTTGTCCTACACTGGATTCTTGGGGATGCCTGAATCTGCGGATTGATGTCTTTCATCAGCTCTGAAATTTCTTAGCTATTCTCCCTTCAGATATAGCCTTCTTTCTTGCCGTTCCTTCTATGGCCCTGCCTTTCATTTCCCGCTCTCTTCCTCGGCTATCGCGGTCCAGACCAAGCAGAGTGAGGGAGGCCAGTGAGCAGGGAGAGAGAGGAGGCGGGAGAAGCTGGACCCACAGACGCCTTGTCTTGGAAGCTGTGTGGCTTCAGGGGGAGGTGAGACCCGGCTGCTGTGCTTCCTGACAGAGCTCCAGCCCAGCTTCCGTGAGCTAGCTCATGACCTGATGATATGCCTGAGCTAGCCCGGGGCCGGGGACACGCTTGACCTAGCCCATGGCCAGGGACACGCCTGAGCTAGCCCATGGCCAGGGATATGCCTGAGATGGCTTGAGCAGCCTCCTGTCCCTTACTGACACTGTCACCCACTGGTGGCAGCAGAGACTCCGAGGTGTGTGGACAAGAGCCCCTGGGCTGGCTGTGAGAGTGGGGATATTTCTGGGGTGACAGGACATCCTCTCCAAGGTCACACACTGGGTGGCACGGGGGGGGGGGCTGTCCTGTGGCTCCTTCCCACGTCAAGAGCCCATGGGTGTCACCGAGTCCCCACGCCTGCCACCGTTCTTAGGGCCACACACTGACTTCAAAAAATCATTTTGCGTGTGCACAGCAGGCCTTCCATTTGTCCCCCCATCCTTGTCCCCGTCGGCTCCCTTCCTTTTTTATTTAGAAATCGCGGGAGAGAATCTAGGTCAGGTTACGCTTGGGATGTTTTTTGGGTCGGGTCTGCTGAGAATTTTTTACCCCCTCTTTTTTTTTTTTTTTTGTCTTTTTGCCTTTTCTAGGGCCATACTTGCGGCATATGGAGGTTCCAGGCTAGGGGTCTAACAGGAGCTGTAGCCGCCGGCCTTCGCCACAGCCACAGCAATGCGGGATCCGAGCCGCGTCTGCAACCTACACCACAGCTCACAGCAACGCCGGATCCTTAACCCACTGAGCCAGGCCAGGGATCGAACCCGCAACCTCATGGTTCCTAGTTGGATTCGTTAACCACTGAGCCACAACGGGAACTCCACCCCCTCTTCTCAGAACACTTCGTTTACCTTAGAGCATTTATACATTAGGTCGTCTCCACAGCCCCGCCCCCACCTTTGATTTCTGCGGAAATCTTCACCTTGTGTGTTTCCCAAGCATCTAGACATTGCGTCTGAGACCGGCGGCCGCATCGCTTACTTCCAGTTCCCCTCAAAATTCCTGCTGGTTTTATCTCTTTCAAATGCCTTCGTGCTACAAAGCAACTCCCCCCCTTCCCTCTGTCCCTCCACCCCCTCTCTGTGAAAAGGAAAGTGTCTTTCGGGCAGCCCAGCTGTACCCCCCAGCGCCTTCAAAGGTGCCTCCTCTAAGGCTGCACCAACCTCTGCCTTTTAACTCTTTCAAAGAGCATTTGTCGGCGTGTGAAAGCTGTCTGGGTTCATTGATTAAAAAAAAAAAAAACGGGATTGTTTTTAGGGCTGGTGAATGTATTAATGAGTTGTATCAGGGACAGTCAGTATTTGCAAAGGGCTGTGGCTCCCTTTCACCTACTTTGTTGCCTTAAAAGATAAAATGATGTCTGGGTAGAGGAGCGCCCCCCCCCCGCCGCCGCCACTGTCGCCAGAACAAACTTCACTGAGGAGTGGGCAGGCAGGATGCCCTCGCGTCCCGCGTTCTAACGTATGAAGTCCCTTCTTCAGACCTGAGAAAGTCACATGTGCTTCCGGGGCTCGGCGACAGCTTGCCTCCTCCGCGAGACATGAATGGTTTCCGCTGAAATGTCCGCAAAAGCACGATTTCATGTGAGCTCAGGGCTCACATCACGCTGGCACGTCTTTGCAGCCCCACGAGTCACGGGGGGTTCACTTTGTCCCTTCCCGCCGGGGACTCTCAGCCCGAGGTGAGAAAAATGCAGCGGGGTTATTAAGAATTCTGACAAGGTAGGCTGAATAAATTGTGTTTTCTTTGTGAGCCTTAATCCGGTGTTGTATTGGCTTCTTGGACATGGCTAATTTATTTGGAATTTCATTCTGTTCCTGACAGCGTCCTTGACTAGCTGTTTGATCACCCCGAGCAAAGTTACATACCAGCTTTCAACTGCTGGAAGGACAGTGGCGTGATTTTTCTCAAGTGCATTCTCCCGGGCCCGGCTTTATGCTCACAACGGCGGGGCTGGCCCTTGTTAGGGAGAAAACCCCGGTCTGCGGCAGGGGTCTCCTTCAATGAGGATCTTTCCACTTGGCCCCGCTCATGGCACTATTTGGGACTTTAATCTGCTTTTGTAGCCCTGGAGGAAAGAAAATTAATTTTCGCCCGTCTGCGAGGAGGGAGCGTTTCAGTGGAGACCTGGTTTGAGATGCTTGTTCTGTGGATTTCAGAGACCAGCGCCGACTGAGGTTTAAGATGCGATATTCTCAGGGGAAAGAAGTAAATCAACCACAAACCTTTAGGGTGTTAGCCCCAGGGTCTCCACTGAGCTTAGCGCCTGTGGCATCTTACGCTCCGTCTTGGTAAAGTTGACATTCACTCTAACTCGCGCACTGATGCATTTATGCAACATTTGCTTTTTTTTTTTTTATAATAGCAAACGTGTCTTACTTTTGCCAAAGAAAAAAATGAATGATGATTTTCAATAAGACCAACACTTCTGAGTGTCGGTGGTTTGATGGCTGGTGGTTTGGTGATTTGGGCAGAATCCGGTCTAATGAAAACGGGGCCTCCTTGAATCTGGCTTCTTGATGTGGCCCACGAAGACACGCCTCCTGAGTGCTTTCAGGTGCAGGAATGGTGCTCAGCCGGGGATGTGGCGAGAGCTCACCTTCTGGAAAGGCAGACGAGATTGCTAGGATGTCAGGTCCATGATGAAAGATAAAAGCAAACGCAGAGTGAGACGCTGGGTGGCACGTGGGTGTGACATTCAAGTTCACTCCCCGGGCCCTGCCTTTGAGTCGGGGAAGCCCTCTGGGTCCTTAGGCTTTTAGCTCCCACCAAGTGCGCCCCCGCCCCCAGCCTTGCATGGGGAAGGGGCTACGGTCCCCTTTCACAGATGTGGAAGCTGAGGCCCAGGGCACTGCTGGGACACCTGGGAGACACAGCTGTGAACTGGAGATGGCACCTGCCACCTGCTTCTCCCCAGACTGAATCCCGAGGCGCTGCAGCCGCCCACCCTCAGCAGCCCCTGCAAGGGGCCCAGGGTGGAGACCAGGAGCGAGGGCTCTGTGCTCTGGGAAAACCGGCAGAACAGAACTTCGGACAGATATTGTCAGGAGAAGACAGGAGAGCCCAATTCTTGCATCTCCTTATATCTAGGAAAGCACCGAAATCCGTCGTGGTGATGCCTGCGACCCTGTGACAAGCGGCGACCTTCATGAGACCAGCAGCAGAGTCTGTAAAATGGGTGCCCGGGTGCCCGTACCGCCCCCTTCACCAAAATCACGTCTATACTGACCTTCCCGCCACCTCTTAGAGAAGGTTTCTCAGAGCTCTCTGAAACGCTCCCTCCTGGGCTCTAGTCCTCTTTTTGCCCCCCATAAAACTTAGCCCTCAGCTTTTAAGTTGTGCACATTTTTTTTTTTTTAAGCTGACAGCTTGTTTAGGGCAAGCAGCTCAGGTGGGGTCCTTGGGGTTCGTTCCAGGCCTGTGACCCCCAGTGAGTCCTGGTGGGGACACGGCTGTGACTCCACCTACGGGAAGGGGCATTTTCTTAGGGGGCGTGAGGCAGGCTTGCTGGCGGCTGCTTCCGTGCCTGGATTTTGGGTGGAAGAAACTCGTCTGCCCTTTGAGGTCCTGAAAATGACCCGGGTCCCTCGGTCTGTCCTTAGTGACCGGGGGCGGGAGCCGCGCCTTTGCAGTCACGACACACTCTGGCTCCTGCGGACGGCAGGCTCACCTGGCCGTGGGCTGCCTTCCGGGCTGACGATTAAGAGATGGTGCCCCCTGGGGAAGCAGGAGGGAGGGGTGAGTGGGGGGAAGGGCGGGAAGCAGGAGGATGGACGCCAAGAAGAGGTATGTGACCTTGGGTATGGCCTCAAGGACACCGTCACCTCGAAGGGGCACTCTGGGGGCCATGTGACCTTTGACTTTGTCCTGGCCAGAGGCGGCAGGCTGGGCTTTCAACCCACCACCATCAGTCCTTGGTGAAGGGCCACCTGGGGGCTGTAACCCCCTGGGGTGGCTCCCGGAGAAGAATTGTGTCAGGGACAAAGGCACACGGAAGCAGGAGACAGATGAAAGGGTCCCAGGGTTGGGCTGGAGCCCCGCCCGTCCCCCGCACTCACCATTAATGCTAATGATCGTGGGCTGACATGGGGTGTTTCCTCCCCGTGAGTGGGGAGCCCCGGGCCCACGCCACAGGGGCCGTGGGTGCTGTGTTTATTGTCATCTTACTACTCCCCTCCCGGCGATGGCCCACCTCGTCTGCCTAAGGCCGCCGCACCTGTGCCAGGTAGGGCTTTCCCAGGAGAAGGCAGCCCCGGGCCGGCCGCACAGGATCCGGGGGCGGGGTTATCCGCTTCCTCCCTTCAAGGGCGCGCTGACCTCGGTCTCCCCGCCTCGAGGGGCCCGGGGACGTCTGAGCAGGAAGGCGGAGGCCTCCGTGACCCCAGAGTCTCCTGCGTGGGTGGCACGTGACCGGGACGATGTTGACACTGTGTGCTCGCAAACAGAGACGTCGCTCCAAGGCCACCTTGTCCCTGCTGCTGGGCCGGGGCTGTGGGGCCGGAGGCTGAGGACCGGCCCTGCCCGGCGGGTGCCCCCGCCTCTGGCCGCCCCCAGACGCCCACCCTAGACGCCGAGCTCCCAGGTAGGCAAAGCGCCGAGGCGTCGGCCTCCTCTCCGGCCCAGGCTCAGCGGCTCTCCTCCGTCCCCCACCTTCCCTGTGGGTGGGGTGCGCGGGAGTCGTGAACCCCGCTGGGGATGGACTTTCTACTCTGCCCCGGAAGCCCTCAGCCAGTCCCGGCGTCCCGGGGTTGCTCTGTTCGGTCGCTGACCCCACGTCTGGCTCCTATGATCTCGGTCCCGCGTGTTTGAAGAGGTTGTCAAACCTCTGCACGGGGCCAAAAAGCCCAGGGCTAAATGCTACCCCGGGGTCTATTCCACAAGCAGCCCAGGCGCCTGGCCAGGGCCACCTGCTGGCGACTCTCTCTGTGGACGGAGGCGGAGAGGGGTGTTTGCCACCCAGAGGGCACAGCAGGGCACTTCTGCACTGGAGCCAGCTCCGGGGGGAGGGTGGGGTGGGGTGCCAGTGGGGGCACCTCGTGGGTCTGGCCCTCGGCGAGTGTCCACACGCGTTGGTTGGATCATCCTTAGGAAACCACGAGTGGACGCCGTCACGCTGCCCCAGTGCCGGTTTTACGCTGGGCTCCCTTCAAGGCCTTGTCCTCACTCCTCGGGCGGAGCCTTCTGGAAGGACTGAGAGGGAGCACAGTTCATTCTGTAGATTACGAAGAAATTCGGAAACTGGCTTCAGGTGGCCCTGGAGGCCCCTTCCCTTCCTCCTTGGCTCGGAGTGGGCGTGGGCCTGTCCTTCTGAGCACGTGGCTGGACTTCGGGGACAGCATCCGGGGCCTGGACCCCCGATCTCCAGCTGGTCCCCCTTTGGGATACGTGACCCGGGGTGGTTGGGTGTGAAGAAGGGGCCTGGGTGGTCTCCTCACCGCGGGAAACTTGGCTGTGAAGAGCTGGACATGACCTTGCAGGTGGCCCAAATCTGCAGGGCAGGTGGCCCTGGTGTGTGTACACACGTGTGTGCGCCGGCGTGTGTGTGCCGAGCACTGGCATGTACATGTGTGTGCATACACGTGTGTTCTCGTGTGTGTGTGTGTATTTGTGTGTGAGGCAGAGAAAGGCGAGCAGATGCTGTGATTTCAGAGCATTTGGGCGATATTTCTCGGGAGAGGAAGGCAGGCAGCCGTGCCACACCCAGGCACCAAGCTGGTCCTCTGTGGACACTGTCTCTTAGTCCCCACCACGGCCCTTCAAGGCGCATTTGTCACTTGCCTCCCTTTCCAATTA
Source organism: Catagonus wagneri (assembly GCA_004024745.2). NCBI lineage: Eukaryota > Metazoa > Chordata > Mammalia > Artiodactyla > Tayassuidae > Catagonus > Catagonus wagneri. The sequence goes on along the minus strand of PVHT021183668.1, from coordinate 930,526 downwards.
GGTTTGCGGCCCCGAGGAGGACCAGTTTGCTGGGTCACTCAGCAGGACCCTGGGGGGACGTGGCTTGTGGCCGTGAGGGACCTAAAGAGGTAAGGAGATGCCCACAGGACAGAGGCGTCCAGCCTGGGCCGCGGGGGGTCATCGGAGGCTTCTTGGTGGGCTGTCACCTGGCAGGGGGCGGGGGGCGTTGGTGCTGGGCCCCGGCCCCTCCTGGCTGATTAAGCAGGTTCCCCTCCTGGGCCACCAGTGAGGGCCCCCGTGCTGACCCTGCGCTGCCGCCTCTGAGATGCTGGCGGCCCATGTGCTAATTGAGCGGCGCCTGGGTCGCCGCCGCCGGCTGGAGCGCACTGATCTCACCTTCTCGCCCCTCTCCTCCCCTTTCATCCGCACAGCTCCCGCCTTCCCTCCCGCGGGGCTCGGGCCCCTCCCGCCGGGCCCGCCGCTGCTGCTGCTGCTGCTGCTGCTGCTGCAGGGCCCGCGGCCGCTGGACAGCGCCGGCCTCCAGAAGTGATAGCTAATTGGGCAGAGAAAGGGCCCGATTGTCTGGCGGGGCCGGAAGAGCGGGCGTGGGCGGCTGAAAGCGCCCGGAGAAGGTGGCCAGCTTCGCCCAGCAGCTGCCGCCAGAGACGATTGGAGATTACGTCAGCGCCGGCGGCGGGGGAGCCTCCCCCCACGACCCCCCGCCCAGCCCCGGCCGGGACAATGCGGCCCTTGTGGGCCCCGAGAGCCGCGCGCTCGGGATGAATGGCGCGGGGCCTCTTCTCCAAGGAGGCGTCCCCGGTCTGTCTTCTCCTGCCAGGGGGGCCCTGGATTGGGGCGTGGAGGGAACAGGGTCGGTCCCTTAGAGTGGTGGCCGCGGGCCTCGGAGACCCCCCTCCACCCCCCAGCTGGACTGAGCTCCCGCCCAGGCTCCCGACGCGCGGCCGGCACTTGGCACAGCGGGCCTGGACCCCGTGGCTGGGCTGGACTGCGGACGCACCGCACGGGGGGCTGCCTGTCGTGGGCATGGCGTCCTGGTTTGGGGAGACCACGGGCCCCGACCCGCTCATGATCCTGCTGGTCGTCATCCTGCTGGCTCGCTTCCTTCTGTGGTCCTGCCTGGGGACCTACATCGATTATAGGCTGGCCCGGCATCAGCCACGCAAACCCAAGGAGGACTAGGGCCTCTGCTGGCCGGTGGCCGCCAGCTTCAGGCACCGGAGGGCCCTTCCTCCAGGAGGGCGCTGTTCCCTCCTGGGGGGGTGTGGGGAGCGGGGCGCAGGTCAGGGAGACACCGCTACGTCCCACCCACAGGTTAGAGGTGGACCAGCCCCACCTGGACTGACCAGAGCTGTCCTGGTCACGTCCCCTGACCCACGTTGGGGGAATGGAGGGGCCCCCTGCCTGCCCGTCCACCAGGTTCTGGGGTCCCCTGTCAGTGTGAGTGATCCTGGGGATGGGCCTTTAAGATGTTCTCTGCTTCCGATTCTTTGTGAGTGTGTGGGCAGGGGGTGGGTGAGCCAAAGGGGTCGGGAGGGTAGATGGGACATCGCAAGCCAGCCCTGCCACCAAAAGCCACCCCCGACTCAGTCTCCAGCAGGGGTGACAGTGAGCACAGACGGTGTCTTGGTTTCCCCAGAGCGGACCCCTGGGAGGGTCTCAGGACAGACCTGTGACTCTGAGTTCAAGTCCGGCTCCAGCTGACCGCAGGCAAACTCTTTCCGGCTCTTAAATGGGCACCATAGTCCCCGCCCTCCTACCCCAGCAGGTGACCAGGAAAGTCTTCAGGCTTTTGGGACGTGAGGGCGATTTAGTGGAGAAGCCCCAGGCCCTGCGCCGCTCTGTGCTGTTAAGCGTGTTGCTGAGACGACGGACAGGCAGGCAACCTTGACCGGAGCCCAAGAATCCTGCGCCTCCTACGGCCACCTCCCGTCCCACCTGCGGGTTCACCCCTGACCTCAGAAGCGGTGTTGTACCTGGCGGCAGATTTGTGTCACCTGGGAGATTTTGGCAACACCGACAGCCAAGCCCCCCAGACTGAGAGGCGTCAGCCGATTGATTTAAGACGCTCATGGGAGACCGGGGCCCGGTGACACTGGGAACTCCAAACGGGTTTGGGTCAGCGTGGAGTAGTAGGTGGCCATTAGGGGGCTGGAGTCTCCGAGCTGGATGAGCGGACACTCGGGCCCCCTTAGCCGGGAGCTGTCCGCCTTGCAGCACCCTGCAGAGGGGACCACAGACCTGGTGTGTGGCTGTCCTCTGGTTTCTGTTACTTGCAGCTGATGAAATTACTCATCAGAGTTTTGTCAGAGTTACTCGTCACAGTATGAGCCCTCTGTATCCAGACGCCAACCGTCTGCAGCCTCCTGACCCGTGCCTGCCGCCGCACAGGCACTACTCACTGCAGCTGAGTGGATGAGAGGCCGAGCTCGGCCAGCAGTCGCTTTCAGCTGCAAGTAACAGACACTTAGGCAAACAGTCACTTGAAGAAGAACAGTTTTTTCTTTACTTTTTTTTTTTTTTTTTGCTCTTTAGGGCCAAATCCGAGGCATATGGAAGTTCCCGGGCTAGGGACTGAATAGGAGCTGCAGCTGCTAGCCTACACCACAGCCACAGCAAAGCCAAATTCAATCCGAGTCTGTGACCTATGCCACAGCTCACGGCAATGCCGGATCCTTACCCACTGATCCGGGCCAGGGATCGAACCCACATCCTCATGGAGACTAATTGGGTTTGTAACCCCTGAACTACAACGGGAACTCTGAGAAGTATTTTCTTTCTATTCTTTTACATGCGGCAAGAAGGTCTGGGACTTTCCTGGTGGCACGGAGGGTCAGGGACCCGGCGTTGTCACTGCTGTGGCTTGGGATGGAACTTCTCCATGCCACAGGTGCACCTTAAAAAAAAAAAAAAAGAAGTCTGGTCTGGCACTGCGCGTCCCGAGGCTGTGGTATGGCAGCTCCCTGAAAACATCCAGGGCGTTCTGCGTAGTCGAGAATTAACCTACCCAAGGAAAGTTCTGGTCGTAGCCTGCGGCTCCAGGGAAGGGATCTCCGGGCCCTTGGAATGCTGTGTTTAACCGGACCTGGGGTCACATCAGACAGTCTAAGGGATGTGACTTTCAATGGGGGCTTCGGGTCCTGCGGGGGCTTCTCTGTTTCCGGAGCGGCTGAAGGTCAGATGTGTGGGCCGGCCATTGCAACTGGGGCCTGGAACCGATGAAAACCGCAGACCGAGGCTCGGGGGCCTCGCTGGTTGGCAGAACGCGGAGTGTGTTGCTCGGAGGAGCTGGCGGCGTCCTGGACTCCCTGGGGAGGATGACCAGAGCTCTGCGCACGGACCTTTCCTGGTTTCTGCCCCAGGCCCCTCTGCTCCTGGCTGGCGTGAATCCGTATTTTGCCATAATAAGCGGTACCTGTGGGGATCATAGCTTTGTGTGAGTTTGGAGTCTTTCTAGCAAGTGATGGAGCTTGAGAACTGGCCCCGCCCCGAACCTGCCTCTGGGGTCAGAGGTGAGCGTGGGCTTGGGGACCCGTCCTGGCTCTCGCGCCTTCCTTCGCCTCCTCCTTGAAAGCTGCAGAGGGTCATCCCGAGAAAAGCCGGCCTGCCTCCCACCTCTCCCGCCGCCCGCCAGCCCCTTCCGCCCAGCGCCGTCCCGTCCTGGGGTTTCTCGTGTCTGGCTTGGAGATTCCCCGCGTGCTTTTCAGGAAACGCAGTCTTCTCCCGCCACGCGCCTTTGCCATAATTGGGGGCACGTGCCTCCTACTGTGCTTACACTCCCGTACCGGTTTTCGTGAATTATTAATTTTTTTTTTCTATAAGGGGCATGCATTTTTAAAAGAAAGAAATGAGGAAACGGGTGCGTTATGAAAAGCGAAGTAAGGGTGGTGGGCCCATGAGACAAGGGTCTAGGGGCTGCTAGGGACTGGGTGGTTTCCTTGTGTGTTTAGGGGCCCGGGGGTGGGCCACCTGAGGTTGGGGAGGCGGGGCAAAGGCGGTGAGGTCCCTCCCATCGTGAACAGACATCCTCTGTGCGCCAGTGTCATCAGGACGTGCCCTCCCCCTCACCCCTGCAAAGGGCCACCCAGCTTGGGAAGCAGCTAGTTTTTCTGTCCCCATAGATGGAAGAGACAGGGGCAGCCAGCGCCTCCCCATGCAGGCCGGGGCAGGAGCACCAGGCAGCCACCCCCACTCCTGGGGCTGGTCTGTGTGTGTGGTGGGAGCAGGGTAAGGGGCTGAGACCCACGCGTCCCATCCTCCTTTCCCCCAGGTGGGACATGACAGGTGCCACCCTCTGCCCGGGAGTGACAGACTCATCGCTCAGCCAGGCACCATCTCCGCCCCCCCGCCGAGCAGCCCCTGTTCCCGCTCCCGGTGAGCCAGCCCGCGGCCCCAGCCAGCTCCCCGAGAGCCCGCGAGCAGCCCGCGGAGCCCCGGGGGCTGGAGATGACTCACTGGCTCTAAAAATAAAAAGAGTTAAGTCATGAAACAACGTATTTCCTTTTTAAGCCAGATGTGTCTGCCGAGGGATCCCCGCAGTTTGGTGCCGGGCTGGGAGGCCGGGGGCCCTCGGCCGGGGCTGGAGCCTCCGGTCAGAGCGGGGGCGGGGCTCTCTCCCGCTGGCCACGCCCACCCGCCGATCTTGGCACCTGCCGGGCTCTGTGTGGGGGCGGGCTGGATAGACGCGGTGGTCCCTGCCTCGGGGGCTCTTGGTTTAGTGGGGAAAATAGGTGAGGTGTGAATAGTGTCTGTGTTGGCCAGACAGCCCTTAAGGGCTCTAACCGAGCGGCAGAATGTCAGGGAGATACACAGGGAAGGGGGCACTGATCCTCAACCAGGGTCTGGGGACGGCTTCCTGGAGGAGGTGTCACCAGAAGTATGACCTGGGAGACTCTGATGGGCAGATAGGGGAGGAACGGCGTTCTGGGCGGAAGGGACGGTGTGAGCTAGGGCCGGGAGGCTGGAATGCTGATGGCACATTTAGAATCCTCGCAGAGGTCCTCCAGTCAACTGCTTAAACAGGCGCTTTCCTGGCCCCCCCCAGACCAGCTGCATTTAAATGTCTGAGGGTGGGGCCAGAAATAAGGTTTTAACAGGCTCCTCCAGGTGGTTCTTAAGCTTCTCAAAGTTAAGGTCCACTGGTCTGGGTGCTGGATGTGCAGTGGAGGGAGTGAAGGTGTACGGTGGCAAGGCAGGTTGGGTCCAAATTGTGAGGGCTTTGCCGTTCACCTAGGAGTTAGCACTTCAGCATCCAGGCAGGAGGGAGCTTTCCAGGGAGTGGGGGTCCTGAAGCTGGGACCCGGGGGCAGTGAGGGTGATGGATTAATGAGGTGAGAGGTCTGGGTGAGGGTGAGGGGACAGAAGCACGGGCAGAGGTCGAGAGGTCTGGACCACTGATGTGATGAGAGAGGAAGGGTTGGAGGGACACAGCGGGGACAGGACTTGGGCCACTTCCCTCGCCCCTGGGGGGTTCAGGGAGAGCCCTGTGGTGGTCACCACGGAAGCATGTATGGGGGATTGTGTGCTTGTCATCATCATCACTGGGGAAGGAAAGTTGAGCGCTGGGCCACCGAAGCTGAGGGCAGTTTTCGGGAGATGCCCAGTGGTCAGGGGCAAGGACTGGGGCAGGCGACAGATCCTTGGAGGATACGTGGAGCCTGGTGCTGGAGGCGCCTGGAGGGGTGGGAGGGTTCTGCTCAGATCTGCCTGTGGGGAGGCCGTTGTCCGGGTGCACCTTCAGAGTCCGTGGCAGCCTGGGTTTGAACCCCATATCTTCTCCCCTCCCCGTGCGGGTCTGCAGGATGGAGACTGGGTGTTGGCAGGACCTGAGGAGGCTGGGAAGTCACAAGAGGACTTGGGCCCCCAAAGAACCCACAGAGGTTCCAGACGGAGGGCCAGCATCTTGACCTCGCCAGATGGGCTGGATTATAATCCCCTAACCAGGTAGGAAGTGACTCCTCCACCCCTTCCTCTCCCTTGCCTTGACTCTTAGAGAGGGAGGGGGATGGTGAGAAAAGGGGCAGACTGAGGTCCGGCCCCCCGGGCCTGAGCCTTGAGGCAGGGCTGAACTTGGGGGAGACAAGGTGAAAGAGGGTCGAACTAGATGCGAGAACACAGAGCTCCTTTGGACCAGACTGGCCTGGCTGAAACGCCCGAAATGAGCCTTAATAACAGAATGCATTTTAGTTATATTCTCATACAAGAAGACGACTGACAAGCTCTGGGGACCCCACCTGAAACCTCAGGAAGATGTGGTGAAAGGCGATTCTACTGGGTGGTGGCCAAAGGCATGGGTGGAGGGAGACAGAGCTACTGTCTGTTCTGGGGCTCTTTGTTACACAGCTCTGTCCATCTCCCACCTGTACACCTTTCAGTCAACCCCCTGCATTCAGCCTCCTCATTCAAAAGACAGACTCGACTGCCTTGCCTGCAAGCAGAGTCAGGTGGTGCCAAGGACACATGGACACGCTTTGGGCTGCCCTTTTCTCCAAGGCTTGCCTTCTCTTCACCTCCTTGAAAGCCTCCGAGGTTAGGACCCAGGACTCTGACCTAACCTGCCGCCCCATTTCCGTCCTCCTAGGAAGCCATGGCTGCCTGTCACGAGAAGGAAGCCTGTGGACGTCAGCCCTTCTCCCCACATCCTCAGAAGGACAGAAATTAGCAGGAGAGTCAGGGAAAAACGGCCATCTCTCTCCCTCTCAGTCCTTGCCCTTGATAGTGGGTGGGGTGGCCTTGGCAGAAGTACGTGCGGGAGCGTTGTATCTGGTTTATGGGAGCCTCGTGTTTCAGAATCTGTTTGGCAAAGCCTGGCGCTCCTGGGCACTGAGGCAGGCCGGGGTGGGCTCGTCCATTCCCGGGGGGCAGCTGAGGACTTTCTCCAGAGCCCCGAGCTCTTGGGATCGGGTGAGCTGTCTAGCTGATCCTGGGGATGGCCAGGAAGACAGAGGGTCCTAACACAGCCCCCGGCGGGTTCCACAAAATGCCTGCGGGAGCCGTCCTCCCAGCTCTCTGCGCCCACGCCCCCGGGCCCCCCAGCTTTCTGGCGAGCACTCTCCAGGGCGGTGTGGACAGCTCTCTGGCTGCGGTCTTCCCCCAGCCCCGAGCACCTGCCTGCCAGCCCACCCCCTGCCAGCGGATTGGTCAGGGGTCAGCGGACAGGGAAAGAAGACAGAGTCCGTCTCAGCTCCCAGCCCTCTGCAGGAAAGGACACGCCACGGAAGGGTCATGCACACCAAAAATGAGAAGCCAGGCTCGAGGGAAAACAGACATTCAACGAGGAAGGCGAGTCAAGGACAAGCGGGGAAGCAGGCTCCCTCTGCAGCTCCAGCGGCTGAGCTGCAGCTTCCTGGCAGCCAAAGGGAGCAGGGAGAGAAGAGCTTTAGAGTCTGCACGGCCCTTGGAGAAATTTCGCTGCCCTTCAGGGACAGGGAATGTTCCCTAATAGCACTGATTTGTAAAAGGAATTTGTCTCGAGGGGCTTCACCTAAAAATTACCGGGAGATCTGGTGACTCTATTAGCCAGGGTTTCCCAGAGAAACGGAACCCAACAGGGTGGGCGTCTATATAAAAGTGGCTTATTATAAGGAATTGGCTCACGGGAAAATACCAATTTTCCAGGCTGGAGACTCAGCAGGGCTGATGTTCTGGCGGAGTTGAAGACAGTCTGCTGGAGACCCAGGAGGAGCCGAGGCTGCATGAAGCCCGAAGGCAGTCAGCTGGAGAGGTCCCTTTTGCTCAGAGGAGGCAGGTCCTTTCGTTCCATTTGGGTCTTCGGCTGATTGGACAAGGCCTGTCACATAGCGAGGGCAGGTTGCTCAACTCTGTTTACCAACCCGCACACTAACCCTGTCTCAAAACACCCTCGGAGAAACATCCAGAATGATGTTTGACCAAGTATCTGAGCAGCCTGTGGTCCGGCCGGCCAAGCAGTCACACACAGCGAACCGTCCCAGGGATGGCTGGTCCTGGCCCCAACTCTACAATGAGTGCAGTCACGGACCGGCTGGGGGGGCCCCCAGATGCCACTCAAGAAGGAATTCCAGGGAGTTCCCGTTGTGGCTCAGGGGGTTAAGAACCCGACTAGTATCCATGAGGGCTCAGGTTGGGTGGCTGGCCCGGCTCAGTGGGTTAAGGAAACTGTGTTGCCGTGAGCTGCAGTGTAGTCGCAGATGTGGCTCAGACCCCACGTTGCTGTGGCTGTGGCTGTGGTATAGGCTGGTGGCTGCAGCTCTGATTCGACCCTTAGTTTGGAAACTTCCATATGTTGCAGGTGCAGCCCTAAAAAAAAAAAAATAATAATAATTGCGCTCCGGGGGGTCATGGCAGCATGGCACAGCTCTCATGGATGCGTCTGCAGGGCTGGCGTGCATTTCAGGGACATCTGAGATTTTCCAACTGGACTGTTGACCCTGCCGACATGCGGCCTTGATGTTGATTTATTGTTTTAACCAGGGGGTCAGGTTTGGGGAAAAAAGATGTGTGAGGTCCTGTAGGTTTGAGTGATATCAAGGGCACGGCTTTGAGCAAACGCCGAGGGGGACTTCAGTTTTTCTGATCAGCCAGCGAGTGACTTTCTCACTTAAAGGAGCAAAGAGGGCCAAGGAAAAGGAGGCAGAGGGAATAATAATAATAAAAAAATCCAAATTCAGGAAGAAGAGAAGAGAATGGCCAAGGAGAAGGCGTGGTTGGTTTGTGTTAACCTTAGAGCGCGTGCGTTGCGGTTATGGGGCTCACTCTCCCCCACCACTCAGAGACCAGCAACAGCAGGGAGCCGGTGTCCCCAGGGCTGGAGGGGCACAGGAAGGAGGCCGTGCCACCAGCGTGTGGAGGGGCAGGTGTCCAGCAGAACGCAAGACGACGTGGGGCTCGTCCTCCTGACGGGAGCTGGGACCAGGGAGGAAGAAGAGACAGAAGAAATACCTGGGCTTCCCCCTGTCCCCGCCCTCTGCTCCTCCACCGGGCCTTCCATTGGCTGAACCTGCCCAGACCCTGAGCGGGTCTTTACATCATTGTCACCGTGTTCTGTAGGATGGAGATCATACCTGAACGTACCTGCTGGGTGGTGTGGTCTAGCTGGGTTCCCGGAGGAAGAAGAAACACTTGTGGTGACCTGCCCAGTGTCTGCCTCAGCCCTTCAATAACACATTGGTTTATCTAAAAAGTGGAGTAGGAAACACAAATTAAATGGTGGGAGGAAAAGGCAGTATTATCATCAAGAGTTAAAGCCTTCCAGGAAAACACACAACATGACGGCAGGCTGAGGGGGATCTCTGGGTCAGAGCCTGTTTGCTGGCCCAGTTTGCCCAGACCCTTTCCGACCTCGAGAGTGGACAAAGACACGCGTGCACCGGGGAGCACAAGGCTCACTGCGGCCGGTGCGTCTGGCGGGACCAACCTGGCCTCACCATAGAAGGTGAGGGGTTGGCTTTGTGTCATCTGATTCTACACTCCCCGTGGCCAACTTCCTGCTCCCAGGAATAGGAACGCGTCAGAGTCTAGCACTTCTGCAGGGTGAGGTCTAGGTTCTCACTGACGGAGGCTTCTGAGCAGGAGAAAATTCAGGAATGCCGTCAGCATCCGGTCAAAATAAGACAGTGAATAGGATTCCGCTCCCCGACCCCCCGCTTGTGCCTTGGGTGAAAGGGGTACAGGGGCAGCAGAGATCTTGCGTCTCGCCGCTGCGCCCAGACCGGCAGTTCTCTGCCTGGGCTGTCCCTTCGCAGCGCTCCCGGGACCTCCTTCACCCCCACCTGTGGTGGATGCACCGGTTCTTGCATCTCCAGTCTCCTCTTTGTTTATGTCCTCACTTTAAGGCAGCACATCTGTCAGTAGCTTCTTAAGAAAGTGACTCGGGCAAAATGTTTAAAGGCTTTGCCTGTCTGAAGCGGTTTTTATTCCATCCTTATACTTGATGGCTATGTTGGCTGGCCTAGGATTTGGATGGAAAACAATTTGCCTTTAGAATTTTGAAGGTATTGTTCCATTACTTTCTTGCATCCAAGAAATTCTGCTGAGAATTTTGAAGCCACTCTGAGAACTGGTCTTTTGTATGTAATCATGTATATATATATATATTTATTTTTTTTTGCCTCTAGAAGATTCTAGAGACTTCTCTTTGTCCCAAGTGTACTAAATTCCACAACGATGTGCAGATCTATATTTATGTCCTCCTCCTCCTTAGCTGCGGCATACATCAGCTTGATGTGGGATCTCAGTTCCAAGACCAGGGATTGAGGTCAGACTGCAGTGGTGAAAGCACTGCATTCTAACCCCTAGACCACCAGGGAACTCCCCATATTTGTTTCCCTTCCTTTCCCTTCCCTGTCTTTCTTTTCCTTTCCGCCCCTTCCCCCCCCTTCCCTTCCTTCCTTCCTTCCTTTTTTTTTGTGCTTTTAGGGCCACTCCTGTGGCATATGGAGGTTCTCAGGCTCGGCATTGAATCAATCGAAGCTGTACCTGCCGGCCTACACCACAGCCACAGCAACGCGGGATCTGAGCCGCCTCTGTGACCTACACCACAGCTCATGGCAATGCCAGATCCTTAACCCACTGAGCGAGGCCAGGGATCTCGAACCTGCGTCCTCATGGATACTAGTTGGGTTCGTTACCCATTGAGCCACAATGGGAACTCCTCCCTATGTGTATTTTTTATGCAGGATATTTCACGGACTCTTCAGTCTGGGAAGCAAGCCCATCAGCGCCGGGAACTGCCTTGAGTGCTTCCATCGATGGTATTTTCCGCCCTTCCTTGCAGATGCCTCTGTAGCGCCTGTTGTGTTGGCTCCTCTCCGCCGTCATCCTTTCCCTTCTCATTCTCTTTCCTTTTCTCCCTCCATCTCTGCCTCTCCCTCTCGCCTTCTTTTTTTACTTTGCTTTCTATCCATCTGAAATATCCTAAAGTGGATATTTTCTCCACTTTATTTTCTAGCTCGTTTGTTGAGCTTATCACGTCTGCTGTGCTTTTTAATTTTTAAACGTAGAAGCTCTTTCCTTTTTGTCCTCTGAATGTTCCTTTGTGATAGCACCCTGTTCTTGTTCTTGGGTGTGATGTCCTTTCTCTCCGAGGATGTTGCGGACAGCTTCTTGTCGTTGAGCCGGGTGTGAAAGCTTTCTTTCCCTCGAACAATTGTGTTTTTCTGTTGGTAGTTTTGGTTTCTACCGCCCGTGTAAAAGACTGCCTGACAGCCCTTGGCTGTCAGCTCATGCCTGAGGTGGGGGGTGGCTCACAGAACTCATGGGAAGGTCAAGGGTGGGGCTCGGCCACCAGAGGCTTCGCTTTGGAATAATCTGGGCTGGTTTTTGGGGATCTCCTTTATTTATTTATTTATTTATTTATTTTATTTTTTATAACAATGAATTTTATTTCAGTTATAGGTGTACAAAGATCATCACAAGTCAATGTGATAGCTTTTGTGTCCCAAACCCACAGTGCATCCCCCCATCCCCCAGATTGTCTTATTTGAAAAATCACGGTTTTCCAAAATCTGTGAGTCATTGTCTGTTCTTCAAAGAAGTTCACTGTGTCTCTTTAGTTTCCACATGTAAGCGGTAGCATTGGGTGTTGCTGTCTAATTGTCTGACTGGTTTCACTTTGTATGATAATTTCTAGGTTCATCCACGTTGCTATAAATGTTGTTATTCCGTTCCTTTTAATGGCTGAGTAATATTCCATTATGTGTATGTACCATATCTTCCCTATCCACTCCTCTGTCGATGTGCATTTAGGTTGTTTCCATGACCTGGCTTCTTCCCTCTCTAGCTGCTTTGAATGTAAAGTTAGGTTGTTTATGTGAGCTTTTTCTTGTTTCCTGAGGTAGGCTTGTTTTGCTAAATACTTTCCTCTTAGAACTGCTTTTGCTGCATCCCAGAGGTTTTGGAGTGTTGTATTTTTGCTGTCATTTGCTTCTAGGTATTTTTTAATTTCCTCTTTGATTTCTTCAGTGATCCATTGGTTGTTTAGTAGCATGTCGTTTAGTCTCCACGTGTTTGTATTTTTGGCCATCTTTTTCTTGTTGTTGATTTCCAGTCATATAGCATTGTGGTCAGAGAAGATGCTTGATATGATTTCAATTTTCTTAAAGTTACTGAGGTTTGATTTGTAGCCCAGGATGTGATGAATCTTAGAGAATGTTCCGTGCGCACTTGAGAAGAATAATTGTGCATGGATGATTTAGTATCTTTACTATATATATGCCTTTCCTGGTGAGCCTTGTCATTTGTGGTGTTTTTGATTCTGGTTGTGGCCTTTTCTTTTCTGCCTAGAGAAGTTCCTTTAGGATTTGTTGTAAAGCTGGTTTAGTGTTGCAGAAATCTCTTAGCTTTTGCTTATCTGTAAAGGTTTTGATTTCACCTTCAAATCTGAATGAGAGCCTTGCAGGGTAAAGCAATCTTGGTTGGAAATTTTTCCCTTTCATCACATGAAGTATATCATGCCACTCCCTTCTGGCCTGCAGAGTTTCAGCTGAAAAATCTGATGATAACCTTATTGGGGTTCCCTTGTATGTCATTTGTTTCTTTTCCCTAGCTGCTTTCAATATTTTCTCTTTGTCTTTAATTTTGGTCATTTTGATTAATATGTGTCTGGGGGTGTTCCTCCTTGGGTGTATTTTATATGGTACTCGTTGCGCTTCCTGGATTTGAGCGAGTGGTTCCTTCCCCATATTAGGGAAGTTTTCGGCTATTATCTCTTCGAATATTTTTTCTGTCCCCTTCTCTCTCTCTTCTCCCTTTGGCACCCCTATAATACAGATGTTGGTGTGTTTAACATTATCCCAGAGTTCTCTGAGACTCTGCTCATTTCCTTTCAATCTTTTATCTCTTTTCTCTTCCGCATTAGTGATTTCCACTAATCTGTCCTCCACCTCGCTGATTCATTCTTCTGCCTCCTGTATTCTACCGTTGGCTGCTTCTAAGGAATTTTTTATTTCAGTGATTGTATTTTGGATCTCTTCTTGTTTAATTTTTACAGCTTGTATTTCTCTGCTCAGTGTTTCCTGTAAATTATCAATCTTTGCCTCCAGTTTATTTCCAATGCCTTGCATCATCTTCAGCATCAACAGTCTAAAGTCTCTTTCTGGGAGGCTGGTAATCTCCTCATCACTGTTTTTCTGGGCTTTTCTCTTTCACCCTTATCTGAGTTAGAGTTTTCTGTCTTTTCATTTTTATAGGTTTTTGGTGCGGTGACCTTTGTGTCGACAATAGAGTTGTAGCCTCTCTTAGTTCTGGCATTTGTCTCCCCTGTGGCTAAAGTTGGTATGGAGGGGGCTTGTTGTAGGCTTCCCAATGGGAGGGACTGATGCCTGCCCACTGGTAGGTGGGGTTGATTCTTATCCCTCTGATGGGTGGGGCTTTGTCTCTGGATGAGATTAGAGGCTGGCTGTGTGCCTGAGGAGTCTTTAGGCAGCCTGTTTACTGATGGGTGGGGCTGAGATCCCACCTGGATTATCGTTCGGCCTGGGGCTTCTCAGCGCTGATGGGAGGGACCAGGTTTTCCCAGAAATGGCCACCTCCAGAGAAATGCAGGCTAATGAATGTTCCCGAGAGCTTCACCTCCAATGTCCTTCCCCCACAAGACACAGTCACCCCTGTTTTCCCAGGAAATCCTCCAAGAACTGCAGTAAGGTTCCACCCGGATTCCTATGGAGACTGCTTTGCCCTGGGACCCAGTGCACGTGAAAGTCTGTGTGTGCCTTTCAAGAGTGGAGTCTCTGTTTCCCCCAGTCCTGTGGAGCTCCTGCACACAAGCCCCACTGGCCTTCAATGCCAGATGCTCCAGGGGCTCTTTCTCCCTGTGCTGGATCCCCAGGCGTGGGGTTTTGACGTGGGGCTCAGAACTCTCAGTCCTGTAGCTAAGTCTCTGTGATGCAGTTACTTTCCAGTCTGTGGGGCTTCCCACCTGGGAGGTATGGGGTTGCTTCTATCGCGTAATCGCCCCTCCTACCTCCTGATGTGGTCTCCTCTTTGTCTTCTGGAGTAGAATATCTTTTTGGAAGTTTACAGTCCATTTGGTTGAAGGTTGCTCTGCATTTGGTTGTAGTTTTGTTGTTTTTTGGAAGAGAAGTTGAGCTCCAGTCCTTGTATTCTGCCATCCTAATCCAGTCTCTTGGGGATCTCCTAATGTCAGGATCCTGAGAGCTTTCCCCTTGGCCTGGATCAGGTCTCAGAGGAGGGCAAGGTCAACTGCCAGTGTTCTGGGAACCTCGTTGATGAAGGAGGAGGATGCAAAGCGTCCCTTCACCTGACTCCCTGGTTTTGGTGAGGTACCCAGGTCCTCAGCGGCGATGGTATCCACAGCCCTGAAGGCTTCTGTGTTGACTTATCCAGCAAATTAACTTCTATTCTCCTTCCAAGATGAGGGGAGTGTCCTCCCAGTGGCAGGGGCTGGGGAGGGGTCTGGGGCTCCCACTACATCTCAAGCTCGTTCGCCTAGACCTCTTCCTCATGGCAGCCTCTTCACCCCGGGTCCAGAGGGGATTCAGGGAGGGTTCTGCCGTGTACGGACGCTCATCTCCGGCCCTTTGACTTTCCCAGGGGCCGCTCACGGGACCCAGCTTTGGAAAGTCATTCTGATGAGTCAGTTTTCACCGCTTGCCTTCTGTCTCTCTCCTAAAGTTTGGGTGCTGCGGTTGCCTTTTCTGCTCTCTGCATCTTTGTGGATGTGTGTCTTTCCAATCCCGTTACCGTGGGCTTGGTCAGGCCCTGGGAAGGAGCAGAGTTAGATGCCAATCCACACGTGCCTTTAGCAACCCTTTTGCTTTCCCCCTTTGTCACCGTCCTCTGGTCTCACTGCCCGGGCTTCATGAAGAGTCTCATGGCCACAGAACCAAGGAGACGTTTTTTCCCAAAAGTGTGTCCCATGACGTGTTGGCCAAGAGTGGAAGGCGTTCTGGGGTCAGAGAGTTGGGGATGTCTCAGCATTTACAAGGGTGACTGCGGGTGTCTCCCCAGGCCTGGGTGCAGAGACCTACAGCCCGACAGGGCACGGTGGTTCTGCAGCCATTCTGGTCTGACCTCCGTCTCTCGAGGAGCAGTGACAAGGATGCTCTTCGGGTCCCGCGAGTCACCGTCTGAGAGCCCCTGGTCCTGGGTGGGGTTGGATGACCCCCGCCGCCTGGGTCACTTCACCTGTGGGGCACCGCAATTGCCCGCTTGGTCTTCCTCTGGCCTGGGGCTGAAACGGAGCTTATTAACTGTCCAAATCCTGTGGCAGAGCTCAGGTCCGGGGTAGAGACGGCGCCCTGACATCTGCTGGCGGTAAAGAAGGAAGGGAGGGAGGGAGCAGAAGAAGGAGGGAGGAAGAAAAAGAGGGTAGAGGGGCGGATGGAGGGGGCCGCGTGAGCGGAGCGCGGCGCCCCGGCCACCTGTGCACGCAGACACACGACCCCGTGGGAACCAGTGCCCAGCACGGCGCTGTGTAAACGGAGCCTGCCCCTCGGGGTGGCCTTGTCTCCCGACACGGGCCCGCGCCTCCCCGTGGAAACCCAAGATCCAGGCTGGGACGGGGCTTGGCAGATGTCTGTGAAAAGGGCCGTCTGCCTTTGCTGATAAGAATCCTCCAGACAAAGGGCCGTCCCGGGCCGGGAATTCCCGCTGGGCCCCGGGGTCAGGAGACTCCGACATGCCCGGGTCACGACGCCCCCGCCTCTCAGGGCCATCTCTGTGGCCCCCGCAGACCTCGCCAGCAAACCCAAGGCCGTCGCTCTGGCGGGACGTCCCAGCAAAGAAGACTCCTCCCCGCCGCCCTGGCCGGGGATGTGGGCACTGCTGATTCCCACTGAGCCACCTCGTCCCGGATCACCTGGGCCTGTGGAGCTGAGGCCCGGGGGCTTGGTGTGGGGTGAGGGGGACACAGCCATGATGGGCGAGGGCTTAGGAATCCCCTCTTGCCCAGACTCCTGGCCTGGGGCTCAGAGAGGCTGCCCGGGTGACGGCCCCTCTGGGATCCATGGTGCCAGGTGGCCACGTGAAGCTAAAAAAGGCCAACCAGGTGCCTCAGGCCACAGCATCCCTGGCCCCCGGGGGTCAGCCCATGACCCTTCTTCATTTCTGTGCATGAAGGAAGGAAGAGGGGTGCGGGGACACGGCAGCCAAGGCACCCCGGGGAGAGCCCGTGCCTGCACCCCGCCTTGTGCGTGGAATCAGTCCCGCCTAGAAGTGGCAAAGGGCAATGATAACAGGGTGCAGGCCCCCGGAGCAGCCCGCCCGTCCTTCCCTTGTGCTGCCCTGTCAGCCCCTCACCCACTTTCTTAAGACCCTCCAGTCACAGGAGAAGCATCTTGCTGAGGCCGCAGGGCTGCAGCACGGGGCTGGGTCTGCCGGCTGCAGGGGTCCTGGCTTCCTCCTCCGTGACTGGACCCGTGGAAAGAGTCCCTTCCTGCGGGAGCAGGAGAAGCGGAAGGATCCCAGGGCTTTCTGTCCTCTTCTCACTTTCCCTCCCATCAGAGTCAGACCCACAAGGAGGGCCAGGCTGCTCCGTGAGCTCCCAAGGTTGCTGCCGTCCACGGGGCCATAACTGCATGTCTGGCTCAGGGCTTCTTCTTCCACGGGGCAGGAGGGACCCCAGCTGGTGTCTTTCCTGGCCCGCTTTCCCTGGCGGGCCGGGGCCTGTGAAAACCCAGCCTCAGGCTCTGAAACAGACTCATGCGTCACTCAGAAAGGAAGGACGGCCTTTCTTCTACTGGTGAGGTCTGCGCCCAGTTGCTTCCTCCTTCCCTCCCCAGCCCCCACGAAAGACCGTGAACTTCACAGCCAAGACTGGAGGAAGGGGAAATATATTTACACCCCCGCCATTGCACTGACTTGAAAACGTGAAGCTGAAATCAGCGGCCGGGTATCCCCAGTACCGCATCTGTTATCAGTCAGCTGTTGCCCCAACAAAGCCCCGTAACAAACCATCCTCAAACTCAGGGGCACAGAACCGTCAGACTTTATCTGATGCTGATGTTGGGGTGGCTCTGCTCATTAAAATTCTATTCACTCTTGTTTTTCACCCTTTTTTTTTTTTTAGGGCCGCACCTGTGGTATATGGAGGTTCCCAAGCTAGGGGTCCAATCAGAGCTCTAGCCACCAGCCTACGCCACAGCCACAGCAATGCCAGATCTGAGCCATGTCTGCGACCTATACCATAGCTCACCACAATGCCAGATCGCCAACCCACTGAGTGAGGCCAGGGATTGAACCCGCAATCTCATGGTTCCTAGTTGGATTTGTTAACCACCGCACCATGATGGGAACGCCAAAATTCTATGCACTCTTAAAAAAAACAGTTGTGCTGTGGGGATGTCAGAAAATACTCTTTTTATTAACAGATCCTCCCTTAATTGAAGGGTTGCCCTGCACTGATTTGTGCCCTGAAATTCATCTGGGGAATCAGAGATGGTGTGGTTCTACCTGGAACAAGGAGAAAATTCAGAGAGGACGAGGTAGTGAGAGCGGCCCTGGCCCAATGGGATTAGTGTCCTGAGGAGAAGAACAAGAAGCAGAGCTTGTTTCTCTCTCGAGAGGACACAGGGAGAAGGCGGCCGTCTGCAAGCCAGGCAGAGAGCCCTCACCAGGGGCCAAGTCAGCCCACGCCCAACCTCAGGTGTGTAGCTTGCAGAATCTTTGGTGATTTGTCACTGCAGCCAAGCTGGCGGAGACAGGGAAGAGAGGCACGTTGTGTGCAACTTAATGTACAGGGTTCAGAAAAAGGAAAAATACACACACACATGCGCGCGCGTGCACACACACACCCACACACACACACATGGCTACATTAAAAAGCAAATTGGCAAGGAGTTCCTGTTGTGACTTAGCAGAAACGAACCCGACTAGTATCCATGAGGACAAGGGTTCGATCCCTGGCCTCACTCAGAGGGTTAAGGATCCGGTGCCTCTGTGAGCTGTGGTGTAGGTCGAAGACGAGGCTCAGATCTGGTGTTGCTGTGGCTGTGGCTATGGTGTAGACCAGCAGCTATAGCTCTGATTCGACCCCTCTCTTGGGAACTTGCATAGGCGGCCCTTAAAAAAGAAAAACAAAACAAAAATTAAAGCAAATTGGCAAAATACATGTTGCTAGCTGGTGAATCTAGATGAAGCATATACAGATATTATTTGTACAAGTTTTCTGTGAGTTGGAAATTATTTGGAAATGTACAAATAAGCTGAAAACAACTGCAGCTCTGCCCCCAAACGAGAGAAAAGCCAAACTGTGCCACGGAGACTCAGGCATTGGTTCAGCCGGTGTCGAATCGGGACGGGCCCTGCGGGTGGTCTTTAGTGAGAGTGGAGGAGGGGGGCCTGGGGGTGGGACACGCCCAAGAAACTTTAACCTGCTGGAGAGGACATGCTGGTTCTAGGATTCATGAGGATCTTGGGGCCAAGGTCTCCTGAAGGCCAGGAAGGGGTGTGAACTTTCCCCAAAGTGTGTTCCTTGGATCCCTCATCCTGAGATATCTTCCCTGGGCAGGCAAGTTTGAGAAAAGCAGTGTATGCTGCTTTCCACTCCAGGATAGCCGCATAATGTTTTATTAAAATGTATTTATCTGAAGTCTCTGAGAACTTCTCCACTCTACGGAGCAAGGTGGAGGGTTTTATTCACTGGAAATGCTTGAGAATTCCTAACGACGGAAGTGGGTGGAGGGTGAGCCCACCCAGCTTCCGGGGAGCCACGCCCAGACTCTGTGCAGAGCAGGGAGGCCGGGGCACGGACCCTCCAGGCCCGAGTTCCAGGGCCGCTTCCGGGAGGTGAGCAGGGAGTAAGGAGCCCCTGGCCCGCAGGAGAGGGAGCTTACCCGAGAAGGTGTTTGCAATGCGCCTGGAGCGCCGGGCCCTCTGGCTGAGCCGGGACTCAGGGGTCCTGGTGACTGGGTCGGAACTGGGGCCCTTCCTCTTCCCCTTTGACCTCTCAGTGGTCACCCCAAGGACTTCTGATGAATAAACCACGCAGCAGCCTGCGTGGATGTTCTTCACTCTGCTCAAGGGGCTGGGGAAACCGTCTGGCTGTGCACAGAGCCACGCGCCACTTACAAAGAGGTGACGCTATTGAGAGCACCTTGGGTCTTTATCCTTTCTTCACGACACCCCGTTGTATAGATACCCCAATGCTACAGGTGCCAGCGTGGGGCAGCTGAAATCTGCGTTTCTTGAATGTCATGAACGCGCCACGACACCCCGTTGTATAGATACCCCTCCTTTCACCCAACTGAGACCTCGCATTTCAACCCGCGGGGCTCCCAGTTGGCTGCAGGTATTTTTCCTCAAAACCCTGAGCGAGTGGGTCCCGCTGTCTCTACAGCGTTCACGAGACCGGGCTGGGGGGCGGCGGTGGGGGGAGCCCTGCAGACGTCTTCCGGGAGCGTCTCACCCCCCAGACGGACAGCTGGTCTCCGATTGCATTATCGGCGGGCTCATCACATATTACCGACGGAGCTGGGGACATGTCATGTCATTCACCGCTGTCCTGCAACATCTCAGTCTTTGTTAGCGCATGACTTCATTTCCAATCTCTGCATTTTTGCAGGAATCAGCTGGTGAACTCATATGTCGAAACATGCTTTCCCTTTTATCTTCCACTCCGATACCCGGGGTCTCCCCCAAATTGCCTTTATTCACAGACAAAGCAGGCCATTTCCCCCCTCTTAACACTGAACAGCGTTTGCTAAGAAATGAAATATTTTCGACCTTGAATTTCAGCTATTTTCCATTTTCCTCGACCTAATTGAATGAGCAGATGCATTATCTGCAACGGTTCATGGCAAAGTGGACGCTCGCTCCAAAATTGCAGTGAGGCCAAATGCATTTTGCTGCTTTAATGTTTTCTGATCGTTTCCAGAGCTTCTTTTTGTGATGGGAAGCTCCGTGGCTTGCAGACGACTCTCCTCGATAACTGAATTTTTGTTGCTGGGATGATGAGCCGAGTGACAGGGCGGGGTGTCCTTTTTCTATAAAGTCATCTTTAAAGCGTCGGAAACGAAAGAGAAGTCTTCCCAAGGCTGCAGTCCGCCTTGAGCTTTTTGCCCTTGAAGGTCCACCACGTTTTTGCCCAGATTTCAGATCAAGTGCTAGATTCGCACCGAAACGGCGCCATTCTCTCAATCTGCGTGGACCCCGCAGAAACTGCGACGAATCGTTGATGATCCAGAAGTCAGTGTAGAGCTGTAACGGGTCCCCGGGTGGGACTGCGCCCCGCGGGAAAACGCGGGGCCGGGCGGGCTCACCGGAAGGCCAAGGTCGGCGGGGTTTCAGCCGGCCTCACGGCTTTACCTTTGTTTGGTGTCTCCCTCAATGAAGAATCTGCTATTTTCACAGCGCCGCAGAACAAAGGGAGACTTGGCCGAGTTTCGTAACCCCGGGGTTTGATGTAAAGCGGTTTTGACGGTTTTATTGCGTTTCCGACAATTTGGGGGGCAGAGGAGAGGAACTGGTGGGGGGCACAGCGTGGCTCTCGCCCCGTCTCCTCCCAGCTGCTGTGCCGGCAGTTTGAGAAAACTAGGCCGAGGGACGATGGCCGAGGGCCGGGGTCACTGAGGGCCGGACTTCACCTCGTGGGCAGTGGGAAGCCATGGAAAAGCCTGCAGTGTCCCTTTGGGGGTCTTTTTGACTCAAGCTGTTCCAGGCCCTTGGCCGAGGGGGAGAGAGGGCTTTTGAGCCCGGGACAGGAGAAGCTGAGATGAAGCATCTGGGGTGAACCCGGATTTTGGCCACAGGCTGGGTGGGGGTGGGGGCTGCCACACACTCTGCCTCGCCAGGGCCGACCCCTGAGGGGGCCCAGGGTCACTGAGAGGCTTGGGATGGGGACCTGCAGCACCCACTTAGTTCATCAGAAGGGACCCCGGCACCCAGCCAGCCTGCGTCCACCCCGGACGTGGCGGTGCTTCTGACCCAGGAGGCTCATCGCCAGACCAGCTCCAGGGTCCCCGCCAGGTGCTCACAGGCTCGCGCGTGGGTCTTCACGTTTGCTGCGGCGACGTATTGCTGCGGCAGCGGTGAAGCCGCTGTCCCTTCTTCTCTGACTTGCCCTTGCCTGCGGATGGGTAGCCGGCACTGGAGGGGCTGCCAGCGTGGCCAGGGTCCAGGTAAGGGGCAGTGAGTTTGGTGGGATGGGATTTTGTGGTTCCGGTCACTTCCATATCAAGTCCAGTTGTCGCTGGCCCAGGCCCACGGGTACACCTGCGTCCCCTGGGACAACCCCCCGGTGTCCTGTAAAAGGATGGGGCTGAGGTCAGGATGGGATGTGAGCCCTTCTGATGGCCCCTGGCCTGACGTGTGTGTGTGTGTGCGTGCGTGTGCGTGCACATGTGTGTGCATGCGTGTGTGTGTGTGTGGGTGCATGTATGCACAGGAGAAACGAAGCGCGACGTTCGTGGGGCCAGAAGTTAGTCTGAAATTCGTCGTGTCACCTTGTGAGGGGGGGTATTCAATTCTTAATGAATCCAGTCAAAATGAAGGGTTTCTGCATTCAGGAGCTGACTTGCTAATACAGGGTCAATCATTATAAATAGATGCTATCACCACACAGGCATTTTGTCCTTTTGGGGGCGGGAATCAGGGTAAAACCTTAGCCAGATTCCTGGCTTTGCCGAGGATGGTGTACAAACAGCCGGGGCACAGGTGTCGGTGGGAATAAACATGTTTCATTGCCGCTCAGGCTACCCGATCACCTCTCAGTGTGCGAGATGCATCCTGTCCCCGCAAAATCTGGTGGCCCTAGACAACAGGGAACAGAAAAACACAATGGCCCGAAGACTCCAGGACGGAACTTCCCCACAGATCCACGGAGAGCCGAGTGCGTCGTGCAGCAGTGAGCTCGCTTCCAGAACCATGCAGCTCGGGACAAAGGTCGGGACATGCTGGAAAATGCGTTTGAATTGTTAGAGAAACACAAACCAAAATCACGGCGGGGAGCCATCTCCCACCCGTTAGGACAGAAAACAAGCGCCGGCCAAGGCGTGGAGAAATTGGTACCCCGTGCGCTGTTGGCGGGAATGGGAGATGGTGCAGCCACCGTGGCACATGGGATGCAGGCTCCTTAAACGACTAAGCACAGTGTCGCCTTGTGACCCAGCAGTTCCACCTCCTGGGATTTACCCACAAGAATTGGAAGCAGGGTCTTGAAGAGAGACGTGCACCCATGTTCAGAGCAACGTAACAGCTGGAAACCTGAGTGTCCGTCACCCGTGGATGGGTGATGAATAAGGCACACGTGGTCCATCCACACAGTGGGTTATGATTCAGCCTTAGCGAGGGAAGGAGGCCTGGCACAGGCTACAGCGTGGATCAACTCGAGGACAGTATGTATGCTCTGCGGAAGAAGCTGGACCGGGAGGACAAAAGTGGCACGATTCCTCGTGTGGAAGTTCCCTGGAGGCGTCAAATTTGGAGAGACAGAGAGTAGAGCAGTGGGTGCGGGGGGCCGGGGTGGGGGTGGGGGTACAGAGCTCCAGGTTTCCGAGATGAGGGGAGCTAGGGGGGCGGGGGGGGCGGTGACGGTGGCACAGCAGGGTGAACGGATTTTAGCCCACAGAGCTGGACACTCACATGGCGCTACGGCGGCAGAGTTTCTGGGATGTGTGTTTTGTCACCAAAGGAAGGACAAAGGAAAGGTTCATTGGAATCGCCTTTGTCTTTGCCTTAATTTTCACATGATTTCTGCATCTTTTTAGAGTTCTGATTCTTTCAAAAATAAACGTGATGGGAAGAACTATCCTAGCAGAAATCTAAAACACAAGCCTAAAGGAAGCAGGCTGGCAGAATGCCTCTTCTTATATCACGATAGAAACCAACACTCTGATAGTCAAAAAATCGTAAAACACACCGTCCTAATCCACCGCTAATAAGCAAATTTCATTTCCCCATTGCAGAGCAAGGTGGAATTATCCCTCTTGTCTACAGCTAGAAAAAAAATAACAATCGCCAAGGTACTGTCATGCTAAGAGGTGATGAAAACAGGATAGAGGAGTTCCCGTTGTGGCTCAGAGGTTAATGAATCCGACTAGGAACCATGAGGTTCTGGGTTCGATCCCTGGCCTTGCTCAGTGGGTTAAGTATCTGGCGTTCCTGTGAGCTGTGGTGTAGGTCGCAGAGATCAACCGTGTTGCTCTGGCTGTGGTGAAGGCCGTTGGCTACAGCTCCGATTGGACCTCTAGCCTGGGAACCTCCATGTGCCGTGGGTGCGGCCCTAGAAAAGGCAAAAAGACCAAAATAATAATAATAATATAAATAAATAAATAAATATATAAAGAAAACAGGATATAACCCAAAATAGAGGAAAATGGAGTCACAGAAGCAGTCAAGCAGTTCAGCAATAAGAACGCTGATGCTTTCCTCTAGTGGCCTTTGAGACCTTTGTGAGCTGTACAACTTTTGAGCTGTGGTTTCTTTCCTCATTGTCACGCACCCTCGGTTGCACCGAGCGTTGCATTCGCAATTTTACATTCGTTTTCTTAGAGAGCCCCCTCCTGAGGCCTGAGAGGCAGGAGCCCTGCAACCACTCATCAGAGCTTCTCAACCACCAGATGCAGGAAGTGGGATTTGAACCCAGGCTTCTGGTTCCGGGGCCCCTGCTGGCCGCCCAGGAGGGGAGCACCCCCACCCGCAGGAGCGGGCACTGCTTATTAATCCCCCTCCTCCAGGCCTTGTGTTGGGCTGCCTTTTAGTCTCATGGCCGTGCTGGCAGGTGGTACAGTTATCTCCCCATTTCACAGGTGAGGAGATCGAGGCTCAGAGTGGTCATGCGATACACTCAAGGCTGCAGAGCTCGGAGGAAGGGAGAGCTGGCTTCTGATCTCAGAGCGATGGATCCTTTCTAGTGGCCTCAGCTCAACTCTGAGCATTGGAAGTTGGCCTCTGGGGCCCCCACGGTCAATTCCGGCCTCCCTGATCGTGCCGGCTCCTGACGTGCTGGTCTCTTCCATGCCCTCGACGTGGCAGGAGCAGGGCTGACTTCCCGGGTGTGTGACCTGGACAGAATGCAGGCAGCACGGGCCAGCTCCCAGATGGTCCCGTGGCTGGCTTAATGCTCCGCCGGATTCACCGAGAGGTCAAATGACAGCCCGCTGTTTTCATTTTGCACCGGGCAGCGCAGATGATGGGTCTGGACCTGGTAGCTGGGGACAGCCAGCTAGACCTGACCCTGGCCTCCACGGACAGCGCCGTCAGCCTCCCTGTGCAGGCCATTCCAGAATGCTGCCTTCCGGGAAAGCTGCATGTTTTTGCGGCTGACACCCGCCCGCC
The DNA here is from genome assembly GCA_004024745.2 of Catagonus wagneri. Lineage (NCBI taxonomy): Eukaryota > Metazoa > Chordata > Mammalia > Artiodactyla > Tayassuidae > Catagonus > Catagonus wagneri. The sequence goes on along the minus strand of PVHT021183668.1, from coordinate 906,337 downwards.
CCAATACACCCCACCCCAACCGCTTTCCTTGAGTCCATTTGTAAAATGAATTACTCCAATGGCGGGGAAAAAGAAGGCTCTTTATCTCCATCGGGGCAAATCCATCAGGATTAGCAGCCCCTCTGAAGCCCCTCGGAGGGGGTGACGTCACCTTGTCTTTGGTGATTTGCAGCGTGGCCGCACGATAAAGGATCCGGGCCCGTTTGCAGAGCGCCAGGGCGTCTTTCCCTGGCTGTGCCCAGAATTAGTGGTCTTATCTCCCCATTTATCAAAGGCCTTCGGGGGATGAGGCAGGCGGGCAGAGGAGCTCTGTGGCCTTGCTGGCTCTCATCTCTGGGGTCCGGATCCCTGGGGTCGGGGTGGCTTTTCCCAGGGAGACCCCAGCTTCGGCCCGGAGTCCTACTTGTGTGGCCGGCCACCTGCTGGACGGTGCTAAGGCTTTGCCCTGAAGAGCTGTGGACATGAGGAGGAGGAGACGGGTGAGCTCCCGCTGTGGCTCAGCGGGCTAAGAACCCAACTAGTCCCCATGAAGATGTGGGTTTGATCCCTGGCCTTGCTCAGTGGGCTAAGGATCTGGTGTTGCCTTGCGCTGTGGTGTAGGTTGAAGATACAGCTCAGATCCAGCATCACTGTGGCTGTGGTGCAGGCCGGCAGCTGCAGCTCCGATTCAGCCCCTAGCCTGGGAACCTCCATATGCCGCGGGTGCGGCCCTAAAGAGACCAAAAAAAAAAAAAAAAAAAAAAAAAGGCGAGAGGAGACTGGGTTGGGGAAAAGCCCAAGCGCTCTGCGTGGGCCAGCTTCAGTCTGAGATGCTGCAAGAGGCGGCCCCTCCACGGACAGTAACTCCCACGGGGTGTGTGGCGGAAAGGAGGCTGTGTGCCTCCCCAGTCTGGGATGAATAAGGCCATGTGGCTTCTGCTCGGCTCCCCCTTGGGCTCGCCGGGGGTCTGTCCCCACGTTGCGAGGAAGCCCAAGCAGCTGAGAGGCTACATGCCATTCCGTGATGGCCCTCACAGCCCCGCGGCACCAGCCTCTGCGGACAGACGTGGCAGGGAGCCTTCAGGCGTCTCTGCCCCCAGCCCTCCGCCGCCCAGCAGAGGCCCCCCAGCGCCAGGGGGCACAGACAAACCGCCCGCCCTGTGCCCGGCTGAATCCCCGGCCACGGGAGCCACGAGAGACGACAGATGGCGACGGTCAGAACGGAAGGGGCCCACCAGGAGGATGAAATGTAAGGCCACGAGGTACCTGCTGGAGCCGCGTGCCTGTCCCTCCCTGCTCCTCCCGGGGACGGGACGGGAGTCGGGGGCAGGGCTGCCGCTGAGGGCGTGCCTTCCGCTCTTTCCTCTGCCCCCTGTTGAGTGAGGGTGGCCCAGTGGGGTTTGCCGTGGGGACCCTCGCCGCTGGGGGAGCCCTGCACAGATCTGGGGGTGGTGCTCAGAAGCCACTTTCCTTCGGGTGCCTGAGTCAGGTGCCCCGAAGTCCGCTTCATCAGGGGCGAGGCAGTGTCCCAGGGCGTGGTCCACAGAGCTCGTTTTGTGACACACCGGGACCCCTCCCCCTGAAAGGTGTGTCCCAGTACCTGAGAATGCGACCTTATTCAGATAAAGCATCTTTGCTGATGGACTGTAGTGCAGGATCTTCAGAGGACATGGCCCTGCATTAGCAGGTGGTCCTGGCTGCCTTGTGAAGTGACCGCACGCCAAGGTCAGTTTCTCCTTTTCTTTCTTTCTTTTTGTTTTATTTTGAGATTCAGAAACTCCCTGTGATTCATACAATTAGCAAATAAATAGGTTCTGGGGATTTATTCACACCAAGCGCACTCACAGGGGCCTAATCTACAAAGCAATCTCTTTTATTCATTGAACAAGGATTTGCTGAAGATGCCTAGTCTGTGCAAGGAAACCGGGAGAGGCAGTGACCGCATCTGTGCTCGCTGCTCTCGGAGGCAGGGCTTGAGTCCGGCGGGAAATCACGCAGTCCTCGAGTTCAGTCTTGGACCACGGTGGCAGTGACGCAAAGGTGCCAGCGGAACTTTGATTGAAACTGCCCACCTCGTGGCAGATCATAGCTGCTGTACGAGCCGACTCCCCACGGGAGGCCCAGGTAAGGAACATGGTCATACTCTGAAGACGAACCCGGATAATTTGGGAGGGACCAGTAGGACTGGCGGCTGGAAAGAAAACAGCAGGCCGGCGACAGTGGCTGCCCTCTGGTCCTCCTTGGGGAGTCAGTGCCCTGGCTGCTGCAGGACCTGACGCCAGAGGTCAGAGGCATTTCAGGAGGTGGCAATGTTCCCAGCACGGCCTGGGAAGAGGGAGGCATGTGGGAGGGCTGTGTCTGTCCCGCTCAATGCCTGGCACATAGCAGGTGCTCATTAAATGCTCGTTGGATGGATGGGGTGTGGTCAAGGGGAGTTCGTAGCCACGGGAACCTGTGCAGCCACCCAGCCTCCCCCAGGCTTTGGGGGCTGCGCCCGCAGCCTGGAAGGTATGTATTCTCTTGGCCTTTTTAGGAGGCTCCAGCAAACCCACTATGAGAAGCTTTGCTGTTACTATGGCAAGTTTGCAAGTTTGTAAATGTACTGTCGTTTGCCAACATAAAGAAAAATAATTTAAATTGATGTGCTATAGAAATGTTTCCTTGAATGAAGTCCTTTATAGAAAACTCAGTTTTAAAAAAGAGACAGGAGTCCCCATTGTGGCTCAGCAGGAATGAACCTGACTAGTATCTATGAAAACGCTGGTTTGGTCCCTGGCCTCGCTCAGTGGGTTAAGGATCCGGCGTTGCCATGAGCTGTGGTGTAGGTCACAGACGCGGCTCGGATCCCGCATTGCTGTGGCTGTGGCGGAGGCCGGCAGCTGTAGCTCCGATTAGACCCCTAGCCTGGGAACCTCCATATGCTGTGGGTGCAGCCCTAAAAAGAGACAGACAGACAGACAGACAGACAGAGGGACACAATGCTCTTAGCCACACAGCGCTGCCCGGGGTGGGGGCAGGAGTTGTTAGGGGTGGGGGCTGGGGGGCATTTGGAGACCAGGTCATGGTGGGGAGCTGGTGGCCGACCTCCTCCCGGGAGCTTGGGCTCTCGTTCTCTTGTTTCCACCTGGAGAGGGCCCATGCTGTTCCCTGCAGGTCGGAACCTCCTCTCTGAGTCTCAGGGTGCAGAGGACTCCGCCGAGGTGCTGCCGGTGCTCTGCCGCCGTCCAGGGCTGAGACGCTGTCGCGGCTGCGCCTCTGTCTCTGGGGTCTTGCCCTCCCCTCAGGAGGCTCTCGGGGTCCGCAGCTGAGCAGAGCCCGAGGCTGAGCACGGGCTTCACCGCTTTCTCACTTCACTTCGCTGGGCCACCGTCCTCCCGCCTGCAGGACGGGGGTGCGCTGCGAGGGAGGAACTGGCCGGTGGTCCTCTCTCAGCAAGTGGGATCGGGGCAGTGTTGTGGATGGAGAACAAGGGCCTGGCTGGGGCCACTGTTTGGGACTGGCAAGGTGTTCAGGGCAACGCGGGGTGCAGGGGGAGGGAGAAGAAGCTGGAGCACTGTCGGGGGTTTGGAAGTCACGGCTGAAGAGGTTTAAACTTCAAATCCTAATACTGAAGAGCTGGTTGCGCAGCTGAAGAAAATGGGAAACAGAGAGGGCAAGTGACTTAGCCGATGTCACACAGCGCTTTAGTAGCAAACTGGCACAAGAATAGCTACCCTGCTCATCAACCTTGTGCTGTCTCCCAGGGCTGATGGGCCGGTCATCCTAACAGCTTCTGATCTGAGGTGTGTCCTTGGAGGTGAAGTCCTAGGTGGAGGGTAAAGCCTGCTGCGCCCTTGGCCTGTGTATGGGTGGGGTGGGAACTTACGAGTTGTCTTCAATTTGCCTGGAATTTGGGCACACGTCCTTTGCAAAATAGGCAGTGGTGTCTTCGGGCTTGACATGAAATAGCATGGCTGTCACCTTGCATTAAAGGACAAGTCTCAAAGGACGGGCACGTTGGGATAGCCGGTGGGGTCAGCCCAGCCCAGCGAAGCTTGTGGCGCAGCTGATAAGAGACCCCTGGCTGCAAACCCCCAGAATCGATCCGCCAGCGCTGCCACGGCACCCGTGCTCACGTATCCCGGCAGATGGAAGAAGCAGGGCTGGCCATTTGTCTTGCCTTGCAGATGGATTTTCGGCTCTTTAGGGAGCTTGCGCCAGAGATCGCCCATCTGGTGATCAGGTCGGGGGCCGAGATAGCCGCCTCCGGGTCACCGGCGTCCCACTCAAGGCGTCCCCTCAGCCACGCGGCCCCAGCACGGCAGTCGCGGCTCCGGTGGCCCTGCCTCCACGAGTGGGAGCCGTCAGGAGGCCTCCTGCCCCTCGGAAGCTCCTGGAGGTGGGCGGGGCTTGTGCTCTTGCCTTTCATCTTCCTTTCGCTTCCTTTCTGGGCACCTGGCTTTGCTCAGAGTCATTTCATTAGGGTTTTTTTTCTCCTTCTTCACAGGCTCCTCCCAACGTGTACATATATGTGCAAAAGTCCACGTGCGTTTGCACACGTGTGCGCGCACATGCGCGCTACAGCTTTCCTCCGTGGCTGGCCCCAGGGCACTCCTGGGTCGGCCGGCTGTCCTGGCTCCTGGGCCAGGTAGAGGCCATGAGGTCTGATGTTGCTGAAGGCCTGGGGGAGCTTCTCTTTCCGGGTTGGATCCAGCTCCCGTGCCAGCCAGCCTGTGACCTTGTCGACTCAACCTCCTGAACCTCAAGTTCCCCGTCTGCGTCCTGGGGTCCCAGTGCCACTGTGCACATCACGTAGGGAGAGCTTTGGCAGCAGTGAGCTCTGCGTGACATTATTTGTTCTGCTGGATGTGTTATCATTTTCCGGGCTCTTGGTCCAAACGTCACCCAGAGTGGCCCTTGGAGAGCCGCCTTGAGTGAGGGGTCCACGTTCCCCTTGCCCCTCCCGGGGTGAAGTGGTCGTCACCTCCGTCGCCCCTCCCCCAGGCCCCTCCCCTGCTGCTCACCCAGCGTGTCCTTCCCTGATCTGGACGCAGAGATCCTCCTCCTTTCCGGAGAGCTGGTGAGGGGATACTGGATCTCAGGTGCACTCCTTCCCCCAACTTATGAAATCTGCTGTCCCCCAAATTGCATCCAGACAGCGGTGGCAGCAGCCATCTCCCTTCCAGCGCCGGGGCCCACCCGCCAGCCAAATGGGGCGTTTAATTGGAAAGAGAAGCTGGCGGGCTGCCCGGAAATCCTGAAGAAAAGGCCCCAGAGGGGACTGGTTTTTAAAACCTCGCCACACACCTTCGCCATGCATTTATGTTCCAAATACTTGAGGGGTTCTTGGAATCAGTTGAGAATTAAAGGCGCCGGTCCCAAGTCGTGCGGGGCGGACCCCACTCCCCCGGGGGGCCGGTGCGGGGACAGCGCTGTGCGGTGGTGCAAGGCGACAGCTTTGTGCAGGCGGGGAAACGGAGGGAGAAAATTCCCGTCAGCTCAGTTCAGACTCTCCGATGTTAACCGAGGAAGACCACATTGAACGCTTGACTTCCATCCTCTCCCCCCAAATTCTGAAGTCACAGCCTTCTTACAAATGTCCTCCAGATCTGCTCCCGATATTTTGGTCCTCCTGGATGATTCCTGAGTCCTCGGATGTCAATAGTGCAATGGCAAGAGGTGGAAGGAAAGCATGGCTGTTGGGAGAAACCCACTCCTAGGGGTCCTGCGGGTGTATCTGCCAAGCAGGTGGGGGTCTCCCTACAGAGAGAAATCGGGGTCCGTGAGGGCTGGCGTTAGACCCTGGGATTCAGGAAAGCACTGGGGGCAGGGGCAGGCGGCCCGGAGGTCCAGGCCCCAAGCCCTCAGGTGATCCCTGAGACCCCGGCAGGTGCAGTCTCATCACCAGGGTTGTCAATGGAAATTATATCACTGGTGACCGCGGGCAAGTGGCCAGACCTCCACCAGCCCCGTTTCCCCCTCTGTACAATGAAAGCTGCTTTGTCAGGTGCCCAAAGATGAAATAAAGTGTGAGGGCCGAGGGCTGCCCCCGCAACACCGCTCAGAGGGGCTGGCTCATCAGCACAGGGGCTGTTTCTGTCATCTCAGCTTTGACCTTCACGAACTGTTGGACTCCAGGCAAGTTTCTAAAGCCCTGTGCCTCAGTGTCCTCACCTGCAAAATGGGACAGTAACGGTCTCACTTTGTGGGGCTGGAGGAGTGGTACAATGTGACAATGCACGGGAAACACCTGAAACAATGTCTGGTTGGTGCTCAGCGTGGGTTAGCTGTTACCAGCAGTATGCTGGTGATGGTGGTGGTGGAGGTGGTGGTGATGGGGATGCTGGTGGTGATGGTGGTGGTGATGGTGGTGGTGGAGGTGGTGGTGGAGGTGGTGATGGTGATGATGCTGGTGATGGTGGTGGTGGAGGTGGTGGTGGAGGTGGTGATGGTGATGATGCTGGTGGTGGTGGTGGTGGTGATGATGGTGGTGCTGGAGATGGCGATGATGGTGATGCTGGCAGTGACGGTGATGCTGGTGGTGCTGCTGGTGACAATGATGAAGCTGGTGACGGCGGTGGTGAGAGTGACGGGGATGGGGATGATGGAGCTGGTGATGGTGGTGATACTGATGATGGTGGTGATGGTGGAGGTGATGATGGGGCTGGTGGCGGTGGTGGTGACAATGAACTGAGCGCTTGTTATAACCTAAGGTCTGTCCTAAGCACAGGATACCAGTGCGAACGAGGAAAATATGGTCCCTGCTCCCCTGGGAATCTACCCTAATGAGGGGAAAGCAGATAAATCTATAAATATGTATTTGAGTAAACTGGTAAGTGAGTAAAATCATGTCACAGAGGGACAAGCTAGAGAGCCACGTGGAGGGTGGGGCACCGCAGCAGACCCCTTTGGGAGAGGTGACACTGGGGGCAGTAGGAGGGGCGGTGTTAAGGACGGCCCCCTCCCTCGTTCCCCCCTACGTCCCTTCTGGTGCGTCTTGACCTTCAGTGGGGAAACTGAAATGACGACACTCTTTGTGGCTTCCCAGGTCGGTGGTCTTGGCCTGGCTGCGTGCCCTCTGGTCCCATCTATATGTGCGTTTGTGGGATGCATCCGGGCACTTGCCTGGCGCCTTTCACCTCTGGGATCCTGAGCATCTCAGACTGTGCTCACGGCCTTGATCCACCGCGGAATCATTGTCAATAAACGGTCAGCACAAGGGCGCCTGTGGGTCAGGGCCCTCGGGAGGGTCAGCCAGGTCGCATCCCGGCAGCTCTGTGCGGTTTACCTGAGCTGGAGCGGTCTCCCCTGGATGACACCATCTTTGGGACCCACCGTATATCATTGGCCATGACGTCTTCTGTTTAAACAGCGGCAGCCGATGGAGGGTGTGCGCTGAGGCCGAGTGTCAAGGAGGAGGGGGCTCGGTCTCGGCCCCCAGCCCCAGCCCCCTTCCCCGCGGAAGGCCCCCGCTTGGCGGAGCGAGGCATATGGAACCCATTTGGGAAATTCTTTCTGCATAAACCACTTTTTCCAGGTAAGACACACACCCGGATTGGCTGTGAAAGATGAAATAGTTCTCTCGTTTGGCCGGCTATGTTTTTATGGAGCTTAATTAAACACATGCCCTCCCCGGCTTGAGAAATCGAACCCTCTTTGAGCGGGCCCTTCTCAAGAGGTGGTGTCAGCACAGGGGAGGGCCAGCGACGACCTCCGTCCTCGCCACCTCCCAGGACCTCCCAGATCCTCCAAACGCTCAGAAAACGTGTGCTCGACAGAGGGGCTTTGATTGGGCAGCCTGGACCGTGTTAGGCCTGTTTCCAGGCCTGAGGCAAGTGGCGGTCAGAGTCTCGGGGCCCCCTGGTGGGAAGACCTTGGGGACCAGGGCTTTCAGAGTTCATCGAGCATCAGAGCTCTCCTTTCACACCCAATCACATGTAGACCCCTCGATACAAACCAGATGAAACTGCTCAGGCGAGGGGGAGGGGCGTCCACTCGTCCCTGGCCCTCCCCTCCCCCCCAGCACCGTGGGGTAACAGCGAGGATGCTGGCGGCCACTGCCTGGAGGTTCAGTTAGAAGCGAGCTGGGTTTGCTACCTGCATCATCTCATGGAACCATCCCGAAAGCCTAGTGAGGGAGGGGCCGTGGCCATTTCACACTCGAGGGAACCTGGGCACAGAAGGCCAGAGTGACCTGCCCGTGGTGGTCGGGGGTCTCCCAGCGGGGGGGCGGGAGGTGCGGTGTCCAAGTCGGAAGCCTGCGTGCTGGGCCGCCTGTCTGGACCGTGGCTGGGAGGTCACTGATGGACACAGAGCTGTGTTTCCATGGCAGGGATTTCTCCAGCTTGGGGGTGTACCTGCCTCTCGCACTGTGGCCCCTGCCGGCAGGGTTTCCACGGTCTGTCCCCTCCCCATGCCCGGCTGAGCAGGCCCCAGGCCCCCGGGCTCACATGCAGGCGGCAGGGCTGGCACTCGCATTCAGGGTCCCCCAGGGGCCATGATTTCTTGGTTGGAGGAGAAGGCAGCTTTGCTCTCTTTTACACTTTAGGTTTCTGCAAATAGTCCCTTCTAAGGAAGAGATTCATTGATCAAAACCAGTCTGCTGACCTTGGGGTTACTGCTTCTTGAGTGGGGAGGGCTTGGTTCTTCCTGGAAGGGCTCCTCTCAGGCCCCAGAGCCCCAACCAGGCTGAGGGGGGCCCTCACCCTCTTCTGTTCTGAAGTCAGGTTAATGGGGGTGTAATTTACATACAGAGCTGTTCATTCTTTCCAGGCGTACAGTTCAACGCGTGCTGACAGATGTGTGGTGTTCCGCAGCCACCCCCATCATCAAGACATAAAGGGTTCCCATCACCCCCGAAAGTTCCTTCCCGCCTCAGTCCCTGCTCCCGAGAATCTGTTTTCTGTCTCCGTAATTTTGCCTTTTCCAGAATGTCATGTCCAGAGAATCACGCAGCGTGACGTCTTTGGAGTCTGGCTTCTTTCACTCCGCATTACGTCTTCCCAGCCCAGCCCCGCTCACAGGGACAGGTTTGCACCTGGTAGAGCGGGCGGCTTCGGGGAAGAGCTGGGCTGAGCAGCCAGGGGGGCTCGGAAGCGGAGCGAGGCAGGTCCGGGAGCACCTCCTGATCAGCGCTAATGTTGGCACGATCACTGGTGTCGCCTTCATGGGGCCAACGTGGGACGTGGTCACAAGAGTGCTCGTGGCTGCAGGCATCAGAGACCTGGCCGGGGGGAACTCACCAAGAGGAAGGTGGCGGCCGCCCCTGCCGGCATCATCTTCCCACGTTCGCTCGTTACCCCGCCCCGCCCCCAGCAGCGGTTTGGAGCGGCGGGAAGGCAGGTGGACTCGAGTTGTCCCACTGAGTCCCGGGAGCGAGTCTCTGCAGTGGCTCCGTCCCAGCCTATCTAGGAAAGCACTGCTCGCTTGCCAGCTGGAGCAGCGTCCGCTGGACCGGGAAGGGCTCAGAGACGTGGATTTCAGTTTTCAGATCTTGAATAGACACCTGCCCCACAGCGCTCACCGCGGAACTGCTTACAGCGGTCCAGGTGTGGCAGCCACCTAAACGTCCACCCACAGAGGAGTGGGTAAAGCAGACGTGGTGCATGTTTACGAGGGCTTGTCACTTGGCCGTGAAACAGAATGAAATCACGCCGTTTGCTGCAACATGGATGGACCCAGAAACCATCAAACCAAGTGAAATTAGTCAGACAGTGAAAGACAAACATCGTATGATACCACTTATATGTGGAATCTAAAAAAAAAGGATACAAATGAACTTATTTGCAGAACAGAAGCAGACTCATAGACTTTGAAAAACTTACGGTTACCAAGGGGACAGGCTGGTGGTGGGGGGATGGACTGGGTGTTTGGGGACTGGCACATACGCCCTGAAGTACAGGGACTGACTGGCCAAGGGGACCGGCTGTATAGCCCAGCAAACCCTACCCAGTGCTCTGTGAACCTCTATGTGGGAAAAGAATCTGAAAAAGGCTGGATGTGGTTCAGGTGCGGCACAGCAGACGTGATCACAACAGCGTAAATTAACTACACTTCAACTAAATTTAAAAAGATAAAACTAAATACAAAAAAAAAAAATAATAAAAATGAACGCAGTGGGGGAGGGCCGAGGGCCACCACGTGCCTGGGAGGCCTGGGCGCTGGCCGTGCGTCTCACCGAGGATGCCTGGCTGTCCTGGGCCGTCTCCCCCCTTTTCCTGGAGAATATGGGAGCCGGGAGTGTGGCAGATTGCCTCCGGATAATGGGCCCCTGTCCTGTTGGGTGGGCCGCTGGGCCCCAAACAATAGGCCGGGGCCAGCCCCTCTCCCGCCGCCCACGGCCTGAGACAGATGCCCGGGGGCCCCCGTGAGCGCCCCGGAGGTGACCTCGGGGGCTGCCCTGTTCCTCCGTGGACGGGACCCCGAGAGGGAGGGCAGCCAACGGTGGCGGCTGATGCCAGGCGCCGGCCTCCGGCACGGGCCGGGGGCCCCCCGGGGAGAGCCTGGCCTGGCAGGTGCTGCTATTGTTCAGGGCACGGGGGCCCTCCCGGGGGTCCCCCTGCTCGGCGGCGGCGGCGGCTTGGGGCTGGGGGCCCGCGTGTTGCTGTCAGGGAGGGCCCGGGGAGCCGATGCGGCTGGCCCCATTCGGTCCTGACAGCCCCGCTCAGCCCGGCCCTCGGCCTCTAAGCACGTCATTCAGGAAAGCGGTTAACGGCGGCTGGCCTCCAGCCGCACTGGGAGCCGAGCGTCGGGTTTTACGACCAGACCTGCCGCAGGGAAGGCCCAGCTTCAGCAGGACTCTCTTTCTTGAGTCGGGCCACAGGCGGAATTTCCGGGGGCACATGGGCTTAGGAGGATGGGGGGCAAGGCTGGAGTGTTCTTTCTCTTCCAGCTCTTTCTTCCCCGGGTGGGAAACCATAGCAGAAGCTGCAAACAACCCAGGGGGGTACACCGGGGGCTCTCCGGCCGAAGGAGGAGCAGCAACAAGTGTGTGTGTGTGTGCATGTGTGTGCGTGTGTGCGTGCGTGTACATGTGCTCTGGGCTGGGGATATCTCCCTTTAAAATTATTCACAGCAGCTTTGTTTGTAAAGATCCCAAACTGGGAGTTTGTTGTGGTTAACAAACCCGACTAGCATCCGTGAGGACTCGGGTTCGATCCCTGGCCTCACTCAGTGGGCTAAGGGTCCCCCGTAGCCGTGAGCTGTGATGTAGGTTGCAGATGCGGCTTGGATCCTGCGTTGCTGTGGCTGTGGTGTAGGCTGGTGGCTACAGCTCCGTTTTGACCCCTAGCCTGGGGACCTCCATATGCTGCGGGTGTGGTCCTAAAAAGACCAAAAAAAAAAAAAA
>PVHT021183668.1:860034-894032 GCA_004024745.2 Catagonus wagneri | reverse complement strand
CACGGGTCAGCCCACGACGGCTCCCAGAGGTGGCCGGCTGAGTGGCTCCATCCAGGCCAGGAGGCCCCATACTGTACGATTCTGTGCCCATGACACTGCGGATGACAAAATCATAGAGATCGGAAACAGAAGAGTGCCTGCTGGGGGTTGTGGGCGGCAGGTACTGGTGGGTGCAACTGGAAAGGGCAGAATAAGAGAGAACTTTGTGGTGATCATTCTGTATCCCTTTTTTTTCTTTTCTTTTGGCCGTGCCCGCTGCACGTGGAAGTTCCAGGGCCAGGGATGTTTAAACTGGCTCCACGGCAGTGACAACGCTGGATCCTTAACCCTCTTCGCCACCTGGGAACTCTGATAATTCTGTGTCTTGATTGCGACTGACACTGAGAGTTTTAGCAAAAGCTGATCCAGCTGATCTTCACAAGCACTACTGGGAAAGGCGCCGTTATCTGACTTTGCAAAGAGACGGAGCTTCCGAAAGTCGCATTATGCGACTGAACTTCAAAGTCAAATCTGCAGGGCATCACAGCTTGCGGCTTCTTCCCTGTCCTTCCTCATCCATGCTGGCTCCATGATCTGTGACTGTGGCTTAGCCACAAGGGTCCCCTGTGTTGGCATCCACAGCAGGCATTGTGACGGAGGCCAGGTTCCCCGGCACCCATGTTGGAGGCTCTGTGTCGCCCTCACGCATCTCAGATGTTTTTTCTTCGAGACGCCCTCTGCCAGTCTGGGCTGCCGGCATCTTGAGGGGTGACCAATCCAACAGTAAGAGCCACCATGCCTCACTCATAATACAAGTTAGGTGGAACCCGAAGTTCTTGCTGTGGTGCAGTGGGATCAGCCACATAATAGGAGCGCTGGGACGCAGGTTCAAACCCTGGCCCAGTACAGTGGTCAGGAATCTGGGGTTGCTGCAGCTGTGGCTTATGTGGCAACTATGGCATGGATCTGCTTCCTGGCGCCGACGAAAAAGAAAAAAAACGTTAGGTGGAACCAGCCCCAGCCCCGATCCCGTGGGAACTGACTCCTGGCAGCAGCAAGTGGCCCCTCTGGGGTTCCAGGGGTTTGGAACCACAGAAAAACAGAATGTTGGAGCCACAAGGGTTGTTAGAAGCAGCTCCTCTGCACGGCTGGGGAGGCGCAGAGAAAAGGGCTTGTCGGGGCCCTGGGGGCGCGGGCGGGTCTGTGCCGGACACGGGTGTGGATGCCCCGCTGGGGCGGGTTGGTGGTGGGCACAGGCTTTCGCCCTTGTGACTGTGACTTGGCTGCAAGGGTCCCCTCCTGGCTGGCTGGGCCGAGCTGCTCTGGGGCCAGCACGAGGCACAGCTCTGCTTTGCAGTGGGAACCACAACGATTTTTCTGGCGACTTCTGATTTGCTCATTCAGAATCATCGCGACCCCACGACGGGGGGTGACAGTGGACGGACTGACCGACCTCTGTCGTCACAGACGTTGGGGGCAAAGCGTCTCACGTAACTTGAAGCCAAGGAAACAATCAGGGCCTCGGGTCTCAGAGTCCAGTCCCAGCTCCACGCGTGGGCCACTCCGTTTCCACGTCTGAAAGATGCGTGATGATAAAATCGCTCGTGAGGGAGTTGAAGCTGGAAAAGCTTTTTTCACGCTCGCACGTGACAGGTGCCGCTTCTCCTTAGGAAAACCCCTGGATGGTGTCGCTGGCGGGGTTGGGGACACTGGCCCCATCTCCCTGCAGAAGCTTGCCTAGAATCTGGCGGGGGAGAGCCCCTCTTCTCACAGTGATGTTGGGGGGCAGGGGCTGCTCACGGAGTCCAGGCATTTAGGAAGGGAGGGGAGAACACGTGGTCCAGTGGTGCTGGCTTCCCCGTGGGGCTTTCTTTCCAATGGGCTGAGTGCTTGGTGAGGACGGGCTGGTGGTGTGTCCCCAGCCCTGAAGGAGGACACGTCTCCAAGCCTGGGCGCCGTGGGGCACAGCGACAAGGACCTGGCTCCTCCCCTGTGGCTGTAGCCGTGGCCTCTGGCTTGTGAGCCGGGCAGCACTGAGGCCGCATCAGGCCCTGGTTCGAGAGGGGCTGGCTGGCTCCCCGCAGGCCAGAGGAAGGGTCTGGAAGGTGTGGCCAGACCTTGGCACGCCTGGGGCTGGGCGACAGGTCCCCACGCCCTGCAGGCTGCCCGGGCCCGGCCAGCGCCAACCAGCCGGGCACCGGGAAAGCGGGCGAGTTGGCGGCGGCCCCCCTGCGCTGCGAGACGTTTGTCCCCCTCGGGCCCCGCCCCCGGCTGCCTATGACAAATGGGCTTTCAGTAGATATGACAGCCACTGGTGGGGGGTCCCTGGCCCCGGTCCACGTCTCCACACTTGACTTGCTCGGAGTTCACTGGCCCGAAATAATGTCCCCAATGCAAGTCGGGCTACGGAACAGAGCGAACGGCTTGCTTTTTTTTCCCTCCCCCTCCTTTTTTAATACATTAAACATGCATTACTGGATTTCTACCCAGTTCCTCTGACAGCTGTGGAAAAATAAAGAAAATTCAGTTTGAACTTAAAAAGCCAGGGCTTAATTTATGTCCCGCACCTTTGTCTGCCGGGTTCTTTTTCCTCTTCCGATGGAAAGGCCCCAGGGAGCGGGGACACAGGCTCCGCCACCCCACGTGGCCCCGTGGTGCCCGGGCCTTAATGGGGCGCCCAGTGGCCAACACGAAGGGGAGTTTTCAGATGGAAATGCGACCAAACAATGCGCTCATCTGTCTCGCAATCTGTTTTGAGGGGACGGGGAGAGCCGGCGGGGAGGAGCGGCCTTTCCACGCGGAGGCTGCATTCAGAGCGTTTCATGGGCAAAGACAGATGTCATGAATACTGATGGGCACGGCCTGGGTCTGGAGGCTTTTTTAATTTTCTGGGTTGTGAAGACAAAGTGTTTTAATAACACAGGGAAACACATGTTGAAGGGGGGCCCTCGGTTCATTCCTGTTTCTTTAACTCTCTCCCTCTCTCTTTTTCTTTCCTCTTTCCTCTTTCTTTTTCTCCTTTCTCTTTCTTTCTTTCTTTCTTCTTTCTTTTTCTTTCTTTCTCTTTCCTTCCTTCCTTCCTTCCTTCTTTCTTCTTTCTTTCTCTCTTTCTTTCTTTCTTTCCTTCCTTCCTTCTTTCTTCTTTCTTTCCTTATTTCTTTCGCTCCCTCTTTCTTTTTCTCTTTTCCTCTCTTTCCTGCCTTCCCCTCTCCCTCCCTCCCTCCCTTCTCTCCCTCCCCACATTCTCTGTTCTTTTTTGGGTCATTCTTCTGGAAAGAGTTGTTTCTCTGTGCAGAGGAGAACTGGGGAGAGGGAGGCAAGGTGGGCACCGACCACAGTGGCGTCTGGCGGCGCGGGCAGAGAGCGCAGACCCTCTGACTCGTCGTGGAGGTCTGGGGGCACGAGAAACTTTCTTTCTGTGCCTTGTTGGCCCATCGTCCAGTCGAGGGAAGGGAGCTGCTTTGTGGAAAACTGGGCTTCCGACTGAACCTCGTGGCGTTTCCGAGTTGGGGGCAGGGCGGTTGAGCTAGAAGAGGCTTTTATTCATGCCACAGGCATTTATTAAGCACCAAGTGCAGGCCAGGAGCTGGGAAAGAGGGGTGGGTCAGACAGGCTACCTGTCTGTAAGGAGCTGCTGGCCCGAGGGCGGAGGTGGAGGGCTGGACAGAGAAGGGCAAGGTCATGACCGGCCAGGGGAGGTCCCCGCCTCGCTGCTCTGGGAAGTGGGAGCTGTGGGCTGACTCTGGAGCTTCTTATCCAGGGCAGCAGGTTGGTAACTCCCGCCGCCCCTGTGACGTTGGTGGGACAGATGCTAAGCTTTCCGTTTGACAGACAAGGAGCCCGAGGCCCAGAGAGGCAGGCCGCAGAGGTGAGGTCAGAACCGACCCTCGGCCCTGGGAGCCCAAATCAGGGTCCGGTTCACCCCACGCTTCTTGGATGCAGCGAGGGAGCCCCAAGGTCATCAGCCAAGATGCCACCTGTGGGCGTTTTTAGCACCCACCTGCTCAGGCAGCAGCTCGCACGGGAGCCCTTGCAATGGAGGCACGTCGGTGATGCTCATGCCACGCACAGGAAACAGAGTGGAGGTAACCTGCCTGTGGCCACACAGCTCACACCTGGTGGAGGCCTGTTTGAAGTCAAGGCTGCTTTTTTTTTTTTAATTGTATTAAAATTTGTCACTATAAAATTTATCACTTTAACCACTCATAAGCGTATAACTCAGTGACAGGACATACATCCCAGCGGAGGGCCGCCATCCTCGCTGTCTCATACAAATGTCACTGCCTCCAACAAAAACTCTGTACCTTTTAAGCCGTAAGCACTCCCACCCCCGGCCCCCAGCGTCCTACTCTATGAATCTGACTCCTCTGGGGACCTCGAATGAGTAGAATTGTACAGGGTTTGTCCTTTGGCAACTGGCTTCTCTCACTTGGCATAATATCCTCAAGCTTTACCCATGTTGTAGCCGGTGTCAACATTTCCTTCCTTTCTTTTAAAAAAAAAATTATTTTATTTTTGGTATAGTTGATTTACGGTGCTGTGTCAGTTTCTGCTGGACAGGCACAGTGACCCAGTCATCCTCACACACACATTCTCTTTCTTATTTTATTTTCCATCATGTTCTATCCCAAGAGATTGGGTAGAGCTCCCTGTGCTGTATGCAGGGCCTCCTGGCTTCTCCATTCTAAAGGTCATAGTTGGCATCCGCCAGCCCCAAACTCCCCGTCTGTCTCACTTCCTCCAAAAGGACAATCTACAGATTTGGAGAAAATCTTTGCAAATGGCACAACCAAGGGCCAAATCTCCAAAATATGCAACGCATACAGCTCAAAAGCAACAAAACAAACAAACCAATTGAAAAAAAAAGGGCAGAAGACCTCAGTAGACACGGCTCCAAAGAAGCCCAATGGATGCCCAATTTCCTTCCTTTTCAAGGCTGAGTAATATTCCGCTGTATGTTGGACCACATTTTGTCTGTTCATTTGTCGATGGCAGAGCTGTTTTTTAGAATAATCACTCTCTCCCACAGACCTGCGTCTGGGTGGACAGGACTGGAGGTCCGGGGCAGACCCTGGGGGTGCCCCATCCCCACCCTGCCAGGCCCTTGACCAGTCGCTGGAGGTCTGTGTGGGCGCAGAGGCTCTGCCTGCAGTCCCTTCGGTGGTCAAGGGTAGCTGGCACCTGCCGTGTCCACACCTGCTCTGGGTACTGGGCGAGGATTCAGGGGTGAAGAGACGGCCTTCCCCTGGTGGGGGGAAGGGCGGGACAGCCAGCACACTTGTTCATACAAAAAGCAAGAATCGAATGCCTTCTGTGTACACCAGCACCAGCGCCTGGAGCTGGGGCACCAGCCTGGCCTTGGGATCTGACCTCTGCCCTGTGACCTGGGCCAGGACCCTCCTTGACCTTGCCTGCCGGCGTGGGGGCAGGGCAGGCACCTTTCCTGCTCATCTGATGGGGACGACCTCTGCATTCACGTGAGTCCCGAATGTGTCCCTGATGTGAGGCGCGGTGTTGCCCAAGTCAGTGGCTGAGCCATTATTAAATGCTGACTGTGTTCCCAGGCCTAGAACAGCAGGTGCCAGCAGTTTCCAGAAATGCTCCGCTCCACTCTCCCGGCTGTACCTCCCCCACCATCCCCTCCTGGGTCGCCAGGTTCCTAAACTTCTTCAATAGGAAAAGTCAAAAGCCTGTGGGCCCTTGGCACCTAAGCGGCTGACATCCAGGTGGGCTTCCTGGAAGAGATCCCTTTCTTTGGACCCAGAAGCATGGGAAGCAGGTAGCGAGTCCAGGAGAAAGAGCAGGGGCCCAGGCGTGCTCCCGCTGCGGTCTGCGCCTGGGGACCTAGGTCCGTAGAGCAGGGCTGAGGCCGGCGGGGCGGGCAGAGGGCACAGGGCAGGGGTGCTGGGTGGTGAGAACACCTGCCGCAGCCAGGCAGAGCCTGACCCTCGGCTCGCCAGCCGCTGGCCCTTGCGAATGACTTCAGGCTTCTGTGCCTCGGTCCTCGCCTCTGTAAAATGGGTCTGATCAGAGTTTTATGAGATAAAGGCTCTGAGGTGAGGTGTGGCCAGTACTCGGCTCAGAGCAGAAGGCAATAGACCAGCCACTCGAAGACTGGGGCTGCTCCTCCTGGAGGGGGGACACTTAGCAGGAGTGTGGGGCAGTGGGGACGCCTGGCCCCGGAGCTCCCCTCGGAGGCGTCTTCCCAGGAAGTTCCTACTCGCTCCCCGAACTGCTTCCTTCTTGACCCTCAAATGCAGCCCACACCCTCCCCGGGGCGGCCCCTCTGTGGTCGCTGAGCAGGACAGACCCTCATCCCGGCTCCCAGGGGCTGGCCTCGGCCCTGTCACCCGCCTCCTCTCTCCGTGGGCAGGAGCCATTAGCGCTGGCTGCCCGCGGGTCCCCAACAGTCCCGGGGGCTGGCTGACACGGAGCAGGAGGGTCCCGGGGGACGTCCATCCTGGTGGGCAAGGCCAGACTGTGCCTGGAGCCCACCGCCGAGACTCACCTTTAACGGCAGGGAAACACATGGCCTTGGTGTCCCAGCTTGGGAAGCGCGGTGAGGGCCCGGGGCTCCCCGGCACCAGCTCGGGTTCCAGCTGGGTCCATCTTGTGAGAGTTGCTGTCCTCAGTTTCCCCATCTGCCAATCAGGGGCCTTCCAGAGTTGATATCTGAGCTCACTGTGCTGGGGGCGGGTGACTCTGGGGTTAGCTGGGCAGAGCTGTCCTAGTCTTGGGGGGGTGCCATTTGCCCTGGTTCGGGGGGCTGTGCTGAGGCGCGGTCCCAGAGTTCCAAAGATCCTGGACCCAGCTCTGCTCGGATCCCCCCGGGAGTGGGCTCCCTGCTTCCCAAGGCAGGTCCTGATGGATGGACTGGCCCTCTGCTCCGGTCTGCTCCCCATGGCTGCCACCACGTTTCTAGCACCGATCTCTGCAGCCACCAGACCAGGAGCACACGCTCTGTCCAGGAGAGGCACGCGTCCCCAGCCTCCTGGAATGCTGGCTGCCTATGCCGGGGGAGCGGGGGGCGGATGTGTGAGCGCCTGGAAACCGCAGGGAGGAGCCGTCCTCCTTCTGCTGGAGTTGAGATAAGGCTCAGCCGCTGGGACCCTCAGAGCCAAATCTCCATGCATTCCTTTGAATTCATAAAAGCAGAGCTGCTGGGTCAAAGAGCACGCCTGGTTCTGGGCTGGGGATGTACGTGGCCAAGGTGACAAAGGGCGTTCCTCCAGCTGTGACTCTGCCCGCCCTGCCTCACACAGCTGCTAGTACTTTCTTGTGAGGCTTTCTGGCTCGGCAGATACAAAATAAGATCTTAGCTGGCCATACTTGAAGGCGCATTTCTTGGATTATGGGCAACATTAAACATTTTGTTACCTGTACGTGTAGACCGTATTTCCTTTTCGAATTACCCTGGGGTGTCTTTGCTGCCCCCCTTTTCTATTATTGTATTTTTCTTTCTTGTTGATTCACAAAAACTCTTTGTATATTACGGATAGGAAGAAGGGTGAGGGTTTATTTGCAGATGACACCTCTCTTTTCTGGAGAGGTTGAAGAGAGCTTCCTCAGAGGTAGCTGGTGTTTGATATTCTTTTTTTTTTTTCTTTTTAGGGCTGCACCTGTGGTATATGGAAGTTTCCAGGCTAAGGGTTGAATTGGAGATGCAGTTGCTGGTCTACACCACAGCCACAGCAACGCAGGATCCGAGGTGCATCTTTGACCCGCATCACTGCTCATGGCAATGCCAGATCCTTAACCCCTTGAGCGAGGCCAGGGAGGTACTCACGCAAACTGCTGAGCCACAGTGGGAACTCCTGCTGTTTGATATTCTTATTGTCCATTTCGCTCTCTTAGCTTTACCCTTTTCAATGCATTTTTCAGCTGCCTGGGCACAGACCTCCCTGAAGAGACTAGAGAAAGCCACCAGGAGAGCCTGGTCTCAGAGCCAAGGCTCCCAGCATATCAGCCTTTGGGGGTCCCCATGTGCAAGAGAGGGTGTCTGAGTTCAAGTTCAACAGATACCTTGCTTTCTCTGGGGAAGGACCCAGCGGCCTCCATCCCCTCCCCACACACGCAGCCCCCCGCCCTGCCAAACACGCAGCCACTTCTTTGGGGACAAGCAGATTTTTCAAAGTTTGCCAAATAAGCACTTTTTTTTTTTCCCCTTCAGGGCAGATGCAATCGGTCTTTTCAAATCGGTTTGGAGGAAAATAAATGAGCCCACGCTGGGGCTTCAATAAATCTTTGCGCAGCCGCAGCCGCGAGGGTGAATTTTGGGCCCGATGAAGAGCCCAGTGTGCGGGTTATGGTTGACGCTCGCCGACGGCTCCGCAGCCCGCCGCCCGCTCCTCCCCTCCTCCGGCCCCGACCCAGTTTAAAATCGGACATTAATGTTCAAAGACAAAGGGGCCTTTGGGCATCTCCCTCCGGCCCGGAGGAAGTCTCCTGGTGAGATATTTGTCGTGCGTGGCTGTGCTGCCCGCGTGACGGGGGCCGTGTCTCTGCGCCAGGGTCTGTCTTCAGGAGCTGATCCGTGCGCCCCCTTTTCTGCTCAGTGGCTCAAGGACCCCCACCCGGCTGAGGTGACTCTGGTCCCCCGGGGGGGTCCCCCCCCCACCACCGCTGGACACCAGAGTGTGTGCAGCGAATCGGCCTGGCTCACTTGCGGGTCACCTCTGACGTGTCCCCTGCCCGTCGTGGCCGGCAGAGGGATGGTACGAGAGGCTCTGAGCTTCTTCCCTGGATCAGGCCCCAATCCTCTGCCCAGCAGTCTGCCATCTCCCCACTCCCCTGCATCCACGGCCCCAGCCCCTCGCCCGTGGCCCTGGGGGGCTTTGCTCCCAGGGTGACCCTGACACCCCAGCCCACCTGGAGGAGTCTGGCTCTTTTGTAAGGGTTGGCCCCGGGGCTCGCAGATGCTGTGATGCTGCCTTGATTTCCCACCCCCGAGCCCTGGCAGAGGCCACCAGTCTGCTCGGTCCTCGGCGGCGGGCGTGTGGCCAGCGCTCGGCCCGGCCCGCGGTTTCCACCTGGCGCTGCCCCGGCGCTTTCACGCGTCTCCTCACTCCGAGTCTGTCTGGTTCCTTTCTGGGGGGAGTGTCTGGGGTGAAAGGCAGCACCGGACAGGATGCATGTGCGTTGCCCAGGCCACGGGGACCTGGGGAGTTGGAGGTGCCATCTAGGGGGCCAGGAGGGGGCGCCTCAGCAGCCAGTGGGAGAGCGGGGGGTGGGTGCTGGCTGGCTCCAGGACACATGGAGGGGCCCCTCACCCATCCCTGCCTGAGTGTCCCCCCCACAGACCCCGTTCATATCTACTTGGAAAATCCGAATGTGAACTTGGAGACAGGGTCTTTGCAGACGTAGTTAAAGTTCTCAAGATGTGGTCGTCCTGGATTAGGGAGGGTCTGAAATCCAACTGGCGTCCTTATAAAGGACAGAAGAGGAGAGGGACACAGAGGAGGAGGCCACGTGACATGGAGGAGGACACAGAGGTTGGGGGTACATGGCCACACCCAGGGACCCCTGGAGCCCCCAGAAGCTGGAGGAGGCAGAGAGGATCCACCCTGGAGCCTTTGGAGGGATCAAGGCTCCGCTAAGCCCTTGAATTTGAACTTCTGATCTGCGGGACTGGGAGGGGAACCACCGCCGTTGTTTCGAGCCAGCAGGTGTGCGGCCTTTTGTTGCAGTTCGTGGACCAGGACACTCCCACGGCGCCCATTGCCAGCAGGACTAAGAATTTTTTTTTTCTTTAAGCAAAACTATGTATTTATTTATTTTGTTTTAAATGCCATGCGTTAAACCGAAATGTATGCTGTGTGTGTTTTAAGGAAGTTTAGCTGACTTGCCGCGCTGTGCTAATTTCAGGTGGACGGCAAAGTGATTCAGTTACACATACACAGAGGTACATATACTTCATCAGATTGTTTTTCCTCATCAGTTGTTACAAAATATTTTAAAATGTATTTTTTATTAGGGTGTAGCTGATTTGCAATGTTGAGCCAACATTTGCGTGTAACAAAGTGACCCAGTCGTAGATCTATTTCCCTTCTTTTTCTCAGATTATCCTCCCTCGTGTTCCACCCCAAAAGACTGGATGTAGTTCCGCAGGCTGTACGGTAGGACCCCACTCCCGTCCTTTCTAAGTGAAATTTTTAGTATACTTGCTCAAGAGTCCTGTCTGAAGCGGCAGGTGGCTGTTTTCTTTTTTATCTTATTTATTTATTTTTCTTTTTAGAGCTGTAGCTGCGGCATATGGAAGTTCCCAGGCTAGGGGTCGAATCAGAGCTGCAGCTGCCGGCCTACGCCAGAGCCACAGCCACGTGGGATCCGAGCCACATCTGTGACCTACGTTGCCGCTTGTGGCAACACGGGATCCTTAACCCACTGAGCGAGGCCAGGGATTGAACCCGCAACCTCATGGATACTAGCTGGGTTCTTAACCCTCTGAGCCACAGTGGGAGCTCCAGGTGGCTGTTTTCAACTGGCAGGTTTCCCTCTTGGAGCAGAGGATGTTTGCCATCGCTGCTGTCCAGGGCACCTGTCTGCCGGTGGAGAGCCACAGGCCCCGTCTCCTCGAACCCTCAGCCACCCTGGAGGAGACAGTCAGCTCTGACCCTTTTCCCAGGTGGGAAGCAGGCTCAGAGAGGCAACCACGGGATCACGGCCACGGGGCTTGGCCACCGGGTTGTCTTCGTCTTGTGGCCCCTGCTCCGGTGCCTTGCCCCAGGCTCCGCAATGACACCAGGGAGTCACGGCTGGAGTCCCACCTTCTGGTTTTGTACCTGCGGGGCCGCTGTGGTGGGGGCCCACGGGCTGTCCCGCTCGTTTGCTCAGGAAGCAGTGGGAACTCTCTGAGTGACAATGCCTGGCGGTGAAGGGGCAGAAGGGTTGATGCTGCGTCCAGCAGACTCCGGGGCTAATGGCCACTCGCAACACGGTCATTGCCGTTTCCTGTCTCCTGCATATGGTACAGACCTGAGAAATAGACACAAAGCCGAGGGCGAAGTGCCTGAACAGCCCAACGCGCACCTGTTGTTTTAGTAGGAAGGGCAGGAGCCTGTGGTTGCACCATCCTGACCGCTCCTGGGCTTGTGATGGACGCATTTCACTGGCTTGTGATGGATGCTTTTTGTTCCGTAAGCGGGACTTGGACTCCTGGCGAGTGCAAGGAAGCCCTGGGTTGAGGGCAGGGCATGAGCAAGGACTGGGACCACGGGACCAGAGCTGTATGCAAAGGGGTGAACAGGCCTTTGGGGGCTCAAGTGCAGGAAGATTTGTGTGTCTGGGGAGGCTTTCGGATTTTGTTCTGTGGACACTGCAGATCCTTGAAGGTTAGAGCAGGACAACGATGTGCCGTAGTCTGAGCCGGGGGAGGATGAACCCCAAGGGAGGATATTGGAGATGGGACCCCAGGGAGAGACTTAGCATTGCCCGGGTGCCAGGTGGGCCCAGACATAAGCTAGTCATCCACTAACTTACTGGTGGACCTACAGGTCAACAAATTAACCAACCAAGCAACTAACCAACCACCCGATCAACTTCCCCTTTTCTTCCTCCTTGTCTTCCTTCCTTCTTTAGTGGGGGACATACCTTGTTCCCCCTGCATCCCCCCGCCCCGGTCATACTTCATTTGGACAGTGGACAGCTCACCCTGTTTTCTGAAAACACAACCCGTCTTCTGCCTTGTGCCCCTGGGTGGTGCAGCCACCTTCCACCCACAGAGGGTTGACATCTGGAGGTGTTCTCAGAATACAGGGTGAGCCAAGTCTTGGAGCAGACTTTAGGGTGTCCCTAAAAGCTCCATGTCCACCTTGTTCCACATTAAGAATCAGAGCTGGGGGCTCCAAATTCCTTTGCCCGACTCATTGGCCTTGTTCTACCACCATGATTGAAAGTTTTAGCCCTGGCCGGGACCCTGGAGAACTTTCTGCATTCTGAAGTCCTAGTTCTTCACGCAGAGAAGAAGCTTCCAGGTTATCAAGGATGATAATTTTCCCCTAGGGGCCACTACTGCAGCAGAGGTGGCCAAGGTGGGAGTCCCTCTGCTTCTCGTTTATACACAAGGGAGCAAAGACTGGAAGTTGAGGGACTTGATCAAGGCCGTGCAGTCAGCCCAGAGGGAAGGGAGCCAAGACTCAAACCCTGGCTCATGTGCTCCAGAGCTGGGAGGCTTTCCTGCCAGGCCAACGGGAGACAGCTTGTGTCTCCTGGCTGGGAGCCACCTCCCAACTCCCAGCTTCCCCAATGCATCTGACACAAAGCCTTGTCTCAGGGTGTCTGGCTGGTTTTTCAGCTCCAACCTGGCTCAGGATCCCGTCTTGTTTGTTGGACACATTCCCGGTGAAGAAGTGGGTGGGCTAGTAGCAGCAGAAGGAATCTGGGCTCTACCATGCATCCAACCAACTACTCATCCATCCATCCGTCCATCCATCCATCCACCTACCCGAAAACCCACCCTTCCATCTATCCACACGTCTACCATCCATCCATCCACCTACCTCCCCATCCACCCACCCACCTATCCATCCATCCACCCATCCACCCATCCACCTACCTGCCCATCCGCCTACCTGCCCATCCACCCATCCGTCCATCCACCATCCATCCATCCATCCACCATCCATCCATCCATCTATCCATCCATCCTTCCATCCACCCACCTACCTATTCATCCATCCATCCATCCATCCATCCATCCACCTACCCACCCATTCACCCACCCATCCATTCACCTACCCACCCATCCATCCATAACCCATCCATCCATCTTCATCCATTCACCCATCCACACGCCCATCCATCCATAATCCATCCCTCTCCCCCACCTTCTATTTGCTGGGCATCTGTTTGTACTGGGTCCACTCTCCCTTCAATGCTGAGAGGAGAGGTTTACCAGGAAGAATGTGAAAACAAGTGCGGAGAACACCCATCCCTGTGCTTCCAAACTCTAGTTTCATGTTCGCATGCACTGCTTTGTATAGGACACCTCCTGTGTTCTGCCTCCCTTGGTCTCAACCTCTTTTTCACCACAGCCCTTTTTTAGACAACCACCTGCACAGAGATGGGCCCTGACGGTGCCTCCTGTTGGCTGCCCCCGTGTCTGTCATTTCTGCTCTGTGCTTCTCAGCTGTCTGACTCATGTGAAGCCTCGAAGTGTGAGGAAGTTAACCCCTCTATGGCCACTCTTGATCATGGGGATGGGGGAGGGCAGCCTGTGGGCAAACCTCCCCACAGCCATGATTTGGGCTGATACTTGTGAGAGATGCGTTTCATGTGGATTCTCAGAGGCCCCCTCTGGTCCCACAGTGGTGCCAGCTTGACAGCACACCCTCAGATGGTGACAGCACACCCTCAGGTGGTGACAGCACACCCTCACGTGGTGACAGCATGCCCTCACATGGTGACAGCATGCCTTCAGATGGTGACAGCACACCCTCAGGTGGTGACAGCTCACCCTCACATGGTGACAGCACACCCTGCCAGGTTCACCCTTTGCTCATCGGTTCATTCACTTGCTCATTCATTCATTCTCTCGTTCCCTCCTCCAGATGGTTGCAAGTTCCTTCAGGACTGCAATCACACCTGCCCTTCTGTTCCTCACGGTGACAGCCAGGCATTACTACCGATCTCCTCTTGGTGTACTGAATGGAGGAGGCACGAGTGTGATTAAAGGGACAGATGCTTGGAGTTCCCTTCGTGGCTCAGTGGTTAGTGAATCTGACTAAGAACCACGAGGTTGTGGGTTCGATCCCTGGCCTTGCTCAGTGGGTTAAGGATCTGGCGTTGCCGTGAGCTGTGGTGTAGGTTGCAGATGCGGCTCGGATCCCGCGTGGCTGTGGCTGTGGCGAGGGCCGGCAGCTACAGCTCCTGTTAGACCCCTAGCCTGGGAACCTCCATATGCCACAGGTGTGGCCCTAGATAAAAGGTAAAAAGACCAAAAAAAATAAAAAATAAAAAAATACAGGGACAGATGCTGGAGCCAGACAGGCATGCTTCCAACCTTGCCTCTCCCGTTTGCAAGCCATTTCACCTCTCCAGGCCTCAGTTTCCCTATCTGCAACGTGGGCATAAGAACGCCTGCCTGCAGTGTCACCGCAGGGATGTGAAGAGACCTTGCACATGAGGCGCGGAGCCTGGCATGCAGTGCGCTTGCGCTCAGGGCGAGGCTTTGGCTGTCGCCGATGGTGAGTGGGTGCAAGCAGCCTCAGGCAGCGGGATTGGGTTCCTGGGACCTGGCACCTCCATTCTGTTGGCCTGCCCTAGTGCCCGAGGCTACCCAGCACGCCCCTCGGCCGTGGACACGGCCAAGAAAATCAGCAGCCCACGGCTCGGCTCGTCGGTAGGAACCCAAGGAAACAAATACCTTGGTCGTCAGGAGGGGTCGGCGTCTGTCCTCCCAGCAGGGCCGCGGCTGGCAGGCCCGATGCGGCGATCAAAGGTGTTGGAGAGGCAGAGAAGCCTCGCCCTGGACACGGAGGGAGTTCCTTGGGAAAAATATCGCTCCTTTATGTCCGTGTCAGCTGGTTATGAAATGAGAACTTTTTCAGAGGCTTAAAGAAACCCACCCTGATCTTTGGAAATCTCTGCCCGCCCTCATTCAAGTTCTGACAGCTTTTCCCTGCCGATGGCTCATGAGTCACAGAGGCTAAATTTGTGACTTTCATACCCCTGGACTTGGATGTAAAGATAATGAAAACTTTCCAATAAGACACCTGCCTGACTTCTGAGGACTTGCTGAGGGGCTGGGCACCCATTGCGGGAAACAGGAGCTTCTAAGCTTCCATCTCACTGCCTCTTGTCGTCCTCACATTGGGCCTGAGCGCAGGATACTCTCACCAAGCCATTTTACAGACGGAGAAATCGAGGCTCTGCAAGGGAAACAGCTTGCTGGACACATGCACCTGGGAGTAGAGGGGCTGGGACCCATGGCCAGGCGGCCAGCCTGCATGGCCTGCATCACAGCTTCCTCTGCTGCCACCTGGGCACTCGACTGCCCTCAGAATCCAATGGCTAGTTGCCAGGCCCGGCCGTGGAGGGCTGAGGGCGAGGCTGAGGATGAGGGGGTGAAGGGAGCTCTCTGAGGCCGCTGGTTCGTGGGTGGCCCGCTGCCCTGCTGCACGCTTTCATGAGCTGCCAGCACCTTGCAGCCCTGGTCCCAAGGCTGGGTGGGGTCACTTGGGGACATGGATCCTCCCATGGCTGCGGCCCTCGTTCCTGGAGGGAGAGCCCCAGGGAAGAGTGGGGGGGCATCTCAGTGTTGGGGGGCTGGGTCCCCCTAAACTCTGCATCCCACAGACGGCTCCCCGCTGCCCAGGCTGACTGCGGGGCTGTCCTGCTCGGAGCCAGCCTGCCCAGCCTCGTCTGGCCTGCCCGTGCCATGCAGCCCATTGGACTGTCCCCATCTGTTTCCCTGTGGAGTCTGGCGGGTGTCCCCTGGCCCAGGGCCCAGCTTCAGCCTGGGAAGCACCGAACTCCCATCCAAAGCTTTTTGTTTTAATGCTTTGTCCACTTGGTGAGTGTTGGGCCAGTAAGGGCCTCAGAAGGCATTGGGGCCAGATGGGGAAACCGAGGCACAGAGAGGCAAAAGGGGCAGCTTGGGGGCAGAATTCAGTTGTTCCTGAATTCTGCCACCCAGAAGCCCTTGTCCACGCAGTGTGGACGCTGGAGGGGGAAGGGGGGCTTGGGCCTTGTCTGGACCAGTTTGGGCTCTGCTGCGGCGTCTGCTCGCTCAGCAGAGAGGCCAGGAGCGGCGGGCAGTGAAAGTGGAGGGCTGGGGGCCCGTCCCCCATGGCACCCGCCTCCCTGGCACACCGATGGCCGACATCTGTGTGTGCTCGGCTGCAGGGAGCGGCTCGCCCACCCCACGCCTCCGTCTGCCGCGTGTGTGGCCCCGAGCCGAGGACCCGCAAAGCCGTGCCCGGCCTCCTGACGCGTCCATCGATGACCGACACGGGAGGGGAGCTGGAGGGCCCTGCCGCCTGTGGCGGACTGTCCCGGAGAGGCCACGGTAACGGCAGGAAGAGAAGCAACAGCTGATGTGCATGAAGCCTCTGCTGGCACAAGTCACTGTGCGTGCTGCTCACAGCTGCCCCTAAGGGGGCCTGGACCATTAGCGCACCCATTTTACAGGTGAGGAAACGGAGGCACAGAGAGGTTGAGTAACTTGCGCACGTTCACAGAGCCAGTAGGGCTGGAGCAGGGATTCGAACCCAGGTTCCTAACCTTGAGAGCTACTCAAGGGCCGCCTTCAGAGAGGGGGGGGTGATGAGAGGGATATGGGGAAGATATGAGGCTGGAAGGGACCCCAGTATTTGCTGGGGTGGGAGCACCGCCCCACCCCCTCCCCGCGGCCCCCCGTGGCCCCGCCCCTCCCTGAGGCCCCGCCCCCGCGGCCCGCCCCCTCCCCGCGGGCCCATCCCAGCTTTGCTCAGTCCCAGAGCCTCGTCCTTCCGGTTTGTTCCGGGGGATGAGCACGTGGCTCCAGCCTCGGTCCTCCCCCTGGCCTGTGCTGGGCGCCCCCAAACCATTGGCCTTCCCAACCCAGGCTTCTTATCTCTAAAGGGGGCCGAGAATAGCAGCCGTGCCGCCTCTCCAGGCTGTCACAAGGACGAGATCAGATACAGCCGTGGAAGCCCCAGGGAAGCCGGGCTCTCCTGCCAGAGCCGCTGGACCACCAAGAGGGGCCCGGCTTCCTGTGCGAAGCCGCCCCCGCCCCCCCGCCGTGGTCGGACCCCGCAAGGTGCCAGGACTGGACGCAGTCTCTCTGTTGGAGGCCCTGGCCTGCCTGGGTCGCCCTCCTAGGACCTCTCAGAGGCCAGGCAGGTGCTGGCGGGGAGAGTCCCACGCCTGTCCCCAGCCGTGCCCAGGAGCAGGCCCTCCGCTCTGGCTCTGAGTCTCCCAGAGGCCTCGCTATGCCTTGAGCTCATCCCAAAAACAAAGACTTGGGACCTGACCACCTGCCAGGATTCTTGCGCCTTCAAGACTCTGTCCTCTAGTGGCACCAAGGAGCCCTGCCCGGCCGCCCCGCCCGGTCCCTGGCAGAGGCCCCAGCTCTTGCTCTTCCTTCTCGTGGGCAGAAAGTGCTGCTGATGGAACCCCCTTTTCTGGGGGACGAGGCCCTGTTGTCACCAGAAGCCGGGGCGCTATTGTGCAGAGTGGTGGTCTTGATAGCTGTGACAGTCCCGGGACTGAGCGCCTCATGGACGCAAGAGAACCCTACACAGGGGCCAGCGAAGAAGGTTCAGATTTGGGAAGGGGGATGTTAGGGACCGAATTCTCCAGAATGGCGCTGTCCAATAAAGATCGAAGGCAGGCCGTGAGCGGGAGCTGCTGGTTTGATGTCACATTATAAGAAAAGAACAAACGGGAGAAGTTTATTTTTTTTCTTTTCTTTTTAGGGATGCACCTGCAGCAAACGGAAGTTCCCGGGCTAGGGGTCAGATTGGAGCTGGAGCCGCCGGCCTATGCTGCAGCCACGGCAACACTAGATCTGAGCCACATTTGTGACCTACGCTGCAGTTCTCGGCGACGCTGGATCCTTAACCCACTTCTGAGCGAGGCCAGGAGTCGAACCCACATCCTCATGGGTACAATTCGGGATCTTAACTGGCTGAGCCACAAAGGGAACTCCCAGATGAACTTTATTTTAATAATACATTTTGTTATCTTGATATCGGCAAATGTGATCATTTCAACACGTCAGTCCATCTAACATTGCGAATGAGATGATTTACGCTCTGTTCATAGAAGGCCTTTGAGGCCCAGCATGTCTCATTGTGGACCGGCCACATCCCACGTACTCCATTGCCATGGGTGGCGGTGATCGCCCTGGCGGACGGCGCAGCTCTGGGGATGGAGATGGATTTGAGACCCACCTGTACTGCCAGCTGGCCGTGTGACTTAGATTTAAGGCATGCCAGGCTCTGTTCTAAGAGCTTTCCGTGTATTAACTCACCCAATCATCATTTCCATTTTTTTGGTTGGTGAAACGGAAACACAGAGAGGTTAAGTAATCTGCCCAAGATCACACAGCTGTTGAGAGGCAGAGCTGGGTTCTGAACCCTGAGTTTTATTTGCTAGCGTGCTTTATAAACTATTACATAAAGCCTGATCATTAATCAATCAGTGAGTCAATTCTTAGAGCAGCTCCCAGAATGGAGCTGAGCTGTGGACGGGCTCTGTGCTCTGGGAATTCCCTGCAGTTTCAAAGCCATTTATTGGCTGCCTGCATCGTGCCAGAGAAGGGGCAGCCTGGGGCAGACCTGGGTTTTTCTCCCAGGACCAGCTTTTCCTCGCCTTCCCACGGGACCCGCTGTCAGGTGTCCACCCAGAGCCCCAGTGGGCTGGGCTCCCCCACCCCGGCCTCGCCCCGAGAGCTCGCAAGTTCAGGCTGAGGCCTGTGGCAGCCTGGGCGTTCCTGCAGGTGGGAGAGGCTGGGACTGCGTCTGCGGATGGACTCTTGCCGCCCCGCCCGCCCTGTCGCCGGCTGGGACTTCCGCCCAGGAATCTACAGGATGCCCCCTTTGCTCTGGGGTCTCCTGGGCCCCTGCAAACAGGTGTGGGTCTCAGCAGCCGAGACACTTCCTGGCCTGGGTTTGTTCCCTTCTTCTCCCACCCATCGAAAAACCAGTAACAATGATTTTTTTTTTTTTTGAGGTTTACCAAATGTAGAAGTGGCCTGCACACACCTGAGGTGGGGCGCTCACTGGATTCGTACTTAGGTCTACACCCGCGGAACTATGCTAGGTCAAAGTCATGGACTGCTGCAGCCCCGGCAAGGCTGCCCTGTTCCCTCTCGCAGTCAGTCCCCTCAGCCCAGCCCAGGTCACACTCCCCTGACCTCTGTCACCACAGGTCAGTCCTTCCTGTCTCTGAACACCATAAAAATGGAATCATTTCTGGGTGATCTTTCTATGAATGTCTTTTGATCAACACAATCTTTCTGGGATTCAACCACACCCATGGTTTGCTCTTTGTCGGGACACTGCTGAGTCTCACTGCTTCGTAAGACTTCCCTGCGGGTTGTCCACTCACCTGTAGGTGGACATTGGACCTGCTTCTGGTGTCGGGCTGGACGTTATTAACAGAACCTCTGCGAGCCTGCCAGTGGGATTTTGGTGGGTACACGCGCCATTTCTCTTGGCCGGGAGCTGCCGGCCACAGCGTCACCTGCTTTAACTCTGGGAGACGCGACCCCTCAACCTCCCCAGATGGTCCCCTTCCTTTTACTCTCCCGACAACAAGGCCTGAGGGTTGTGGTTGCTGTATACATATATAGTCTTTCCAGGGCCGCACCCGTGGCATATGGAGGTTCCCAGGCTAGGGGTCTAACTGGAGCTACAGCTGCTGGCCTACACCACAGCCACAGCAAAGCCAGATCTGAGCCGCGTCTGTGACCTACACTGCAGCTCACGCCAATGCTGGATCCTTAACCCACGGAACGAGGCCAGGGATCAAACCCACATCCGCATGGATACTGGTTGAGTTCATTACAGCTGAGCCACAACAGGAACTCCCAGGTTTAATTTTTCAAGAAAGCCCCGAACTGTTCTCCTGAGTGGCTGTACCATTTCGCATTTTCACCAGCAGTGGAGGACGTGCACAGCTGCTTTGCGTCCTCACTGGCACGTGGTTATGTCGCTGGTTTTTGAGGTGTGTAGTGGTCACTTGCTGTGGTTTAGCGTGCATGATTAATGGCTAATGGTGTCCAACAGCTTGTCGTGCGCTTGTTTATCATGGGGACACTTTCTGTGAAATATCCCTTCACGTCTCTTGCTCACGTTGTAATTGGATTGTTTGCTGCTGCTTCTTTTTTTGGTTCAAGTTTTAAATTTTTTAGAAATTGCAGTATAGTTGATTCATAGTGCTGTGTTAGTTTCAGGCGGAAAACACAGTGATTCAGTTACATAGATATATATTTGTCATACGTTCTTTTTCAGATTCCTTTCCCTTATAGGTTATTACAAAATATTGAGTATTGTTCCCAGGTTATTTCCTTCTCTACTGTTGAGTTTTTAAGAGGTTTTTTTTTTTTTTTTTAATATCTATCCAGGACTTTCCTGGTGGTGTAGCAGGTTAAGGATCCAGCGTTGTCACTGCTGTAGCCCGGTTTTGATCCCTGGCCCCAAGAACTTCTGCATGCCATGGGCATGTCCTATATAAACATATACTAGACACTTGTCCTTTGTCAGATACATAGATTTTTTTTTAAAACAGTTTATAGCTTGTTTTTTCATCCTTTTATCAGGATTTTTGGCAGAGCCAAACTGTTTAGTCTTGCTGACGTCCAGTGTACCAAGTTTTCCTTTTATGGCTGGAGCTTTGGGTTCAAGTCTAAGACCTTCTTGCTCAGCTTGAGGTCCTGAAGAGCTTCTCTCCTGCTTTTTCTAAAAGTTTGATAATTCTACTTGTTATACTTTTACGTGACCCATTATGAGTTAAATTTTGCAAAAGATGTGGAACTTATTTTATTTTATTTTATTTTTTTGCTTTTCTAGGGCCACATCCGTGGCATATGGAGGTTCCCCGGCTAGGGGTTGAATCGGAGCTGCAGCTGCTGGCCTACACCACAGCCATAGAAACTCAGGATCCAAGGTGCATCTGAGACCTACACCACAGCTCACGGCAATGCCGGATCCCCAACCCGCTGAACGAGGCTAGGGACCGAACCCTCCTCCTCATGGTTACTAGTCAGATTCATTTCTGCCACAGCGGGAACTCCAAAGATGTGCAACTTAAGCCAGAGCTGTGCTGTTGCTTCAGCATCATTTGTGGTAAGTACTGCCTTGCCTCCACTGAATTGCCTTTGCACCACTGTCAGAAATTAGTGGGGCATATTTGTGTGGGTATATTTCTGGGTTCTTGGCTCTGCTCTGTTGATCCTTGTGTCTGTCCCCCTGGTTTTGATTGTTGTATCTATATAGGTCTTGAAATCAGGTGAAGCGATGCCTCCCATTTTATGTCTTCAAAATTGTTTCAGCAATGCCACTTCCTTTTTCTTTCTATATACACTCTAGAATACTCTTGTCTATATCTACGAAATTCTTACTGGGATTTTGACAGGAATTACTGTATGACATTCAATACCTTTATACCAATTAATTAGAATGGAAACCTTTATTAGGCTGATTCTTCCAATCATGAACATGGTTATGTATCTTCGTTTATTCAGATCTTCTTTGATGGCTCTCATCAGAGTTGTGGAGTTTTCAACCTACAAGTCCCATACATGTTTTGTTAGATTTAACCTAAGTATTTCATTCCTTTCTCTCTTTCCTTTTTTCTTTTCGGCTGTGCCTGCGGCACGTGGACGTTCCCGGCTGGGGACTGAAGAGTCACCACAGCAATGATCCGGGCCGCTGCAGTGATGACATCGGATCCCCAACCCACTGAGCCATCAAGGAACTCCAGTATTTCCTTTCTGAGCATTTTAAATGGTGTTGTGCTTTTAATTTCCATAGCCACACATTTATTGCTACTGTATAGAAATACGAAAAAACTTTTGTATGTTTATCTTGTATCCAGCTATGTTGCTGCCCTTGCTTATTAGTCCTAGCAATTATTTTCCTAACATTTATCTTTGATTCCTTTATTTATCCATAAAATACTTTGATTTGTGTGTGTGTGTGTGTGTGTGTGTGTGTGTGTGTAGATTCCTTGGGCCTTTGGACACAGACAATGCTGCCAT
Source organism: Catagonus wagneri (assembly GCA_004024745.2). Lineage (NCBI taxonomy): Eukaryota > Metazoa > Chordata > Mammalia > Artiodactyla > Tayassuidae > Catagonus > Catagonus wagneri. The sequence goes on along the minus strand of PVHT021183668.1, from coordinate 872,368 downwards.
CTGTTTTAGGAACAGTTGTTTCTCTTCTCATCTGTATGGCTTTCATTTCCTTTTCTTGCCTTGCACTGGCCATAACTTCCAGCACTATATTAAGTAAGAGTGATGAGAGCAGACTTCCTTTTCCCAATCTTTGAAGCAAAACATTCACTCTTTTACCATTAAGTCTTGGTTAGTTAAGATTTTTCAGATGTTCTTTATCAAGTTGAGAAAGGTCTTCTTTAATCCTACTCATTTCAGAGTTTTTACCATGAATTCATGTTGAATGTTGACAAGTGCTTTTTGTAGATTGATTAACATAGCCACGTGACTTTTCTTTAGCTTATTACTCTGCTGGATTATATTGATTAAATTTTGAGTATTCAACAAGCCTTGCATTGCTGAAATAAACCTCACTTGGTCCTGGTGTTTAATTCACATAACATATTGATGAATTATACTTGCTAATAGTTTGTAAAGGACTTTTGTGTCTGTATTGATCAGAGATATTGGCCTGTAAATTCCTTGTTTCCTTTTCTTTGTTTTCTTGTACTGCTTTTGTTGAGTTTGGGTATCAGCATAAAACTAGCTGGGACGTGTTCCCTCCTCTTCCATTTTTTGAAAGAGATTGTGTAGAATTGATGTCAATGCTTCTGTAAACATTTGGTAAAACTCCGCAGTGAAATCATCTGGGCAAGACGATTTTTGGAGGGGAGATTTTAAAATTATAAATTTCATCTCCTTAATCAGGCTATTGAAATGATCTATTTCACACTGGGTGAGTTGTCATTTTTCAAGGAATTAGTCAATTTCACTTAAGTTGTCAAATTTCTGTTCCTAGTATTCTATCTGACACCTCTAGGAACTGTAATAATATCTCCTGTTTCATTATTGATATTGGCAATTTGTAACTTCTGTCTTTGTTTCTTTGTCGGTTTTGCTAGAGGTTAGTCAATTTTATTGTTCTCAAGGAACCAACGCTGTTTCTTTGTTTTTTATATATTTTCTGTTTTCAATTTTTAAAATTTCTGTTCTTGTCTTTATTATTTATTTTCTTTTGTTTTCTTGAGGCATATTTTTACTTTTTTCCCCTAGGTTTTTGAAGTGGGAGCTTAACTTATTGATTCGAGATGTTTCTCTCTTTTCTATTGTTTGGATTTAGTGCTATACAATTTCTTCTCAGCACTGCTTTAGTTGTGTCCTACCAATGCGTGCATGCTGTGTTTTCATTTCAACATACTAAGTTCGATGTATGTTCTGAATTTCCCTTGAGACTTCTTCTTTGACTCAAATATTATTTAGACTTGGGTTGTTTAGTTTCTGAGTGTTTAGAGATTTCCCTGTTATCTTTCTGTTATTGATTCCTAGTTTGATTCTATCGTGGCTGGAGAACGCACTCTGTAAGATTTCTGTTAAGTTTGTTGAGGTTTGTTTAATAGTCAGGATATGGGCTCTCTTGATATATGTTCCATAAACATTTGACAGGAATGTATGTTCTGGTGTTGCTGGGTGGAATGTCATGTAAATATGGATTAGATCCTGGAGTTTATGGTGTTATTGTGTACTTCTGTATCCTTGTTGTTTTCCTGTCTTGGTGTTCTATCAGTTATGGGGAGAGTGATGTTGAAATCTCCAACTCTAATCCTGTATTTGCTTTTTTATCATCTCAGTTCTATTGGTTTTTTTTTTTTTTGCACTTTCAAGATTTTATGTTGCCTTCAGTTTTCACAAGTTTAATTAGTATGTGTCTTGGTGTGGACTTCTTTGATTTATCCTATTTAGGATTTACTCAGATTTTTGAGTCTGTAAGTTTTATATCTCTTTACAAATTTGGGGAAACCTCAGCCATTTTTTCTTTGAGTACTTTTTGAGCACTGTTGTCTTTCTCTTGCAGCTCTGGGACTCTGATGACATGAATGCTAGATTTTCAATTATAGTTCCACAGATCCTTGAGGCTCTGTTCATTTGCCTTTCAGTCTATTTTCTCTCTGTTCAGATTCAGTAATTTCTGTTATTCTGTCTTCCAGTTTACAGGTTATTTCCTCCATCTTTTCCATTCTGCTGTTGAATATGTCAGTGAGTTTTAAATTTCAGTTGTAATATTTTTCAGTTCTAAATTTTCAATTTGGTTCTTTATCATCTATTTTTTTCATTTACATGTATTCACAATTGCTTATGGAAATAGTTTATCATGGCTGCTTTAAAATCTTTATCAAATCATTCTAACATTTCTGTTTCCTGGGTGTTGGCATCTACTGATTGCTATTTTTCATTCACTTTGACATATCCCTCGTTCTTGGTATGTTGAACGATTTTCAGTTGAATACTGGACATTTTTGTATTCTGTTCTGAGATGCTGGTTTACAGTTCGGCCCTCTGTTTTAACTGGGCTTTTTGGACACCACTCTGGTGTTATAATGGGGGAAGCTGCCTCATTAACGTCAGGTGAAGCAAAATGAATTCTTACGCATGGGGAGAGTTAGAGGTAAATGTTAATTTTCCTATAGGCTCTCTGGTCCACCTAGCATTACTTATTTAAAAAATCATCCTTTCCTCCCTTGGATTACTGTGGTCCTTGCGGGTTAACCAGGGAAGCGGGCAGGTGTGGGTCAGTTCTAGACTCACTGCTTCATTGTTCAAGTGTCCACTCTGTGCCAGAATCCAGCTCAGAACAAGGACCTTACGGGCTTAATGTTTATAAAGAAATTATCTTGAAAAAAAGGAGGAAGTATAATGATGAAGAAACTCATAGATGTATTATGAGGACAGAACAGAGGGCTTCCCAAACTAGCCTGGAGTGGAGTATCAGTCAAGGAAGGCGTCTTGGAGGAGGTGACCCCAGAGCAGTACGTAGAAGGACGGGGAGGAGTTGTCCAAGAGCAGAGCGTGGCAGCGGAAGGACACTCCAGGCCAGAAGGAAGGGCCACTGCTGCAAAGGCAAGGAGCAGGAAATATCCTTTCTTGGGGTGTGGTCCATGAGGTGCCGTTAAGAGTTTAGGTTTGCAGGAGCTAAAAGTTCAAGGAGGGGACTTCCCAGAGATGAGGCTGGAGAATTTGGTGGGGACAGCTCCCTGGGGCTTGACTGGCCAGGTCACATAGCTTGGGATTTACTCTGAAGGCAATGGAGGCCTAGGGCACGGCTGGCAGCAGGGGAGGGACATGGTCAGGGGATCCTGGGGGCCAGAGGGGGAAGATGCATCGGAGAGGCCAGACCGGAGGCTGAAAGACCCATCAAGAGAATGCTGCAATGATCCTCAGGAAAGATGAGGGACCAGTCCGCCATGGCAGGGGGCCCAGGAGGCACCTGCTCCCACCAGTCAGGTGATTGTCAAGCCAGGGAAGGAGCAATTGGGCTTTAACGTGGGGCTGGAGTGGACACCAGACTGCCCGGCTGCAGTCCTCTCAACGCAGACAGAGGCTGAGCACGGGTATGCTGGGCAAAGGGGCCACCTGGTGTGGGAGACAGCTGAGGGCTACGTAAGACAGTCATGTAACTGAGATGCCGCCACCTCCAAGGCCCCATGGTCCTCAAGCAAAGTGGAAGAACACAACTCAGGTCGAGTGGGAACATGTGTTGATCAGATAAGCAAGGTGGGTGAGGAGCACCCGTGGGTGGGGGCTTTGCGAACAGAGATCACCCCAGTGCCTGGACGCATGGGAGCATGTTTGCTTGATTTCTGCCTTGTAAATCTGGATGCTGCCCTCTGTCTACGGCTATAGACTTGCCATTTGAAGGGAAGGATGTGCTAAGTGTAGGCACTTGGTGGGGCATCTTTCTAGCTCCCCCTCTCTAGAACAGGCACCTTTCTTGCAATCTCGCTTGGGCATCCCACTGTCAATCTGTTCTCTGCCTCTCCCCACCTGCCATGGGAGAAGGCGCCAGGATGGACATCTGACCATAACCGTGTTGATCTTGTCATCTCTGGGGTGTTCTCTTGACCAGAAGGGTTGAAATGGGCCATGCTGGAGGGGTGGCCATTTCCACCTGGCACGTGTCCCAAGAAGCAGAGAACAGATGGACGGGGAAGAGCAGGCAGCCCTGTGCTTGGGTGCAAGAGATACCCCTGTGGACTTATGTAGAAGCCACCGTCCACCCCGCTCAAGCCAGGCTGAGAAGCCTTCTCTGTTTGTGGTCCTCAAGTGTTATCTGTTGCCTGGAGCCATGGTTAGCATCACTGCTTTGTTAAAATGACCAATAATCAAAACTCTACGTGTGGGGCCAAGCGAACCATGTTGGTAATCTATTATAGACTGTCCCCAAACTCAAGTGAGGTCTACAAAATAGTGGGAAACGTGTTATCTCACGAGGTTTCTGTGGGTCTGGGGTCCGAGAGCAGCTTAGCCAGGTGGCTCCGGCTCAGGGTCTCTTGTGAGGCTGAGGCTGAGTGGTCGGCTGGGGCTGCATCATCTGAAGGCTCGAATGGGGCCAGTAGAGCTGCTTCTAGGCTCGCTCGCCCGTTGTTGAGATGCTTCGGGTCCTCAGTGGCTGTTGGCCAGAGGTTTCAGTTCCTTAGGGTATTTCTACGGGACTGTAGCTTGCCTCCCTCAGAGAAGAAGAGAGGGAAAGAGACAGAGAGAGAGAGGGAGGGAGGGAGGGAGAGAGGATGTGAGATGAGTGGGGCTGGCTACTTAATGGAGAGTGGAGACAAGCATTCTGGAGAGAGCAGAGAAAGTCCGTGGTGTTTCTGGAATGTTGCTTAGGGTCCCAGTGATGAGAGATGCAGGTGATGGAGAAGGTGGGGGACCACGACGGGCTTTGGCTGGTGCTGAGGGAGCAGGGGAGGGTGACATCTTGGGGTTACAGGCGGGAGCCCCAGGGTTTACTCGGGGGAGTGACATCTTCTCACAACCCCAGCATCAGTGAGTAGAGAATGGAATGGCGGTGGTGGCGGGGAAGCAAGATGTGGACAGGGAGACAGACTTTGGTTATTTCCTGTCCTCAGATGTGGAAGCCGCTGCTGGAGAAGCAAAGCAGCTAGTGAGAGGTCGCAGGGCTGGGAGGTGTGCCCGGGCTTTGAGCGCGCTCCGTCGGCCTGGAGCACAGGCCCCTCCCTGGATGACTGTGACCACTGTTGGGGGCTGAATTGTGTCCCCACAAGATACGTCCAGTTCCTGGTACCTGCCAACGTACTTTATTTGGAAGTGATACCTTTGCAGACTTAACCGAGTTAATGGTCTTGAGAGGAGGTCACAGTGGACTAGGGGTGGGCTCTATAGCCAAAGGCTGCTGTCCCTGTGAGAGAAGGAGAAGGAGGTTTGAGACACAGACCCAAGGAGCGCAGAAGGCCAAGTGGGGAAGAAGGCAGAAACTGGAGTGACACAGCCACAAGCTAAGGATGCCAGCGCTGCCAGCAGCCCCCGGAGGCTGGGAGACAGGTGTGAACAGGCTTCAGACAGAGCGAGATTCTGCAGACACCTTGATTTAGGGCTTCTGGTTTCCAGAACTGGGAGAGAATGGATTCTCCCAGTCATTCGTGGCTGTTACAGCAGCTCAACGACCTTCACACAGCCTTCCCCGCCCCTTCCAGGGACAGCCGGCCCTCCCTGCATTTCCAGACACTCACCGACCTGGGAAGACCCCGAGCGCCCAGACCCCCCCTCCCGTGTCTCCCCAGGAAACTTCCACAGCGGCACCTGCTCCCCCACGGCCTGACCTGAGCTACAAACAGCTTCAAACCGAGAGAGGGAGAGGGTGGGAGAGGGAGCGCGAGGGCGCCCAGGTGGCGTGGGAAGGGCTCTCTGAGTTCAGTATTCATAAGGAGAGCCTGAAAAATATCCCTGGACGCCCCCGCCCGTCTGCTCACCAAGACGTTCTGACTCAGTCGGTGCGAGGTGGGCCTGGGAGTGTGCCTGCCTCAAACTCCCAGTGCTGTCGAGGTCGCTGGTCTGGCGCCCACGCTTTGAGTAGCACCGTTCTAGGCAGCGGCAGCAGCTTAGATGGAGGTCGGCCAGCCAGAGGTGCGGGAGCAGACCTGTGGCTGGGAGCGCCCCAGCGGGCAGGGAGCACGGAGGCCGGGCCTTTGGGAGCCTGATGGTGGAGCTCAAGCGGGATGGCGCTGGTCCTCGAGGGTCAGGTGCGTGCCCAAGGCCAGGACGCCCACCCCAGGGTCTGCTCGTGGAAGGGGAGCCATGCGTGGGCCTGGCAAGTGCAGGATGGCGTGGGACTTGGGCGGCCGGGTGGGGCCTTGGGTCAAGGGTCTTGCACATGGGGTTGGCAGCTGCCATGGAGGTTTAGAGCCAGGGCCCCCACCTTCAGGTGGGGGAGCCAGCTCACAAGTGTCAGTCCCAGCAAGGGCGTCACCGTGACCCCAGCAGGGTGTCTGCAACTTTCTCAAAATCTCCAGCCTGCAGATGCTGGCGCTCCGGCTGGCAGGCGAGCTCAGCTGCAAAGGGGCCCAGATTCGGATTGTCTTAAGGAGACAAAACGGAGACAAGCCATAGTGAAGCCGCTCGGGGGGCCTCAGACGGAGCCTCTGTCTCCCTGCGATTGTTCACCAAAGGCAAGGCCCCTTCCATCTGCGAGCCTAGGCCCCCGTCTTTGCAAATGCCTCCCACTCCCCGCGGAGCCCGGAAGCTTAACGCAGCCCGGCGGGGCCCTCATCAACAGCCCTTCCCCAGCTGGTAGGAGCTGTTTTCTTTTCCCCTCTAAGAGGTTTGTTCCTGGTCATAAATTCTGCAGGCCCAGTCGGCCGGGCAAGGAGGAACACGGTGGTAAACACTGTAGTTGAAAACACGGCTTCTCGGCTGAGAAACGGGCCCCCGACAATGCGGCCTTGTCGCCGGCAGCAAATCTGACGGCCCACCTTCTTTGATTCCTTAACCTTGCTGCAGGCTTGTATGAAATTGGCCTCATTCTCCGGGGTCCATCAAACGTACATTTAAACTCCTTCATTAGCATCTTCCTCTGATCCATAACCGCTCGGCAAACCCAGCAGTCCTTTCGGGGAGGGCAGCCGTGGTTTCTCTCTGGTGAACATCTAAAACTCCTTGACAGAGTTCCTTTTAAAATTTACTTCCTTTGTTCCATCTTCGAGATCTTTAGCGGCCAATGTACTCCGCGATGACTTGGGGACAAAAATCCCGTCTGGCCCTGACAGTAAATCTAGCCTCTATTCAGACGGCTTAAATGCGTGCTTTATGCCTATTGTCACAGGCTCTCCAAGGCTAGTGCGCCTTTAACCGTTTCCTACAATAAATTACACCCATCACTCCCGGGTCTGGGTTGAGGGAGGGGACTGGCCGGCTGGGTGCAGGGGGAGGGGCTTGCGTTCACCCCGCAAGGGATGAACAGGCTGGGACGCGGCCGCCAGGCAGCGGCACCGACCGCCCTGCACTGCCATCAGTGGCCCCGGACTTCTGGCTTCGTGCTGCTTACGAGTCTCATTTGCAAGAGGCGGAAAGCCCAGCTCCAAGGCGATGCAGCCAAAATGCGCTGGGAGGAGCGGCTGGCTCCAGTCTCCGCTGTCCCCGGACCGGACCGCACGCTCCAGGAGGGGATGTCCCTAGGCTCTCTCCTGGTGGTCACAGGCTAGTGGCAGCTGCTGGAGCCTCAGGACCCTCAAGTTCAAGTCTGTCAGGACTGAGTAAGAGTCCTTTCCCAGCAGTCCCTAGCAAGAGCCTCATTGGCTGAGATTGGGTCACATGATCATCCCTGACCAATCGCAACGGTTCCTTAGCAGGCACTTCATTGGCTGGAATTGGACCACATGACCTTTCCTGAACAATCCCAGTGTTCCCTAGCAAGAGCCTCATTGGTCCAAGTTGGAACATCCCTGTCCAATCCCAGGCCTGGGTCGTTCTAGCCCGGGCAGTGAACCCACACCCAAAGGGTCAGTGGGGTGAGGGAGGGCTCCCAAAGGGAAAATTGGGCTATGGTACACAGGAGAGCAGCGTAAGGGCTCTGGACAGCCAGGACAGCAGACACTGGCTATGGCCTCTAACCCAGGGCGTCTCCTTTGTCCCACAGGCCTGAGTCAGGGTGACAGGGGTAGCTCAGAGGCAGGAACCTAGGTCTTTTCCCTGTACGTCTACCCCTGCTTCTGCCGGAGAGTCGGGCTCCCCATGGCCGTTGTGCTGCCTCTAGTTCACGTCACCTCTGATGGGCTCCGGACGAGTCGTTAGCATTTGCTCTGAGGGACGACCGTCAGCTGGAAGGGAATTAGTGTTCTACAGTTTCGGTGTTTGCTGGTCTGGAGGCCACCCCAAATCTGAGGGCCACGTCTGCTCAGGATGGTGGCTCTGGCCAGGATCGGAGCATGGGCAAAAGGGTCAGCGATTTCAACAGATGCTTTTGAACGCTGGGTCTCTGACCATGGAGGAGTCCAGTGGAAAAGCATCGTAGACTGTGGCAGGGACCAATCCCCTCATCTTCCTTATCATCAAAGCCATGATTTGCGGAACCATCGATCTAGCCTCAGTGTGCCGAATACATGACACAGTCGTGGCTACTGACATGTGATGGGTGTTATTGAATGGGCCTTCTGGGGAAATCCTTTAGCAGCTAAATGACCCCTTCTGTCCTTTCCCTATTCTTCATGTCCCAAACGCAGATGTGATGGATTTCCATCCTCCCATCATTGTCCATATTTGATGCTGTCAGACTCCCCTCGCCCCTTTTTTTGGTCAGTCGGAAGGATGCAAGGTGCCACCGTTTTCATCTCCTTAATCAATTACAGTGAGGTGTGATGCCTACTTCAGATTCTTTCTCTGTGTTTTGAGTCTTTGTATCTTTTACCCATTTTTTCATTTATTGATTTGTAGAAGGTCTTTACATATTCAGGACGCACATCATTTTGTCAAGTATAAGCATTGCATACGCTTTCCTATTTATGGCTGGTCTTCTTGTTTTTCCTGTGTCATCTTTTGTCATACTCCAGGGTTTTACTTCTGACCTGGTTAAATGTACTGATCTTGTCCTAATTGTGCTTTCTGTGTTGGCCTAACACGTCTCATCTCAGGGTGGTAAGGATATTTCCCTAGGTTTTATTTTAAAATTGTATGAATTATCTTTGTATACTTAGGTCCCCTTTAACTGAAATGTATTTCTCTTTGCAGGTGTGAGGAAAGAATTTATTTTATCTTGCTTTCCTTTGTAAAGCCAGTCATCTGAGATCCACGTATTGATTGCTTTTTCTTTTTTTTTAAATGTTTTATTCTTATATATTTTCCCCACAAAATTTGTGTCTTTATTCTGTTTGTTTGTTTGTTTACTAATTTATTTCTTTATTGGCTGTGCCTATGGCATGCGGAAGTTCCCAGGCCAGGAACTGAACTCATGCCACAGCAGTGAGAACTTTCAGTCTTAACTTCGAGGCCACCAGGGAAATCCTCATTAGTTTATTTCTGCACCAATACCACACAGTTTTAATTACAGATGATTTATTATGAATCCTCATCTCAGATACAATTCTTTCATGTGCCCTCCTTTCTTTCCTCTTTCTTCTTCTCTTTGTCTTCCTTCAAGACTGTCTCGCTGTTTTTAGCACATTCCTCTTCCACATAAGCTTTCAGGTCACTTTGTCAAGTTTCATGAAATAGCTTTAGGAATTTTGATTAGATTTGCCATTAATTAATAACTGATTTGAGTAGAATTGTCGTTATTACACTATTGAGTCTGCCTGCCCATGAATGTGTCACACCTTGTAAATTATTTAGAGCTTACTTTGTCTTTCAATGAAGATTTGTAATTGTCTCTGTAAAAGTCTCACATGTCTTTTATTAGACTTGTTTGTAGGTGCTGCTCATTATTTGATGCTATTTTAAATGTTATCTTTTTAATGTTACTTTCTCTGATTATTGTTGATGACTAGCAATGTAATCGAATTGCTCTGATTGTCTTAGAAGAAAATAATTTGTCAGTTAATAAAGGCACATAGATATAATTAAAGGTCCATAGACAAATAGAATTCCAAAAGATATTCAGTTAAAAACCAAACAGGCAGGCAGGAGAAAATAAAACAGAAAAGACAAATAGACCTAAATCCCACCTACATAAAAATTGTGTATATGCTAGTGAACTAAATACTCCATTTTTTAAAAAGGGAAGAAACCCAAGCTGCTCTGGACAAGAAGTGTACTTTAATACAAAGAGACTAATAGATCAAGAGTAAGTAGATAGGAAAATGATAAACTGGGCAAACAATAAGCTTAAGAAGGCTGAGGTGGTTTTCTTAATAAGATAAAGGAGACTTCAAGACAAGCCAAGGCATGGTCACTGCAATAAAGGGGACTCTCCTTCTTCCCTTCTTTTCCCTTCTCTCCCCTCCCCTCCCCTCCCCTTTCCTCCCTCCTTCCTTAGCTTCCTTCCTTCCTTCCTTTTTTCTTCCCCTTCCTCTCTCTCTTTCTTTCTTTCTTTTTTTTTTTTTTTGCTTTTCAGGGCCACATCTGTGGCATATGGAAGTTCCTGGTCTGTGGGTCAAATTGGAGCTGCAGCTTCCCACCTACACCACAACCGCAGCAATATGGGATTTGAACCCCATCTGTGACCTATACCACAGTTCACAGCAACTCCAGATCCTTAACCCACTGACCGAGCCAGGGATCAAACATGCGTCCTCATGGATACTACTCAGGTTTGTTACCACCGAGCCACAATGGGAACGCCAAGAGGAACATTTCATAATAATAATACTAAATAAACGTATTTACTACATTTAGTAAAAGGTAAAGGAGCATCCATGAGGAAGATACCAGGCTTGAGTGCTTTCCTGACGTGGCAGCTGGCTTCCCCCAGAGTGAATGGCCCAAGAGAGTAGGAATCAGAAGCCACAGAGTCTTTTATGACTTTGCTTCTAAAGTCAGACAGCATCATTCCTGCAGTACTGGATTGGTTACACAAATCAGCCCGATTCAGGGTGGGAAGGGGATCCCAGGGGCATGGATCCCAAGAGCTGGGGGTCACTGGGGACCACCTTGGACAATGGCCACCACACTCTTAACTCCCTTTGCTGGAACTTTGAATATCCAGTTGCATGTATGATAGACCCCTGAATTCTGTCCTGCAGATCACCAACACTCTGTTTTTTCAATCTTTTTTCTTCCCCTTTGTACTTCACTTTGGATAGTTTCCACTGCTATGTCTTCAAGTTCCTTAATCTTTTCTTCTGAAGTGTCTAATCAGTTGTGCATTCCATTCAGCAAAGGTCTTATTTTGGATATTTATTTTTCACCCCTGGAGGTTTAATTTGGTCAAGTTTGTTGATAGTATTTCTTAAGTTACTGCTGTTTTTCTTGATTGTCTGTCTACCTGATCCACCAATTAACGAGAGAGGAGTGTTGCAGTTTTCAGCTGTAATCATTGGTGGGTCCATATGTGTTTTCGGTTTTGTCAGTTTTTGCTTAGTGTGTTTTGAATCTCCCTGACTCGGCATACACATTTAGGACAGTCACTTCTTAAGTGACCGGTTTAGCATTGTAAAATGCCCCTCTATATCTCCCCCCCATCTTTCTACTTTAAACCTGTTGTGAATTTATATCTAAAGTGGGTTTCTTGTATACAGCCTGGAGCTTTGTCTTCTTTTATCCACTCTGACAGCATCCAGGCAGGATTCTGAGTGTGACTAAATACTTTCCTCTGACTCAAAATTGCCACCACATTTCCAATGCCACATTTTTTCAGGGCCCCAGAGTGTGTCTCCCTCTCATTCCTCATTCCTTAAATTGGTCCTCTCTGATCAGCAGGGAGACTGACTTCCATTTCACAGATAAAGATGCTGAGACTCCAGCAAGGGGTGTGGAGTTCTCGAGCCCCTCCCACCAGAACTTGCCTGCTCTCCTGCCCACACTGCAGCTGCAGCTGCGGGGGTGGGGGCAACATGAGGGTGATCTTAAACCGATCCTGTGGGCTGAGAAGGAGAGTCCAGCTTCCCCTGAGAAGCGCTTCCTTCTTGACGCAAATAAAGGAGTTGTGTCAAATCAATGTAGGTCATTGTGCATTCAAATTAGATTGATCAGGAACCCACTTAATCAACCACATCAGAGGACACATTTTCTCTTTTTGACATTGAAGTGAATTTTCCTGAAACTATAGGAGGTGGGTTTGCCCAAGAATTAGTTGGCAGCTTGTACCTATTGTTAGAAAAAAAATAATAAAACAAAACAAGGTCTTGTACACCTCTGCCTGCATCTTCGATGCTGGGAGAATGAGTATCACTGAAAGAGGTTTAGGATTTTTTTTTTTTTTAAAGAAAACCTCACAGCCTTCTGTTCGGTGTGTGGCTGAGATGATGCAGAAGAGGGAAACTGAGCCTGCCTGAGTAGGGGGATTGAATATCAAAGGTGACGTTCATCGGGCCCCATCTGGACCCCCCACCCCCGCCCACGCTGTGGTCAGGAGATGGTGGACGGGGAGGGTCTCCTT